>CM038227.1:36279016-36600680 GCA_021442155.1 Cymbidium sinense
TTTGAATTAACACATCAAAAGATGGGATCATTTTAAAAAAGAGGAGCACCCAAGTACTTAAGAGGAAGGTGTTGATGTTTAAAGTTAGTGATATGCAATATTTGATTAATTTTATTATTAGAGATGCTTGAAGAAGTATTAAAATAGCTTTTGTTATCATTGATAGATAGACCACTTTCTCTACCAAATTTATTTTAAAAAATCTTGAGATTCTTGAAATGATGAATAGAAGCATTGTAGAAAATAATGAAATCATTTGCAAAGCTTAATTGAGAAATAGGAAGACCAACAAGAGTTCTATAATAAATACTAGGATTGTTTAAGAATAGATCATTGATGCTTTTAGATAAGTACATAACAATAATAATAAATAAGGCAAGAGATAGAGGATCCCCTTATCTTAGGCCATGGGAAGAAGGTAAGAAGCCCAAGGCTTCCCCATTAAGCAAAATAGAAAACCAAGAATTCTTAATACATTTTTAAAGAAGAAAGATAAATTTATGTAAAAACCTAAATAAATTCATAATGGATAAGGAAATCCCAAGAGATATTGTCAAAGCTTTGGTAATATCTAATTTGAACATAATGTTGCCACCTCTAGTCTTAGCATCTAAATCATGAATTAATTCTTGATAAGCAAAATATTTTAAATATATCTATCAACAAAAAACATTTGGTTTAGAGAAAAATCCTATTAAAGGATCCTATTGGTTATTTGGAAATCATTGAAGAAGGTGCAAAGACTAATAGGTCTAAAATCACAATAGTCATTATGTTCTTAGGTAGAACAGAAGTGCTAGAAAATATCTAGAAAAGGATTACACATTAAAAATAATTTCATGAATTAACTAAAGGAGATGACTAAAAATTTAGAACCTCTTTACCATTCTCTTGGTGAGGCAAGGTTCATCATACTTAAGAAAATAAAATTTGTAAAAAATATATACTTTCAAAGCACTTCCAAATTAAAATTCACATGACAAAAGATCTACATTTAAAGATAACCAAATCAACCAATATCCAATGATTGTTGCATGGAGGTTCTTTCAAAATATAAATCAAATATTTTAAAATCCTTTTTCCAAAAGCACATATTTCAAAGTAAATCTCCATTTAACAAGTGTTGAATGAAGATTTTCAAATAAGATCATAAATTGAATTTCATTTAGCATATCCTGTGCTAAGTTGGAATTTCTCTTTCAAAAGCAAAATCACACACAAATATCCCATCAAATTCAAAAGAAAAATAATATTCATTTTAACATACCTAAATTTGTTAAATGAGTTTCCAAAGTCAAAAAAATTAAAATCAATTTGAATTCCATTTCACATACCCAAATTTGTCAAATGAGAATTCCATTTTTCAAAATCAAAATTGAATACTCAAACCCACATTCAAGAGAGCCAAAAATAAATAAATCAAACACTTGAACTCCATTTGACATACCCAAATTTGTCAAATGAGAGTCACCAAAAGAAACAAATTGAACTTATTTCATACCACATGTTAAGATCAAGTTTTCCTTTCCAAATAAAAAAAAAACAATCATCAAAAGATCAAATGCAAATTTGAATCTCATCAAAATCAAATGAAATACACCAAAAATTCTTCACTGATCCAAAATTTTCAGATCCCATTTTCAAATAGAATTCAACAAATCAAACACCATCTAAAACAACTTCTTTCAAAATTATTTTCAAAGATTTAGAATCTCATTTAATAGAAAAATTTTGGGCACCATAAAACCAAAACAAAGTCATCAATTCTACCTCTCTTTAGAAGATATCAAATTTATTAATGAGGGTCCCAAACACCATAGGAAGAAGCAAAGAAATAATCAAATTCTAAATCGCTCATAAGATACACCTCACAATCCAAAATAAAGGCATCAAACTATTCAAGGTTAATCTTAAGGTCCTAAACTATCTTGGAAGGTTGCCCACTAAAAAAATAATGAGTGCACCCTCACCTTCTCTAAGGAGATAGAGGAGTTTTTTATTGAACTTAACTTGATTCTTCCTTGCTGACAACCTCCTCAAGTCATACTCAACATAGAATATCCTATGGAAAAGAAAGACAAGCAATCCCCTAGAGAACATAATATAAACAAAGTCTCAAAAAAAGAAAGAAAGAAAAATGAAACAAAAGAGAAAAGAAAGAAAAGAAAATGAAAAAATGAATGAAAAAAGAGAAGAAGAGAAAGAAAGAAGAAAAATAGAAAAGTAAAGACTAATAATACACATTGATTTGGAATCCAAAGGATAAATCATGTGTATTAGGTGTAAATTCAAAGAAAAGGAGAGAAAAAAATATATATATGTGAAATAAATTTTGAGTCTACTTTTGACAAGTCTTGAGTAGATAATAGAAAACAAAAAGTTCTAAAAGGATAATTCATGAATGATATGACTAGAAACTTAGTGGGTATGTGAATTGACTCCATGATATTATTATAGGATTGGAAGTTAAGAGTTGCTCCTAACCTATATATATATATATATATATATATATATATATATATATATATATATATATATATATGAGATATCAAATTTCCACTTCATCTCTCTTCAAGCTCAAAAAAGAGGATTCAGTTGTAGATAAACCTTCAAATGATGTAATAAAATCATCTTTGCCTAGTCTACCTACTTAAAAGAATTTAGAAGACTTTCAAGTAGAGGATACACTCAAGTTGAGAAGAAAATTAGATCATCAACCAATGAGTTTTAAGGGATTAACCTAGAACATAAAGGTAGTCCACCCACCCTCCCAACATCCATATATATATGATAAGGAAAGAAAAGGCCAACAACTTGGTTAGGTTACTTTTGTAGTTTAAAGCTTTACCTAAGACCATAATGAAGTGCCCAATACATCTCTAAAGGTAGCCTACAAACTCAAAATTGAACCTATTGCTATTCCTACTTTGCAAACATTTGATGTGAACATTTGCGCCAAGAAGAAGATCAAAGTTTGAAGTCAACCTTATTGAAAAAAAGATGCTTTCATGATTACCCAACATTATGCCCAGTAAAAAGGAAGGACATTCAAATCCGCACATACATCGATTCTGAAGATTTTAGTTAGGCATGCCTTGAAGATGAATCCACATTACCTATTTAAAATTTGATATAGTGATATAGCACATGCCTCCTCATTCAAGGATAATGATGATGAGGATGAGAGGTCATTGCACTTATAATTTCCATTGGAATTTCTATAAGGTCATGACTTTCTTTGGTCACTGGTTAAAGAAAAAGGAAGACCATCTTTATGATCAGTAGTTGTCTTTGATTGGTTATGACTACAACTTGAAGTTGAATCCCCAAAGTATACAATTAGAATGACTTTGGGAGTTTCTAAGCCTTGTAAAAAGCATCATGGGATAATAAGGATTGATCTAAAAGAGATTAAAGTGACATTTGAGATTTAGCCTCCAAGATTCTACTTAATAGAGAGAGAGATTTCAATATTTAATATAGATAGTTTAAACTCTTTCAAAGTTAGTCTATCTCAAAACTTTTCAAATCAATATTCTACTTAATTGTTGAAATGACCTTAGTGCTCAAGGATGGAAAGTAGTTTAAACCACTATGAGGGATTATGCTTCCAATCAATGAACTCTATTTAAAGAAATATTATCCTTAAAATAATGTTTGAAAATAATTATCATCAATAAAATTATCTTTCCATTCATCAAATCCCTTCATTGGAAGCATTATTTGCTTTTTGTGAATCCTCCATGACATGTTTAGATAGGTGTAAGAGAACTCTATCCTATCCATCATCAACACAAACATAAACTACACATGATTCTTTAGTGCTATTAGGTGTGTAAGAGAACCCAAGAGGCATCCTATTTTGACTAGTACAACTAAGTTAAGAGAACGAGACATCCTTTCTTGGTGGAGTCACATTCCCTATGGCACCATTTCATCCACTCTTGATGTGTTTAAGGTAGGTGTAAGGAACACAAGCATCCATCCTACATCAACAAAAACAACAAAAAACTACACAAAATATGAACAAATACACATCTTTTGTCTTATCGCTTTGATGTGGGATAACCCGGCTCACTCATTTGCTCTGACATTACCCACCTAGTATGTCACCCCGTGGTCCCATGTTAGAGGATGTAAATATGCTATTCTTTCCTTCCGACTTGACCGCATCGATGAGTGCCTTGTTAGCATGGTCTTACGCATGATCGATAAGCAAACCCACATGTTGGCTCCATTTAAGAGGATATAAGTTTGTTATGCCTTCTTCTTAAACTAGCCATCATGAACTGACTTGGTTGAGTATATCTAACAAACCCACATACACATTTTTCTGGCTACTTTGATGTGGGATAACCCCTGTGGCACTCATTAGTCATTTGGTCTGATGTGCTACCCCTCTAGTGCATCACCTTATTGGTCCCTTATTTAGGAGGATGTAAGTCTACTACACTTTCCTTGTTGACTTGGCCATTGCACACTGATGAGTGCCTTGTTAGCATGGTAGTCTTTACGACGTGGTTGGTAAGCTACCATCATGTTGGCTTCATTCAAGAGGATATAAATCTACTATGTGCTTTCTTCTTGGACTAGCCATCGTGAACTAACTTGGTCAAGTAGGATTGGTAAGTCCCCGACACCTTCTTCTTGACTACTTCAAGTTTGAGTCCAGCCTTCTTTGTGACTCCTACTTAGTAGCCACCCTTAGGTTAGTTCACTTGTGCTAATGGTCACCCTAGGTTGTTCCTCACAAAGATGTAATTCTGCTACACTTTCTTCCTAAGTACACCCATTGCACGACGGGCAGCCCTAAGTCAAGCACTTGAGCGATGAGACTATCCAACAATCGTTCAACTTTAGGGAGATATAAGCCTACACCTTCTTCCTAGACCGATTGTCGCCACCGATGGGAACCTTAGGTTATTGTTTATGTCGATAATGATCCACCAGATACACCACTCATGGTAGATGTAAGTCCTATGCTTTCTCCTTAAGTTACTACACCTAGGTTTTCTTATTTATAGGTCCAAGATAACGCCCCTAGTGGTACCTCCATTGTGGCACTCTATTTGGCTCACGTCCTTTGGGACCTCATTTAGACACTACCCATGTTACTACAGATTGATAGTCCTCCTTTCTAACCACCCCTCATGGTTAGAGATTCTATGGATGTAGATTCTCCTTGTCTAGTAAATCTAAGATAGGTCCGCCAACATAGCCCCTTGTGGTCCTAGACACCAACAAATATCCATATATATATATATATATATATATATATATATATATATATATGGATTAGGAATTAATGCCCCAACAACACCTTTCCCAAGGGCATCTATCAAGAAAAACTCTATAGAATCGCGACTACTCATGAGTTAAGATAAGTCTTCCATGACACTCAATAGTCCTTAGGTCGGGTTCAATCTATTCTACCACCAATAGGTTACCTGGTCATCCAGCTTTGAAAGATGTAAGTCTATGCATTCTTTCTAGCACTCTGCAAGCCCTGGGTCAGCCTGATTTATTGAGCATCCAACAGGTCACCCTAGTAGTTATTCCTTCATTTGGAGATGTAAGTCTATTACACTTTGTCTAGCAAAGCCATTGCACACCAAAAGGCACCTCTAGTTGGATTGTCCTTGGTAAACTACCCATTTGATAAATCTAAGATAGGCCAAGGTCGACATAGCCCTTCTCTCGTAATCCATTGCATCGATGGGATCCATCAAATGAAATTAAAACAAATGAAAACAAACCAAATCAAATTAAAACAAATTAATGAAATTAATGAAATTAGTATAGACTACTTTTGACTTAACTGTAAGTATTCACCCCAGTAGGGTTCAATTTTGATCCAATAGATCACCCTTTGATCCCTACTTTGAAAGATGTAAGTCTACTATGCTTTCTTCCTAAGTTGTTAAAATACAATGCAACTTAGTTGATAGTCCTTTTATGGTAAACTATCCCTTTGATTTGTAAATTTGAGATAGGTCATGGTCGACATAGCCCTTCTAAGTGGGTCCATCGCCACCGATAGGTCTATAATAAACTAAATTTGAATCCAACCTTCCCAATGGAGTCAAATTAAAACATATTGAACAAACCAAACTTCTCCTATTGAGGTCCAAATCAAATTAATCCCCAATGGAGCCATAAGAAATACCATCAAACTCTTATCCCATATCCCAAGCCCCCAATGGAACTCACATCAATCCTAGAAATTATAGATTCTTATCCCCAGTGGATACATACCCAAACAAATCATATTCACAATCAAACTTAAATCCATATCTAAGTGGATAGCTTGAACCTGCTTCCCTAGTGGAAGGTTCACATACTCAGTCCCCCATGGATTCCATCTAGCTCTCTTATGCCTTTGGCATAAAGATAGCTACTTTGCACTAAGATTGTGATTCTATCAACCTTGCAGGTTTAGGTATAGATCATTTTTGTTAATGTTTGCTGTCTTTTTGATGTTGTTGATCACCCCAATATACAATGTGGGTGCCTACACCACACCAATTGGTGGGGTCCTTTGACCTCACTTTTGGAGTGAGTTCTCAACCTCCTCTTAGACCTAGGAACCTTCTAGACACTAAGGTTTCTTTAGTCACACTTCTAGAGTGGATGAACACTTTACCCAAGCTAGAGACTTAGAAGGGTTAATTGGATTAGGCCATGCCTTGGGACTTAGGAAAATTACCACCCTAGCCTAAACCCAATCCATGTACACCTTCTTAAATTCAATTAAAATCCAAAACCAAACCTCAAACTCAATTTCAAATCCAAATCCAAGTCCAAACTCAATTCCAAATGATTGAAACCCAAGATCAAATCCAAACTTGAAATCCTTCCCAAGCTCTTTCATCAACCTTCATGAACTAAAATTTCCATCCAATTCAATTGAACTCAATTGATTTTCTTAAATCAATTGTACCATCAATTATCTTCTCAAATATAAATGAAATATAAACCAAAATCAAATCAAAACCAATTTAAACCCTTTAAGACATTTCCTTGAACTTGGCCAAAACCCATCTAAATAAAGCCAAAATTAATGGATTTTCTCATGAATCAATCATTCCTTCAATCATCTATCCAAATATAAATGAAACCTACAATCATCAAGTCAAACCAAAATCAACCCAAGTCAAACCTAACCTAGCCCATTTGACTTGAAATATTCAAATGAACCAAAACTCATTTGAATCCAAACCAATTGTAATTGAAAATATATATCAATCTTAAATCTATATTTAAACTCAACTAAGTCCAACTAAATCCAATTGGTTCACTTGACCCAAAGTGGCCAATTTGACTTACATGAACCAAAATCCAATTCAATCCAAATCAAAATGAATTAAGCCAATCCAAACATCATGTCATGATTGTTGATCACCCTAGGATGATCATTTGATATAAATTAGGTCAAACCAAGTCAACCCTGCCCATTGACCAAGTCAACCCTTTAGCCTATATGAACCCAAACTAGCCAAATTGCAACCTAAGAAAAATCCATTGAAACCAATGATTTAAGTCAACCCACAATCAATATTTAACTTGAATTGACCTTCAATTGAGCCAAACCTAGCCCAATTGGCCTTCTTGATCTAAGTTCACCCAAATTGACATAAAGGGTCAAATTAGACTAAACCCAAATTAAATCCAAATTAAATCAAACCAATGCATACAATCCTCTCCAAATAGTAATATGAACTTGACTTAATCACTAGTTTGACCCAATTTGATCGATTGGTCAACCTAACCCATTTTGACCCAATATGACCCAAATGGGTCAAATTGAGCCAAACCTAAATAAACTCTAAATGACATGATATTTGGTCCAACTCACTTTTGACTCATTTCAAATCTTCCCTAAATCAAATTCAATATCAAATGACCACTCTACCCTTGGGCTAAGGGTATCACATAAGACAAAACACCCATGTAAATGGTCATTTCACTTGGACACTTAAGCACTCACATTGGTCCACCTAGGCTCCAAGGATGTCAACAACCTAACCCAAGAGGTGGTTGGCCATGACTTATGGGGAGGTGAAATCACCTCCCCTCCCTCATTGGAACACTTAGAATGATGGACCTCCACTTTCGTTTGGTAGGACACCCACTTGTCCTTCATAGCCACCTCTCTCATTCCTTGGGCAACCACATTAAGCCACCCAAGGAGAATCCCAACCACCCCAAGCAAAGGACACCTACTTGGAGCCAAAATCAGCATGAATGAGGTGATTTTGGCCATTATAAGGATAGAAAAATATAGAGGCAAAAACTCTTCCTCACACACTCATTTCACTCTCCTAGAGCTCGCAAATCAACCAGCAACCATTCCCAATTGGTTTTTGAGCAAAAGCCATCAAAATCAAGTGGACTCTGGTAAGGAAGTGGTGGCCATTGGTGGATACATTATTTTGAACTGAAGAAAGAGCCTGAACCCATTCCAAAGCATCTTCTTCCACTCAGAGCATCCGGATCATCACCACAAAATCATCCCATGAGATAATTTTCAAAACTATAGCCTTTATGTTCTTTTATTTGTAATGGTTTTTTGCTCAATTTTAGAATTTTCTTTATATTACCCTTTGTATTTTTTTTTTTACATCATCCCCATGCATTTGGAGAATTTTGAGCAGATCATTGAAAATTGAGCCTAAAATGAAGTTTTCCGCTCAATTTTTTTCACAAGAATCAAAAAATACTAGAATATTGTTATGTTTCTTCCATCAATCACCTCATCATCCATCTCTATTTAGGGAGACACAGCTCGTGATCGTGCGGATCTCAGACTCTCGATCAATGGATCACGCGATCATGCACGAGTATCGATCTGATCCGACCCATGATCGATGGTTGATCCGATCCATGCATCCCTCCACATTCTGCTCATCCCGAGGCATCGCTCAAGTGAGTCATTGAGTGCCACATGGTGTCGCATCAGCAAGATACGTCCACTAGGTTAAGTAAGAAATTAGGGATTTTTGCTTTTTTTAAAATTAATTAAAACCACTTGAAACTTTAAAAAATTCATAGAAAATAAAATACTTAACAAAAAAAATGAAAATAAGGGCTCATTGGATTTATCTTTCGAGGAATCTAATGAATCAAAAGCCCCAAATTTTACAAAATATTGTGAGCTTAATTTGAGCTTTAGGGAAAATCAAATTTCATTAATTAAATTATAAAGTCACATGATTGATTTGAAATTCTAGATAAAAAATTGAGCATAAAATCTAGCTACCATGAAAATTTCATGTCAAAAGGATTTCTAGATTAGGGAGATCTTGCATTCTGAAGTTCAAATAGTTAAAATAAATTAATAGTTTTATAAAAATCATGGAAAATCATTTAAATTAGCTAAAACTTTGGAAAATTATAACAAATCATAGAAAATCATAAAATGCAAGTAAATATTTTTTTGAAGGTATTTAAAAGGAGATTCAATTAAAATTGATCACATTAATTTTGAACTATAATAAGGCTTAATTTAAGTTTAATTTAAAACATAATTAGCTTAATTACTCTTTAATTACCTAAGTAATTTATCCCAAACTTTTTGAGGTTGATTAATGGGATGACCTCTACCTCCCATAATTTTCTTTTGATTTATTGCTTGGTTAATTAGGGAAATTGGTTATCTTAACCTCTAATTAATTGGGAATTAATTAATATTATAAATAGTAAGAAAATCATTAATTAAGCTTTAATCATTGTGAAATAGTGAATGGGCATGGGGAATGAGATTGGGACCTCTTTCCCAATCTTTTCCCTAAGTCCATTTCACTTGAATCAAAATTAATTAATTTGGGATTAATTGATAGTTTAATTCATTAATTAAAGTGTTTAATTAATCAATTTTAAACTGTAATCACATGGAATCTTAATTAATCAATTCATTTGTAACTCCTAAAGACATTTAAGGAAATTATGGCTAACTCAAATGTGTGGGAAAACCATAAAAGTACTTAATTAAGTCCTAGTACTTAATAACTCATAACCTCACCTAAAGCCTAGTACATAAATCAAGATAATAAAAGATTTAGCAACCCCTTAGCTGGATGTTGTATGTTTCACATCATGCATAAAAACATATTGCTTCACTCTTGCTAATGGAGGGCTTCCTCTACATAAAATGTCTTGACCTTTGAGAGCCATGGTGGAAACACACCTATTTCTTTCGATTTTGGCCCATAACCTTCGACTTAGAAAGTGGGTTGGAGCCTATCTCTAATCACATGTGTGGAGATATTACATTTTGAAGTTAAAATCATTAAAATAAATTAATAAACTTTATAAAAATCATGGAAAATCATTTAAATCAGCTGAAATTTTGGAAAATTACAACAAATCACAGAAGAATTATAAAAATGCAAGTAAATATTTATGTTAAAGGTATTTAAGAGAAGATTCAATTAAAATTGATCCCAATTAATTTTGAATAGTAATTAAAGATTATTTTAGTTTAATTAAAAACATAATTAGCTTAATTACTCTAATTACCTAAGTAATTAATCCTAAACTTTTTGAGGTTGATTAATGGGATGACCTCTACCTCCAAAATATTCTTTGGATTTATTGCTTGGTTAATTTGGGAAATTAGTTATCTTAACCTTAATTACTTTTCTAATTAATTAGGTAATTAATTAATATTCTAGATAATAAGAAAATATTTCATTAACCTTCCTAATCATTTTGAAATAGTGAATGGGCGTGGGGAATGAGATTGGACCTCTTTCCCAATCTTTTCCATATGTCCATTTCACTTGAATGGAAATTAATTAATTTGGGATTAATTGATGGTTTAATTCATTAATTAAATTGCTTAATTAATCAATTTCAGACTATAATCACATGAAATCTTAATTAATCAATTCATTGGTATATCTTTTGGTGTTCAATATCCTAAAAATATTTAAAGAAATTATGGTTAACCCACATGTGTGAAAACCATGAAAGTACTTAATAAAAAAATAAAAAATAATAATGTAAATCCAAATATTTCTTCACAACCACTTGATCAAGTACATGTACATGAGACTACTAATAATAAAGTTAAATCTAAGAAAGCTAAAAGATAAGTATAGAGTATTTTACAAAATGACTTCTAAATTGAAGGGAGTGATCGCACTATTTGCAATGCATATGTTATCGCACAAAATTTCATAAATCCAAAACTAGCATAACTTCACAACTCTTGAGACATCGAGAATGTGAAAAAATTAAAACCAAGAATAAACAAGTAGTTGAATTACAAAATAAAAGGAAATAAATATTAAATTTTATGTCTTTTGATGTGAATTTAGAAATTAAAATCCTCATATTTTATAACCCAAAAAATTATAATCAACTTCAAATAAGAGAAATAATTGCAAAGATAATTATTATGCATGAATATCCATTTATAATTATTAATCATATGTGATTTAATATTTTGTTGAAGGAGTTGAATCCAAATTATAAGAGAGTGTCTAGAAACACTACTAGGAATGACTGCATGAAAATATATGAACCTAGAAAAAAATTCAAAAACATATCTTAAAAGTGTTCATACAGTTACATTGACATTGGACTCAAATCAAATTAGGTTTTAGGGTTTAAGGATTAGGGTGGGTATGGTAGGTTTATGGTTATAGTAGGGTTTTAGGGTGTGTGGTTTAGGGTGTAGGTTTAAGGTTTGGGTTAGTTTAGGTTTGGTGTTTAGGGTGGGTTTAAGGTTTAGGTTTTAGATTTTTATGGTTTTAGTGGTTTTAGGTTTAGGGTTTAGGGTTAGGTTTAGGTTTGGTTTAGGGTTGTTAGCAGGGTTTAAGTTTAATTTAAGTTTAATTTATTTTAGTTTAGGTTTATGTTTATTTTATTTTGTTCATTTAGGTTTATGTTTTTTTTTAAGGGTTTAGGTTTTATTTTTATTTATTTTAGTTTATTTATGTATTTTCGTTTAGGTTTCTTTATTTTATTATATTTAGTTTATTTTATTTGTATTTATTTAGTTTTAGTTTATTTTAGTTTTATTTTAGGTGTATTTTTAGTTTAGTTTAGGTTTTATTTATTTTATTTTAGTTTATTTTTAAATTAATTATTTTTTTATTTAGTTTTATTTATTTAGCTTTAGTTTAGGTTTTATTTTTTTTCATTTTTATTTTATTTAGGTGTAAGTTTTTATTTTATTTTTTTTATTTATAGTATGTTTGTGTTTTTGTGGGTTTATTATGGTAGGGTTTAGAGGGTTTGGGGTTTAGGGTTTAGGGTCCAGGGTAGGGTTTAGGTTTTATTTATTTTAGTTTAGTTTATTTTAGTTTAGGTTTATGTTATTATTTATTTTAGGTTTAGGGTTTTTTGGTAGTATTTTATTTTATTTAGGTTTAGGTTTGGGTAGGTTTAGCTTATTTATTTTAGTTTAGTTTATTTTAGTTTAGGTTTAGGTTTATTTTATTTTATTTAGTTTAGGTTTTTTAGTTTAATTTTATTTATTTTTTGGTTTATATTTTAGGTTAAGGTTTTATTTATTATTTAATTTTATTTTAGGTTTATTTTATTTTAGGTTTAGTTTTATTTAGATATTTTATTTCATGTGAGGTTTTATTTATTTATTTTACTTTAGTTTTATTTTTATTTTATTTTAGTTTAGTTTAGGATGGTTTTAGATTTTTATTTTATTTTTTTTTTTATTTTATTTTATTTTATTTTAGGTTTTATTTAGTTCATGTTTTGATTTTATCTTTTAGATTTATGGTTTAGTGTTTTATTTTAGGGTTGTGTTAGTTAGGGTTTAGGGTTTTGGGGTTTAGGGTTAAGTTTTGGGTTTAAGGTTTGTGGTTTTTAGGGTTTAGGGTTTAGGGTTTGTATTTTAAGGGTTTAGGTTTAGGGTTTAGGTTATATAGTTTGGTTTTAGTTTAGGTTTAGGTTTTTATTTTTTTAACATAACAAATTTAGATTCAACATTTCTTCTTTTGAATTCATCAACCAAGTAACACCATGTTTCTTAGACACAAGCGAGACATAGATGTAAAATGAGCAGAAAAATCAAAACCCTAGATAACTAACTGCCCATTGTACACATAGTTCCATAAGGTGGATCAACGCTTCTTCAGTCCCATCATAACCACCTCACCTCGAGTAGCAAGATCCACCATCATATCCCTTTACCACCACCACCTATAACCTCCATCACTCCTCCTCCATAACCTCCACCCCCGACCACCACTCCATCCATCACTAAGCACCTCTAGATCCCTAACCACCAATGTGATAATCGCCACCTCCGTCCTCCACCACCAAATCTAGATTTAGCCTTGTTGAGATGTTCTGTCACGTTCCTCTTTCCATTTATTAAGTTTTAGGGTTTAGTTTAGTTTAATTTATTTAGTGGTTTTTAGGTTTAGGTAGGTTAGGTTTAGAGTGGGGTGGGTGATTTAGGGAGGGAGGTCAGTGGTGGTTTGGTGGAGTTGTTTAGGTTTAGTTAGTAGCTTAGGTTTGGGTAATAGGGTTAAAGGTGAGGGAGTGGGGTTAAGGTAGGGCCTAGTTAGGGATGGTGGAGGTTTGAGATCAGGGTGGTGATTAGTTTTAGTTTGGGGCTCAGGAGGGTTTAGGTAGTTTAGGGTTGTAGGTAGGCTCAGTGAGGGTGGGTAAGATTTAGGCTCATGATTTAGTCAGGTAGTTTGGCCTCAGGGGTCAGGGGTTTAGTTTAGTGATAGGGCCTGGGTCTTAGGTCTAGTAGTTGGTCTTTAGTTTTAATAAAATTGATCCAATATTTTATTAATTTAGGATCAGTTTACCCATCCCAGTTAGTTTAGTTTAAGTTAGAGGCACAAGTTTATCTTAATTTCCACTTTAGTTTAGTTTATGGTGGGTTTAAGGTGTGGGATGGTTTATGGTAGGGGAGTGGGTTTGTGGAGGGGCAGGGCCTGTGGTAGTGGGGTTTAGGTTTATGTAGGGTGGAGGTTTTATTAGGATTTAGATTTAGTAGTGTAGGGTCAGGTTTAGGGTTGTGGGGTAGTAGGGTTTAGGTTTAGGGTAAAGTAGGTTTAGGGTTTAGGATTTAGGGTTAAGGTTATTTTTAAATTAAGCAAACCGGTTTAGGTTTATTTATTTAATATATTTATTTTAGTTTATTTTATTTTTTATTTTATTTATTTTATTTTTTTATTTAGTTTAGTTTATTTATTTTAGTTTATTTATTTAGTTTAGATTATTTATTTATGTTTATTTAGTTTAGTTTAGGTATTTTATTTAGTATGAGGTTTATGTTTATGGTATTTTAGTTTTTGTTTAGTTTAGGATATTTTAGTTTATTTATAGCTTTAGGTTTAGGTCAGGTTTAGGTATTATAGTGGTTTATTTTTATTTAGGTTTTATTTAGTATTTAGGTTTTAATTTGGGGTTTAGTTTGGGGTGGTAGGATTTAGGGTAGGATTTAGGGTGAGGTTTAGGGTTTATGTAAGGAGTGTGTGGTTTAGGGTGGGTTTAGTAGTAAGGTTTAGGGTATGGTTTATGGTTTAGGGTTGTGTAGTTTAGATGGGTTTAGGTGGGTTTAGGGTTGGGATTAGGGTTTAGGTTTAGGTTTTATGGTTTAGGGTTTGGTTTAGGGTTTTGTGTTTTATGGTTTAGGTTTAGTTAGGGTTAGGTTTAGGGTTTGGGTTTTTTTATTTTATTTTGGGAAAGATTAGAATTTTATTACCATAAAAGAAAATGATACAATGTCTCAATAAGGGTAAAGCTCAAGGATCTGCCTCAAGGAACCTAAAGAGCTAAACCCCATCTAAGGATAATGGAAAAACAAAGAAAAAAGCAATATTAAAAAAGAAAGAAAAGTCACAGATGATGACTACAATATAAGTAAAAATAGTCAAAGACTAGTTACAGTGGGTCGATCCCTTTTGGAGGCAAGAAAGATAGCAAGATCCACATCAACAAAATTGAGTTGACTAGGTAATGATCATTCCATCGAAAAGTTCCAACAAAAGAAATCTAAAACACTACAAAGGTAATAATCATAAATGCTAACAAGAACAAGGATAAAGAAACCAATTAGAGAGAGATGAGAAAGAAAAAGGCTCATGCTTAGTTAAGATCTTCTGGGCAACAATGCATGAGCATCCAAACTTCCTAAGAAGGGTTACATTCATATGCAATGCTACCAACCAAAAAAAAGAAGATATGGGTATCATCTAATCATAGCCATGCATACAGCCAACATAAAAAAAGAATGCAAACCAAAGGATTCCAAAACTGATTAGCAAAACAAAGAAATAAAGAAAACAAAAAAAAATAGCCAAATAACCAACAAAAAACCATAGTAGACCAAATAAAATAGCCACCACTAAGATATAGAAGGTTAAATGAGCCACCACCAATAATGAAGAATTCAAAGGGACAAGCTAATTTAGAAGCATGGCAACAATTAATACAATAGTCCAAAAAGAGACTAAAATAAAATAAAAAATAACAACAACCATCATTCAAATAGACATCAAAGCTCCAAGTAAGGGAGAACCACAACCAGCCATCAGTAGACACCAGTCCAATCTAGGTAGAGAAAAAATGCCATGAATCCAGAGAGTGACAAAAGCTACAAGGCAAACCAATAAAATCACCATGACTAGTAAGAAGAAAGAAACCAAAATAGGTATAAGCAAAGTCCCCACAACCCCATAGATCACCACAAATGAAGGAGAAATAGAAAATTTGCAAAATGTTTTATTTATTTAGTTTATTTATGTTTTAGTTTATTTAGGTTTAGGTTTTATTTTTAGGTTAGGTTTAGGTTTAGGTTTTCATTTTTAGGTTTAGGTTTATTTAGTTTTAGTTTATTTAAGTTTAGGTTTATTTTTATTTAAGGTTTAGGTTTTATATTTTAGTTTATTTAGTTTTATTTTTATTTTGGTTTAGGTTTATGTTTTGCATTTTTATTATAAGTTTAGGTTTATTTTATTTAGTTTATTTAGTTAGGTTTAGTTTTGATTTTATTTATTTTAAGTTTAGGTTTAGATTTTATTTTATTTTAGGTTTTATTTTTTTAGTTTAGTTTATTTTAGTTTTAGTTTAGGTTTTATTTAGGTTTAGATTTGGGAGGTTTAGTTTATTTCTAATATGTTTAGGTTTTTTTTGATTTAGAATTTTTATTGATTATTATTTTTAGGTTTAGTTTTAGTTTATTTAGTTTAGATTTTTAGTGGTTTTATTTATTTAGTTTATTTAGTTTAGTTTAGGTTGGTTTAGATTTTAGGTTTAAGTTTTAGTTTAGGGTTAGGTTTTAGGTTTATCTATTTAGTTTAGTTTTATTTATTTATTTAGGTTTATTTAGGTTTAGGTTAGTTTATTTTAGAGGTTTATATTAACGCTTAGGTTTAGGTAGTTTAAGTTTAGTGGAGTAGTTTATTTATTTTATTTAGTAGATTTTTAGGTCCAATAGTTTATTTTATATTTTTAGTTTTAGTTTAGGTTTAGGTTTATTTAGTTTAGTTTAGTTTAGGTTTAGGCCTAGTTTTAGTTTATTTTATTTTATGTAATGTTTTAATTTTATTTATATATTTAGTCATTAGTTTAGGCCTTTAGGTTTAGTCATGTAGTTTATGTTATTTTAGTATTTTTATTTATTTTTTTAGTTTATTTATTTAATTTAGGTTTATTTATTTAGGTTTAGTTTAGGTTTAGGTCAGGATAGTTTAGTTTTAATTTTTAGGTTTTTTAGTTTAGTTTAGGTTATTTATTAGGTTTAGGTTTATTTTATTATTTATTTTTAGTTTTAGGTTGGGTTTTAGCCTAGGTTTGGTTTAAGTAGGCTTTTTTAGCTTAGTTTCAGTTTATTTTTTTATTTATTTATTTATTTTATTTATTTAGTTTAGTTTGGGTTTTTTTTAGGTTTATTTATTTTAGTTTAGGCAGTTTTAGGTTTAGGTTTTTAGTTTAGTTTTAGTTTTTAGTTTAGTTTATTTAGCTCAGTTAGGTAGATTTAGGTTTTTAGGTTTATTTAGTTTATAGTTTAGTTTAGAGGTTATTTAATTTTATTTTATTTATTTATTTTAGATCTTTATTTTTTAGTTTATTTATTTTAGGTTTAGATTTAGGTTTTTTAAGTTTTATTTTACTTTTATTTTATTTTAATTTATTTAGTATTAGTTAGGTTGTTTTTATTTTTAGGTAGGTTTAGGTTTAGGTTTAGTTTATTTATTTAGATTTAGGCAAATTTAGGTTTATTTAATTTATTTAGTTTATTTGTGGAGAGGTGATTAGTTTAGTTTAGTTTTTTTTTTAGTTAGTTTGGGGAGTGGTTAATGATTAGGGTTTGTGGGGTCAGGTTTAGGCCTAGGGTATGGGTTTAGGGCTCATATAGGTTTTGTGTGGCCTAGGGTTTAAGTGGTCTTTTTTAGATTAAGCAAACTGGAAGTTTAGGTTCATTTAGTTTATTCATTTTAAATTTAGGTTTATTTCTTATTTTAGTTCTTACTTATTGTTTATTATTTTAGTTTACTTTTATTTTAGTTTATTTTAGTCATTTTAGGTTTATGTTAATTTTAGTTTAGTTTTACTTTTATTTTATTTTTAGGTTTAGGTTTTATTTTAGGTTTATTTTAGGTTATATATTTTAGTTTAGGTTTAGATTTATTTTAGTATTTATTTTATTTAGTTTAGGTTTATGTAGGTTTAGTTTATTTATGTTAGGTTTATTTTATTTAGTTTTAGTTTTAGTTTTATTTTATTTTATGTTAAGATTTTTTTAGTTTAGTGATTAGGTTTTATCTTTTATTTATTTATCATTTTTAGGTATATTATTTAGATTTAGGTTTATTTAGTTTTATTTTATTTTTTGGTTTATTTTTTTATTTTATGTAGGTTTTATTTTATTTAGGTTTAGGTTTATTTTATTTTAGTTATGTTATTTATTATCTTATTAGATTTATTTTATATTTTTTATTTTAGGTTTATTTATTTATATTTTAGGTTTAGGATTTTATTTTATTTAGGCTTTTATTATTTATTTTATTTTTAGTTTATTTAGGCTCAGTTTTGGTAGGTGGGGTGGGTTTTTAGGGCCCAGGTTTAGGTTTAGGCCTGTTTAGTGGCCCAGGTCAGTAGGGCCCAAGGGTATGGAGGGTAGGTTTAGTGGCCAGTTTAGACATGGCCTGTTAAGGGTTAGGGTGTTTTATGGTCAGGAGGTTTAGGGTCGCAGGGATTAGGATCAGTGGCCTGTGGGTCAGTAGGATCAGGGTTTAGGGTAGGGCCCAGTGACAGTTTAGGGTTAGGGTTTAGGCTCTATTTAGTTTATCCATTTTAGTTTATCTTAGTTTATGTTTATTTTATTTTGTCATTTTAGTACTTTTAGTTGGGTTCATGTTATTTTAGTTTTATGTTTAGGTTTTATTTAATTTTATTTTATGGTTAATTTATTATTATTATTTTAGTTTTATTTTATTGATGTTTTATTTTTATGCATTTTTTATTTTTAGTTTAGTTTTTATTTATTTTATTTTATTTTTTTTTATTTTATTTTTTTTTTAGTTTTAGGTTTAGGTTTAAGTGAGTTTATGTTTATTTTATTTTATTTTATTTTGTGGTTTTTAATTATTTTATTTTGGTTTATTTTGTTTAGGTTTAGGTTTTAGGTTTTAGGTTTACTTTAAAGTTTAAGATCCAGGTTTAGGTTTTATTTATTTTGTTTAGTTTATTTTAGTTCATATGTTTACTTTATATTTATTTTATTAGTTTTTTTTTAGTTTTATTTTTTTAGTTTAGGTTATAGTTTTTTAGGTTTATTTATTTTAGTTTAGGTTAAGGTTTATTTTTTTAGATTTTAGGTTTGTTTTGGGTTTAGGTTTTAATTATTTATGTTTAGTTTTATTTTGGTTTAGGATTTATTTTAGTTTTAATTTATTTAATTTTATTTTATTTTAGGTTTAGTTTTATTTTATTTAGATTTTTATTTTTTTTTTTAGTTTAGGTTTTATTTATTTTATTTTAATTTAGTTTTTTTTTTCTTTTTTTAGGTTTAGGTTTTAGTTTAGGTTTTTTATTTTATTTTGGTTTAGGTTTTATTATTTATTTTATTTTTATTTAGTTCAGTTATTTTTATCTTTTTAGCATTTATAGTTTAGGGTTGTGGAGGGTTTAGGGTTTAGGGTTTGGGGTATAGGTTTATAGTTGGGGTTTAGGGTTTAGGTTTGTGGGTTTTTAGGGTGTGGTGGTTTGGGTTTAGGTTTAGAGGGTTGATTTTAGTTTAGTGTTTTTGATTTTTTTTAGCAGAGAACAAATTCATATTCGACATTTCTTCTTTTTGAATTCATCAACCAAGTAAAACATTAAGTTTTATAAGACACAAGCAATGACATAGATCAAAAATGAGCATGCATAGAGCAAATAAAAAACCATAGATAACTAGAACCTTCTACCAGATAATAAACACAATTCCATAAGTAAGATCGATCAATGCTTCTTAGTTTCTCTAGTTCCCATCGAACCTCTCGAGGATCCACCATCATATCCCTACCGCCACCACATAATTTCATTGCTCCACCCACCTCCATAACCAACACTACTCCACCACCACTTCTATCAAGCATCTCTACCCCCCCACCACCACTTAAAACCATCGCCTCCACCTTCACTCCACCATCTGAGAGCTAGCTGATGATGTTCCTACCGAAAGGTTCTCCAATCTTGGTATAGGTTTATTAGGTTTTAAGGTTTTTTTAATTTATTTTGTTAAATTAGGTTTGGGGTTTAGTTTTAGGGTTTATGATTTAGGTTTATGCTTTGATTAGGTTTAGGGTTAGTGGGATTTGGCTTTGATTTAGTGGTGGGAGTTTAGGGATTTTTAGAAGGTGAGGGTTTAGGTTAAAGTGGTTTGAAGGTGGTGGGGTGTGGATCTGGGATGGAGGTTAGAGTTTGGGAGTAGGGCCTTTAGGGTCATAGGGCCCAGGGATCAGTTTAGGGCCTGTTTAGGGTTGAGTGGGGTCATGCCTCATAGCTCAGTTTAGGTTTTAGGGCCTGGAGGTAAGTGGAGGTTAATAGGTTTTAGAGGCCAGGGGTCAGTGGTCAATTTAGTTTCAGGTTTCTTTATGGTCAGGTTTTGGTTTTTTTTTTTTAAGAAAAAAAACCAAACCAAAGATTCTTTTTTTTCTTTAATTTAGTCTTCTGTCCATTCCATTAGATTTTAGTCAGGCCTACCAGTTTAGGTTTAGGTTTATTTTGAGTTTATCCACTCACTCAGTCCAAGTTTAGGGTTTGGTTTCAGTGCCTAGGGTTTGTGGGTTTAAGTTTAGGGGTGTAGAGTTTGTGGGCTCAGGTTTGGGGTTTGGTTTAGGTGGGTTTGGGATAAGGCCTAGGGTAGGGTGGTAGGATTTAGTGGTTTAAGGTTATTTTAAAAAAAATTAAGAAAACTATTATTTAGTTTGTTTAGTTTATTTTATTTTTTTTTATCTTTTATTTAGTTTACTTTTATTTTATTTATTTTGGTTTCTATTTTATTTATAGGTTTAGGTTTTGATTTAAGTTTATTTTTTAGTGAGTTTTATTTTATTTTTTTTTAGGTTTAGCTATATTTTTATTTTTAAGTTTATGTTTAGGTTTTATTTTATTTGTTTAGGTTTTATATTATTTTTTATTTTAGGTTTTATGTTTTATGTTTTTTGTTTAGGTTTAGGTTTATTTTTAGTTTATTTTAGGTTTAATTTATTTTAGTTTAGTTTTTGTTTATGTTTATGTTTATGTTCATTTTGTTTATTTTATTTTTATTTTAGGTTTAGTTTTATTTTTAGCTTAGGTTTATGTTTTATTATTTATTTATTTTTAAGTTTTATTTTTTGGTTTATTTTTTAGGTTTAAGTTTTTATTTAATTTTATTTTATATTATTTTATGTTTATTTTATTATTATTTTAATTTTGTTTTTAATTTATTAATGTTTTTAATTTTTAGGTTTATTTTATTTTTATTTAGTTTTAATTTTTCTTTATTTTATTTTTATTTTTATTTTTTATTTTATTTTTTTAGGTTTAGGTTTAGGTTTTAGTTTAGGTATTTATTTTATTTTATATTTTTATTCTATTTAGGTTTAGGTTTTTTTATTTATTTTATTTTTAAGCTTTAGTTAAATTAGGTTTTGGTTTTTAGGTATTTAGGGTTTAGGGTTTAGGGTTTACGATTTAGGCCATAAGAGAATCTCTGAATCCCTAGTTTAGCGAGGAGAGTAGCCTCTAAGGATCCCACCTTATCGCCTTTTTTAATCAGCTCAATCAAGGTGATAATTTCATCAGGACCCTTGTTGATCCTAGTTAGGATGTTGAGAACTTGGTAGAAAGAAGTTTGTGAAGGAACCAGACAAGTGTTGCCTGGAGGAACCACAATATTAATAGGTGCAATAAGACCAACATGGGCAGGACCACTGACTTTATATTTCACAACCTCTTCACTGACTTCTTTAAGATCGCCTTTCATAAAAATTAGCTCAATCAGAGTTTAGGGTTTACAGTTTTAGAGTTTATGACTTAAGGTTTAGGGTTTAGGGTTAGAGTTTTGGATTTAAAGTTTAGGGTTTAGTGTTTAGGGTTTAGGTTTAAGGTTTAGGGTTTTTTAGGCTTTAGGGTTTAGGGTTTAGAATTTAGGGTTTATGTTTTTTTTAAAAAAAAAAATAAGTAATAGTTTAGGATTATTTAGTTTATTTTATTTATTTTATTTATATTAATTTTATTTTATTTTGGTTTATCATTTATTTTATTTTAGCTTATTTATTTGAGGTTTATTTATTTTAGTTTAGGGTTTTATTTTAGCTTATTTTTAGGTTTAAGTTTATTTTTATCATTTATTATCTTTTATTTTTAGGTTTAGGTTTATTTTGTAGGTTTTTAGGTTTTATTTTCTTTTTGAGGTTTAGGTTTATATTTTAGGTTTATTTTTGGTTTTATTTTTTGTTCAGTTTAGGTTTATTTTAGTTTATTTTATCTTTATTTAGGTTTAGTTTATTTTAGGTTTAGGTTTTTATTTTATTTAGTTTAGTTTATCTTAGTTTAGGTTTATTTTATTTATTTTATTTTATTTTATTTTATTAGGTTTTTTTTTTTTTTAGTTTAGAGTTTAGGTTTTATTTTTATTTATTTTAGGTTTATTTTTTTTTATTTTTTATTTAATTTTTAGGTTTAGGTTTAGGTTTATGTTTATTATTTAGTTTAGTTTTATTTTTATTTTATTTTTTAGGTTTAGGTTTTATTTTTTATTTTTTGGTTTAGGTTTAGGATTTTATTTTATTTTTTTAGGTTTAAGTTTTAGGTCTTTCTTTTAGGTTTATTATTAGGTTTTATTTTTTAGTTTAGGTTTAGGTTTATTTTTAGTTTATTTTATTCTATTTAGTTTAGGATTTAGGTTTAGTTTAATTTAGTTTTAGGTTTAGGTTTAAGACATAGGGTTTAGGGTTTAGGGACTTTAGGGTTTACGGTTTAGGATTTAGGGTTAGTTTTTGGGTTTATGATTTAGGGTTTAGCATTTTTTTTTAAAAAAAATTAAGTAAACCTATTGATTTAGGCTTATTTAGTTTATTTAGTTTATTTTTTATTTATTTTAGTTTATTTTATTTTATTTATTTTTATTTAAGTTTATTTTTTATTTTTATTTAGATTAGTTTAATTAGTTTAGGTTTATTTATTTTAGTTTAATTAGATTAGTTTAAAAAAAAATTAAGTAAACCCTGTTGATTTAGGGTTAGTTTATGCTTATTTTTTAATTTAGTTTTATTTTCATCTGATTTTTAGTTTAGGTTTTAGGTTTTTATTTTAGGATTATTTTTAGGTTTTACTTTTTAGTTTAAGTTTATGTTTATTTTTAGTTTATTTTATTTTATTTAGTTTAGGGTTTAGGTTTAGTTTATTTTAGGTTTAAGTTTTGATTTTATTTATTTTAGCTTAGTTTATTTTAGTTTAGGTTTAGGTTTTTTTCCTCTATTTTATTTTAAGTTTAGTTTCTTTTTTAGTTTAGGGTTTAGGTTTAATTTGTTGTTTATTTTTAGGTTTATTTTTTCAGTTTAAATTTTTATTTAATTTTTCTTTTATTTTATTTTATGTTTATTTTATTTTTATTTTACGTTTAGTATTGATTTTATTTAGTTTTTTTATTTTTTAGGTTTATTTTATTTTTTTAATTTTATTTTGTCATTTATTTATTTTATTTTAGTTTAATTTTTATATTTTTTTTATTTTATTTTACGCCAGTTGAGATCAAGTTTAGGCTTTCCGTTTTAGAAGTTATTATTTTATTTTATTATTTTTTTTTAGTTTTAAGTTTATTTATTTATTTTTTTATTTTTATTTTTTAGTCCTAGGTTTCACGCTTCAGGTCGTATGGTTGAGTTGCTGGTCTTGGGTAGGGCCTGTGAGCTTAAGGTCCAGTGGTTGTAGGCCTAGTGTCCGTGGCTTTAGTGGCTTGGGTTGTGGATTTAGGGTTTAGGTTAGAACCAGTGGCCTGGTGGAGGGTTAGTAGGGTTTATTATTTTAGGCTTAGGGTGCACATTTAGATAAGTTTAGGATTAGTTTTAGGGTTTAGTGTTTAGGATTTAGGGTTTAGGATTTAGGGTTTAGGTTTTTATTTTTTTTTTAAAATTAAGTAAACCCCAGGTTTAGTTTATTTATTTTTTTTTTCTTTATTTTAATTTAATTAAATTTATTTTCTTTATTTAAGTTTAATTTTATTTCATTTTGGTCTCATTTATTTTATTTTAGGTTTATTTATTTTTGTTTAGGGTTTTTAATTTAGTTTATTTTCTTAGTTTAGTTTTTGGTTTGTGCTAATTTTTTAGTTTAGTTTTATTTTTATTTAATTTTTTAGGTTTAGGCTTTATTTTTTATTTTTTCATTTTTGTTTAGGTTTTGATTTTAGCTTTTTATTTTAGGTTTATTTTTAGGTTTTATATTTTAGTTTAGGTTTAGATTTAAATTTAATTTAGTATAATTTATATAGTTTAGGGTTTAGGTTTAGTTTATTCTAGGTTTAGTCGTGGTTTTATTTATTTTACTTATTAGTTTACTTTTATTAGGTTTAGGTTTTATATTATTTATTTGTTTAGGTTTTTTCTTAAAGTTTATAGGTTTATTATTTTATTTTTTAGGGTTTAGGGTTTTTTTAAAGTTTATGATTTAGGTTTATTATTTATTTATTTTTAAGTTTATTTTTTAGGTTTAAGTTTTTATTTAGTTTTTATTTTATTTTATTTAAATTTAATTTATTTTTATTTTATGTTTTATTTTTATTTTATTTAGGTTTTTTATTTTTAGGTTTATTTTATAGTTTAGTTTCGGTTCCTATTTAATTTATTTTAGTTCATCTTTTAGTTTTGATTTTATTTTATTTTTCATGTAGGTTTGGGTTTAGGATTAGGTTTTAGTTTAGGTTTTTATTTTTTATTTTTTTATGATATTTAGGTTTAGGTTTTTGATTTATTTTATTTTTAGGTTTTATTTAGTTTTAGGTTTCATGTTTTAGGCTAAGGCTCAGTGTTTAGGGTTTTTGGCCTTGGGCCCAGTTAGATCAGGGTAGGGTTTAGGGTTTGGCCTTTATTAGGGCCTGGGCCTAGGGCCCAAGGTCTTGGGCCCAGCATTTAGGGTCAGTTAGGTCATGGTAGTTTTTTGGTGATTATTTTGTATTTATTATTAAAATTAAGCAAACCCATAGGTTTATATTTAATCAGCCTTTTATGTGCCCAGATTTAAGTTTAGGTTTATGGTATCTTTTAGGTATTTAGTTTAGGTCAGTAGGTCTAGGATTACAGTGATTTAGGGCCCAGGGCCTGGCCTGTAGGCTCCTGGCTGGTCTGGCTCAGTGACGCAGGTGTGGTTTAGGCTCAGGGTCTAGTTTAGTTTAGTGCCTAGGGTCATCATCTTTTATCATAATTTACAAAATCAAGCAAACCCCAGGGTTTAGATCTATTAGATTTCTTTACAGGTACATATTTGGTACATTTAGCCTAGTATGCAGGTTGGGTATGATAGAATAGGGCTCAGTGGCCTGGCTAAGGGCCTTTGGGGTAGGGACGCAGGCTCAGTGGTCCGTTGGGTTCATATAAGGTAGGATTTAGCCAGGGCCTGAGAGTTTGTCAGGTTTCAGAGTCAGGCCCAGGGCCGGGGTCAATGGTCATGGTTCAGTTGCCCATGGTTTTGGACAGTAGGGGGCCCAGTGGCCCAGTTAGGGCCATACTAGGGTCAGGGTGGCTCAGTGGCCTTAGGGTAGGCCCATCTTGGCCTAGGCCCAGGCCCAGAATCTGGAGTCAGGTTTAGGGCCTTTAGGTTCTCCGTTTAGTGTTTTAAAAAATTTAAGCAAACCAAGAGTAGATCATTTATTTTATCTTTTATTTATTTTAGTTTATTTTTTATTTTGTTTAGGTTTATTTTATTTTATTTTAGTTTATTTATTTATCTAGATCATTTATCCAGTCAGTTTTGTCTTTAGTTTATTTTTTTAGATTTATGTTGATGTTTAAATTTTGTTTTAGTTTAGTTCTATTTTATTTTATTTAGGTTTAGGTTTTATTTTTATTTTAGGTTTAGGTTTAGGTTTTAATTTTTTTTTTTAGGTTTAGGTTTTAGGTTTTATTTTAGGTTTATTTTTATGCTTTATGTTTAGTTTTAACTTTTTAATTTATTTTATTGTATTTAGAGCTTATGTTTAGGTTTAGGTTTAGATTTAGTTTATTTTAATTTTATTTTAGGTTTAGGTTTTTTTTAGTTTAGGGTTTAAGTTTTATTTTTATTCATTTTATGTTTTATTTTAGATTTCAATTTTATTTAGTTTATTTTATTTTATTTTAAGTTTATTTTATTTTTATTTTAGGTTTAATTTTATTATGGTTTTAAATTTTTTTAGTTTAAGTTTTATTTATTTTATCTAGTTTAGTTTTTTATTTTTTTTGTTAGTTTTAGCTCAGGTTTAGGTTTAGTTTTTTTAGTTTAGGTTTTATTTTATTTTAGTTTTTATTTTATTTTTGGTTTTTTTTTTTATTTTATTATTTAGTTTAGTTAATTTTAGCTTTTTAGGCCAGGTTAGTTGAGGTTTAAGGTTTAGAATCATTCTGATTTTGGTCAGGATTGTGGCTCAGGGCCCAGTGGTTTAGGGTGGGTTTAGCTAGGGTTTGGGGTTTAGGCATGTGGGTTTAGGTTTGGGTTTAGTTTAGATTTTAGGAGGTTTAGGGTTTAAGGTTTAGGTTTGGAGGTTTAGAGTTTAGGTTTAGGTTTGTGGTTTAGTTTAGGTTTAGGATTTTAGGTTTGTGTGGTTTGATCTAGGTTCGGGTTTAGTTTTAGATTTAGGTTTTTGGTTTTTTTTAATAGAGAAGAAATTTAGATTCAGCATTTCATCATTTAGATTTCATCAAACAAGTAGCACTCCAAGTTTTCTAAGACATAAGCGATGACATAGATAAAAAATTAGCACGCATAGAGAAAATAAAAAACTCTAGATAACTAGAACCTTCTCAACTTTAAAGGCACAGTTCCATATGTAGTAAATTAGATCTACCATTCATTAGTTTCTCAAGTTCCCATCAGAACCACCCTGGCCACTCGAGTAGCGGGATCCACCATCATATCCTCGATCTCTCCCTCCGTGACCTCCATGACTGTAACCTCCATTGCTCCTCTCACCTCCATAACCATCACTTCTCTGACCACCACCTCCATATCTACTAGCACCTCCAGATCCCCCACCACCACGATAATAATCGCCACCTCCACTCCACAATGATCTGACAAGCTGATCTGATGTTCTGTCAAGGTTCTATCTATTCTTAGGGTTTAAGTTTATTAGGTTTCAGGGTTAAGTTAATTTTCTAATATATTTAGTTACTTTAGGTTTAGGGTTTATGGTTTAGGGTTAGGGTTTAGGGTTTAGGGTTTAAGGTTTTTAGGGTTTACTTTATGCTTTTAGGGTTTGAGGGTCAGTTTAGGTGGATTTAGGGTTTAGACTGATTTAGGTTAGTAGGGTTTATGGAGGATTTAGTGTTTAGGCTTTAGGGTTTATTATTTTGAGGGTTTAGGGTCACGATTTAGTCAGTTTAGGGTCACGTTTTAGGTCTTATTTAATTTAGAGTGTGGTTAGTGGCCCAGGTCATAAGCTTTAGGGAGGGTTTAGGTTTGTAAGGTGTGGAGGGTTTAGGGCCTAGGGAGTTTAGGGAGAGGGTCAGTGGGGTTAGGGTTAGGTTTAAGTGGGTTTAGTTTAGTGTTCAAGATTTTGTTTTGGGTAGGTTTGGGTTTAAGTTTAGGTTTAGGATTTAGGTTTAGTGTTTAGGGTTTAGGTTTGTAGGTATAAGGTTTAGGGTTTATGATTTTAGGGTTAGGGTTGAAGGCTTAGGGTTTTTAGGTTTTATGGTTTTTGGTTTTTTTTTTAACAGAGAACAAATTCAGATTCAACATTTCTTCATTTTGATTTCATCAACCAAGTAACACACCAAGTTTTTTTTACACACAAGCGATGACATAGATAAAAAATGAGCATGCATAGAGCAAATCATAAGCCTTAGATAACTAGAACCATCTCTATCAGTAAAGGCAGCCCATAAGCAATGATCGATTGGTCATTCTTCGCTTTCGCCCCAATAGAACCACCCAAGCATCTCGAGTAGCCGGATCCACCATAATATCCCCTATCTCTCCCACCGTCACCACCACGGTTGTAACCTCCATCGCTCCTTTCGCTTCCATAACCACCACTGCTCTGACCACCACCTCCAGATCCCCAACAACCACTATGATAAATGCCACCTTAGCCTTCGCCTCCATCGCCTAATCTAGGATGAGCTTGGTTGACAGTGATGGTCTTGTCATCAAGGTTCTCCCCATTCTTGGCAATCAAGTTTTGAGGTTTAGGTTTATTTTTTAATTTATTTAGTTACTTTAAGTTTAGGTATAGGATTTGGTCTTTAAGGTCTAAGGTTTAGGGTTAGGGTTTAGGATTAAGGGTTAAAAGTTTAGGGTTTAGGGTTTAAGGTTTAAGGGTTTAGGGTTTATGCTTTTAGGGTTTAGGGTTAGGGTTTAGGGTTTAGGGTTTAGGTTGTTTGTTTAAGTGTGGGTTTAGGGTTTAGTTTAGGATTTTTAGGGTTTAGAGTTTAGAGCCTAGGGTCAGGATTTAGTATTTAGGATTTAGGGCCTTTTATTTTGTATTTTATCCAAGTTTATTTTATTTTATTTAGATTGAATATTTATTTTAGTTTAGTTTTATCTTAGCCCATATCAGGCCCAGTTTAGGCTCACGCCCAGAGCCCAGGGCAGGCCCAGGGCCCAGGGCCCAGTTTAGGGCCTAGTTTCCAGTCTGAGTTTAGGATGGATCAGTGGCTCAGCCTCAGTTTGTGGCCCAAGGATCATGACTCGTGGCCCAGAGCCCAGGATCTGTGGTTGGGCCCAGGCCCAGGGCCTTTTAGGGAGTGGGGCCTGTTTGCACTGGGCCCAGTGGGTCATTGTCATGGTGGCCTCATTCTCATATCTTTAGTCAGTTTAGGGCTGATCTAGTTTAGGTCTGTCAGGCCTTAATTTTGGCCTAGGGCCCAGGGCCTAATTAGGGTTTAGGCTCAAGGATTTAGTTTAGGTCAGTGTCCGTGCCTTAATTTAGGTTTAGTGGCCTTTAGGTTTATGGCCTGTGGCTTTAGCTTTATTTCATCTCATTTATTTAGTCTTATTTATCTTTAGGTTTACTTATCTTAGTTTAGGTTTTATTCATTTTTGTGGTCAGTTTAGGTCATGTTTATCTTTACTGAGTACTCCTTTATATTTTAATCTTAACCCTTGTGCTCACCACTGTTTAGTATTAGCCCAGGTCAGGGCCCAGTAGCGTTTAGCATTAGGGTCAGGGTCTGCTGGCCTTAGAGGGCCCAGGGTCAGTGGGGTGTGGACAAGTGGCCTAGTCTCATCATCCAGGCCCAGTGATTAAAGCTCAGTTTAGGCCTGTATAGGCCCAGTTTGGGCCCAGGTTTGGGTCTGGGGCCTCTCAGGCTTAGTGGCCTCAGGGCCCAAGATTGTGAGTGGCCCAGGCTAAGCAGTGGCCTGGGACTCAGTCCTAGGATCTTGACTCCAGCTCAGTTCAGTGTGTTTATGGCCCAGGGTCAGGGCCTAACATTTAAGATTTAGGGTAGGGCCCAGGGCTCAGGTGGGTGTTTGGTAGGGCCCAGGATAGGTCAAAGTTTAGGGTAGGATTTAGTGGTGATTTAATTTTTTTGGGAGTCAGGGTTTGTGTCCAGGTTTAGGGTCCGTTTTAGTTTATGTTTATTTAAATTAAGCAAACTATTTTATTTATTTATTTTTATTTATTTGAGTTTACTTTATTTTTATTTATATTTATGTTTATTTTAATTTTATTTAGTTTATTTATTTTAGGTTTGTTTATATTTGGTTTTTTATTTTAGTTTTAATTTTAGGTTCAGTTTAGGTTAGTTTATTTTAGTTTTATTTTATTTTATTTTATTTATTTCATTTAGGTTTATTAATTTTTATTTTTATTTTAGTTTAGGTTTAGGTTTATTTTATTTTTGGTTTAGGTTTAGGTTTTATTTATTATAGTTTTGTTTATTTTACTTTAGTTTTAGGTTTATTTTATTTTGTTTATTTTATTTTTATTTTAGGTTTAGGTTTTTTTTAGTTTATGGTTTAAGTTTAATTTTTATCTATTTTTTAAGTTTTATTTTAGGTTTATTTTTAAGTTTAGGTTTTATTTAGTATTTATTTTATTTTATTTTAAGTTTATTTTAGGTTAATTTTATTTATTTTACTTAGTTTTTGTTTGTTTTTATTCTTAGGTTTATTCATTTTAGTTTTGTTTATGTATTTATTTATTTATTTTAGTATATTTATTTATTGTATTTTAAGTATTAGGTCAGGTCCTCAATTTTATATATTTTATCTTTATTTTAATTTATTTTAGTGTAGGTTTTATTTATTTTTTTAGGTTTAGTTTAGGTTTAGTTTTAGGTTTAGTTTAGCCTTTAGGTCAGGTTTAGTTTAGTGGCCTAGCCCAGCCTTTAGGGTTTTAGGTCAGTTTGTTTTGTTTTAGTTATTTTACATTTATCTTATTTTAGCACATTATTATTATGTTATTTTATTTTATTTTTAGGTTTAGTTTCACGTTAATTTTATTTTATTTTATTTATCCATTTAGGTGTAGATTTTCTTATTTTTATTTTAGGTCTTATTTAGTTTAGTTTAGGTTTTAGTTATTTAGGTTTATAGTGGGTTATTTAATGTTTAGGGTTTATGGTCAGAATTAGGTATAGGGTTTAGTGTTTAGCTTTTTAGTTGTTGTGGGTAAGTAGTGAATTTTAATTTTGTTTATGTTATCATTTAGTTTATTTTAGTATATTTTTATTAGTTTATTTTATTTTATTTTTAGGTTTAGGTTCAAGTTTTAGTTATGGTTTTTATTTTATTTTATTTTATTTTATTTGGTGTAGTTTTTATTTATTTTATTTTTTAGGTTTTATTTAGTTTAGGTTTAGGTTTTTAGTTTTTTAGGGTTTAGGTTTTAGGGTTTAGGGTTTTAGGGTTTAGGGTTTAGGGTTAAACTAAGTAAAACCTAAAAATAAAATAAATAAAATAACCTAACCTAAAATAAAATATAATAAATAAAATAAAATAAAAACCTAAACTAAAACCTAAACCTAAACCTAAAAAAATTAAAAGAAAAAAAATAAAAATAAACGAAAATAAAATAAATAAAAGCCTAAACTAAACTAAAATATAAAATAAACCTAAGACTAAAAAACCTTAATAAAATAAAAAGTAAATGTAAAATAAAAATAAAATAAACCTAAAGTAAAACAAAAGAAAAACTAAATAAAACCTAAACCTAAAAAATGAACCAAAAAATAAATAAAAAATAAAACCTAAACTTTAAACTAAAAAAACCTTAACTAAAAAAAACCTAAACCTAAAATAAAAATAAAATAAATTAAATAAAATAAATCTAAGCCTAAACCAAAATAAACTAAACTAAAATAAATAAAACCTAAACCTAAACCTAAAATAAACTAAACATAAACATAATCCTAAACTAAATAAAATAAACTAAACTAAAAATAAACCTAAACCTAAACTTAAAAATTAAACGAAAAGATAAACCTAAAATAAAAACCTAAAAAAAGTAAAATAAAAACCTAAACCACAACCAAAAATAAAAAATAAAACCTAAACTTAAAAATTAAAATAAAAATAAAACTCGATTAAAAAAATAAACCTGAACCTAAACCTAAATCGAAAAAAATAAACTAAAATAAAATTCCTAAACTAAAATAAATAAACCTCAAATAAATAAACTAAATTGATTAAAAATAAAAAATAAATCTAAATAAAAATGAAAAACAAAGTAGAGTAAAATAAATAAAAAGTAAACTAAATATACTAAAAAAAAAACCCATGCTTAATTAATTTTTTTAAAAAAACCTTAAACCATAAATCCTAAACTTTAAACCCTAAACCTACAGCCCTAAACCCTAAACCTTAAACCTTACACCCTAAAAAACTCTAAACCCTAAACCCTAAATCGTAAAAGCAAAAATCCTAAAACCCTAAACCCTAAACCCTAAACCTAAACATAAAGTAATTATATAAATTTAAAAATAAACTAAAACCCTAAAACCTAATAAACCTAAACCTTAACCTAAACCCAAGAATGTAACCATGATGATAATCATCCAACCTGCTTAGTCCTAAACTAAAACCAAAAAAAGCCCTAAATCCTAAACTAAAACCCCTATAAACCCTAAACCTAAAATCTAAACCTAAACTAAACCCTAAAACCCTGAATTCTAAACCTAAAACCTAAACAAAACCTAAGCTTGCCTTAAACCCTAAACTAAATCCTAAACACTAAACCTAAGCTCAACCCCTAAACCCTAAACCTTAAACCCTAAACTAACCCTAAATCATAAACTAAACCAAAACCCTAAACCCTAAATCCTAAACCTTAAAAAGCTAAAAAACTAAACCAAAACTAAATAAAACTTAAAAAATAATAATTAGAAAACCTAAAAAATATAATAATAAAATAAAATAAAATAAAATAAATAAACCCAAAAAACTCAACCTAAACCTAAACCTAAACCTAAAATTATAAATGAAAATAAAAACTAAACTAAAATAAAATTTATAAAACCTAAACTAAACTAAAAAAAATAAAAGAAATAAATAAAAAAAAAAAAACCCAAAATAAAATAAGATAAAATAAAATAAATAAAACTTACCTAAAAAATAAACTAAAAAAATAAAACATAAAAATAAATAAAAAATAAAATTGAAACCCTAAACTAAACAAAACATAAACCTAAAATAAAAATAAAATAAAACTAAACCTAAACAAAAATAAACTAAACTAAAATAAATAAAACCTAAACCTAAACTAAATAAAATAAAATAAACTAAAATAATACCTAAACTAAAAAAAATAAAACCTAAAAATAAACCTAAATAAAAAAACCTAAAACCTAAACATAAAACCTAAAATAAAAACCTTAACCTAAACTTAAAAATAAAAAATTAAACCATAACCTAATCAATAAAATAAAAATAAAACAAAACTAAAATTTAAACATAAACCTAATCCGAAACCAAAAAATTAAACTAAAGTAAAGAACCTAAACTAGAATAAATAAAATTAAAATAAATAAACTAAACTAAATAAAAATAAAATAATAAACCTAAATAAAAATAAAAAATAAAATAAGCTAAAATAAATAAAAAATAAACTAAAAAAACTAAACATATCGATGAATTTTTTTAAAACCCTAAATAAACTAAACCCTAAACCCTAAATCCTAAACCCTAAACCCTAAACCCTAAAAAACCCTAAACCTTAAACCCTAAATAACCCTAAATTTTAAAAAATCCCAACCCTAAACCCTAATCACTAAAACTAACCCTAAACCCTAAACCATAAACCTTAAACCTTAAACCCTAAAACCTACAACACTAAACCTTAAACCCAAAACCCAAAACCCCAAACCCTAAACCCTAAACCCTACACGCTAAACACTAAAAACCTAAAAACCTAAAACCTTAAAACCTAAACCTAAATAAAATAAAGCCTAAAAATAAAATAAATAAAAAAACTTAAACCTAAATAAAATAAATAAAATTAAATAAAATAAAAACCTAAACTAAATCTTAAACCAAAACCTAAACCTTAAAATAAAATAAAATATAAAATAAAAACTAAATTAAAATAAAATAAATAAAAACTAAACTAAACTAAACTAAAAAATAAACTGAAAATAATAAAACCTAATTAAAATAAAACCCAAATGTAAAATAAAAATAAAATAAACTTAAAATAAATTTAAATAAAAACTAAATAAAAACCTAAACCTAAAAAATAAACCTAAAAATAAAAAAAAACTTAAACCTAAAATAAATAAAATAAAATAAACCAAAACCTAAACTAAAATAAATAAAAAACCTAAACCTAAAAGAAACTAAAACTAAACACTAAACTAAATAAAACAAAATAAAATAAAAATAAACTTAAACATAAACTAAAAAATGAAACATAAAAATAAACCAAAAATAAAAACCTAAAACCTAAACCAAATAAAATAAAATAAAATAAACCTAAACCTATGAAATAAAAAAAAAATAAAACTAAACTAAAAAAAAAAGATAAACCTTAACCTAAACCTAAAAAAAGAAACAAAAATAAAAAACCTAAACTAAAATTAATAAACCTAAAATAAATAAACTAAACTGAATAAAAATAAATGATAAATAAAATTTAAAATTAAATTAAACTAAAATAAATAAATAAAACTATGTAAACCTAGACCTACCACTTTACTTAAATTTGTTTTTTAAATAAACCTTAACCCTAAACCCTAAAACTAACCCAAAACTCTAAACCCTAAACCCTAAAACCTAAACCCTACACCCTACAAAACTCTAAATCCTAAATGCTAAAACCTAAACCTAAATCCTAAAAGCATAAACCCTAAAACTCTAAACCCTAAACCTTAAACCCTAAACCCTAAATCCTAACCCGAAACCCTAAACTCTAAACCTAGACTTAAATTAACTAAATAAAGTAAAAAATAAACCTAAAATTAAACTCTAAGAATGGGCAGAACCACGATGGCGGGAACATCACCGTCAATGAGGCTCTAGATCTCGAGGTGAGGTGAAGGCTGGTGGGGCATGGTGGTAGTGGTGAGTAATGGTGGTTATGGAGGCCGAGGAACGATTTTACATGTGGTGGTGGAAAGGAAGAGATGAGGGATATGATGGTGGATCCCGTTCCTCGAGAGGCTCGGGTGGTTATGATGGGAACTAGAGAAATTAAAGAACGGCCAATTTGATCTGCTACATATGAAACTATGTCTTTACAGTAGAGACATATCTAATTATCTAAGATTTTTGATTTGCTCTATAAGTGCTCATTTTTTATCTATGTCATTACTTATGTCTTAGAAAACTTGGTGTGTTACTTTGGTTGATGAAATCAAAAAGAAGAAATGTTGAATATGAATTTGTTTTCTATTAGAAAAAATAAAAACCCTAAACCCTAAACTAAAATCTAAACCTTAAACCTAAACCTAAACCCTAAACCCTAAACCCTAAAAATAAAAAAAATAATAAAAAAGAAAACCCTAACCTTAAACCCTAAACCCTAAAACTTACAACCCTAAACCCCAAACCCTAAACCCTAAACCCTAAACCCTAAACCCTAAACCCTAAATCCTAAACACCTAAAAACCTAAACCTATACAAAACAAAAACATAAAAATAAAATAATTTAAAAAATCTTAAACCTAAATAAAATAAAAGCCTAAACCTAAACTTAAAGCTAAACCTAAACTAAATAAAATAAATTAAACTAAAAATAAGCCTAAATCAAAGCTAAAAAATAAAACCAAAAAATAAACCTAAAATAAAAACCTAAAACCTAAACCTAAAAAAATAAAATAAAAATATGAACCTAAAACTAAAAATAAAAAAAATAAAACCTAAACCTAAAAAATGAAATAAAAATTAAACTAAACTAAAATATAAACCTAAACTTAAACTTAAACATAAAATTATATTACAATATAAAACCTAAACAAAAATAAATAAACCTAAAATAAAAAAACTAATTTAAATAAAAATAAAAATAAAAATAAGCCTAAATAAAAATAAAAAATACAATAAATTAAAATAAAAATAAACTAAATAAATTTAAACCAACCACTTTATATAATTTTAAAAAAATAAAAATAATAAAAATAATAAATAAAAAAAACCTAACCCTAAACCTTAAACCCTAAAACTAACCTTAAACCCTAAACTATAAACATAAACTTACAACCTTAAACCCTAAAGCCTAAACCCTACACCCTAAGAAACTCAAACCCTAAACCTAAACACTGAAAGCATAAACCCTAAAACCCTAAACCCTAATCCCTAAACCATAACCCTAAACATTAAATCCTAAACCCCAAATGCTAAACCTAAACCTAAAGTAACTAAATAAATTAAAAAATAAACCTAAACCTAAACCTAAACCCTAAGAATGGGTAGAACCTTGACGAGTGAACATAATCAACCGTGTCCTTGATCAAGGATGGAGGAAAAGGCAGAGGAGACGATTATTGCAATGGTGGTGGGGGATTTAGACGTGGTGGTGAATATGGAGGTGGTGGTCGGAGCAGTTAAGGAGGAGGGATGAGATGAGGTTGTCATGGTAATGGTGGAGGGAGAGATCGGGATATGATGGTGGATCCTCTACTGAGAGAGGAAGTTCTGGAAAGAAATCAAGAATGGCCATCCACCCATGCATATGGAACTGTCTTTATAGTAGAGATAATTTTAGTTATCTAGGGTTTCTGATTTGCTCTATGTGTGCTCAGTTTTTATCTATGTCATCACTTGTGTCTTAGAAAACTTGGTGTGTTACTTGGTTGATGAAACCGAAAAGAAGAAATGTTGAATCTAAATTTGTTCTCTCTTAAAAAAACTAACGAAAAACCCTAAACCCTAAACTATAACCTAAACCCTAAACCTAAACCTAAACCCTAAATCCTAAACCCTAAACCCTAAACCCTAAACCCCAAAACCTACAACCCTAAACCCCTAAACCCTAAACCCTAAATCAAAAAAACCTATAAACCTAAACCTAAACTAAATAAAACCAAAAAATAAATAAATAAATATAGACTTAAATAAAATAAGAAATAAAATAAAATAAAAAACTAAATTAAATCATAAACATAAACCTAAACATAAACCTAAAAATAAACTAAAATAAAATAAATAAAAACCTAAACTAAACTAAAAAAAAAACAAAATAAACCTTAAAATAAAAAACCTAAATAAAATAAAAATTAAATGAAAAATAATAATAAAATAAACCTAAAATAAAATAAAATAAAACCTAAATAAAAACTTAAACCTAAAAAATAAATCTACAAAAAAAACCTAGAAATAAATAAAAAATAAAACTTAAACCATAAAATAAAAATAAAAACCTAAACTTAAATTAAAATAAACTAAACTAAATTAAATAAAACCTAAACCTAAACATAATCCTTAAACTAAATAAAATAAAATAAACTAAAAATAAACTTAAACCTAAACTAAAAAACAAAACCTAAAAATAAACTTAAAATAAAAAACCTAAAATTTAAACCTAAAAAACTAAGACTAAAACCAAAACCTAAACCTAAAAATAAAAAAAATAAAACCTAAACCTAAAAAATAAACAAAAAATAAAAGTAAACTAGAAAAAAAAACCATAAACATAAACCTAAACCTAAATAATAAACTAAAATAAAAAACCTAAACTAAGATAAATAAAACTAAAATAAATAAAATATACTACATAAAAAGAAAAAATAACCTAAATAAAAATAAAATATAAAATAAAAGAAAATAACTAAAAAAATAAACCAAATAAACTAAAAAAATCTGAAGCTACCAGTTTACTTAATTTTAAAATAAACCTACACTAAAACCTAAACCCTAAACCCTAAAACCTAAACCCTAAAAAAAAATTTAAAATAATAATAAATGAACCCTAACCCTAAACCATAAACTCTAAAACTAACCCTAAAGCCAAAACCCTAAACCCTAAACCTACAATCCTAAACCCTAAAGCCCTAAACCCCAAACCCTAAACCTTAAATCCTAAATCTTAAACCCTAAAGCCTAAACCCTAACCATAGACCATAAAAACCCTAAAACCTAAAGCCTAAACACTAAAGCCCAATCCTAAACTATAAACCCTAACCCTAAACCCTATCCCTAAAATTCAAAACCCTAAAACCCTAAACCCTAAAAACCTAAAAACTAAAATCTAAACATAAAAAATAAATTAAAAATAAAGCTCAACTAAACAATAAACCTAAACCTAAAATATAAACTTAAATACAAAATATAAATTAAAATAAATAAAACTAAATTAAGTAAACTAAACTAAATAAAATAAAAGATAAACTTAAATAAAAATTAAAGTTAAAATAAACTAAATAAACTTAATCTACCACTTTACTTAATTTTAAAAAATACCCTAAACCCTAAATCCTAAAACCTTAAACCCTAAACCCTTTACCCTAAAACTAACACAAAACCCTAAACCCTAAACCTACAACACTAAACCAACAACCTAAACCCTATGCCCTAAACCCTAAACCCTAAAAACCTAAAACCCTAAACCCTAAACCATAAACTCTAAACCCTAAACCATAACTCTAAACCCTAAACCCTAAACCCTAAACCCCAAACCCTAAACTTAAACCTAAAGTAACTAAATAAATAAATAAAAAATAAACCTAAACCCTAAAACTTAACAAACCTAAACCTAAATCAGAACCCTAAGAATGAACCTTGATGGTAGGAGCATCACCATCAACCATTCTCGCCTAGATCTGGTGGAGTAAAAGGAGGTTATCGCAGAGTGGTGGGGATGGGAGGTGTTAGTGGATATGGAGGTGGTGGTTGGAGCAGTGGTGGTTATGGAGGTGGAAGGAGCGACAGAGGTTACAGTCGTGATGGTGGTGGAGGGAGAGATCAGAGATATGATGGTGGATCCTGCTACTCAAGAGGCTAGGGTGGTTCTGATGGGAACTGGACAAACTGAAGAGCGACCCATCTAATATGTTGCTTATGGAACTATCTTTATAGTAGAGATGATTCTAGTTATCTAGGGCTTTTGATTTGCTATATGCATGCTCATTTTTTATCAATGTCGTCGCTTGTGTCTTAGAAAACTTGGTGTGTTACTTGGTTGATGAAATCAGAATAAATATTGAATCATAATTTATTATTAGTTAAAAAATCCCAAAAACCAAAAACTCTATACTAAAACCTAAACCCTAAACCTAAAACCTATACACTAAACCTTTAACCCTAAAGAAAAAAATAATAAATAAATAAAATAATAAATCTCTAACCCTAAACCTTAAATCCAAAAACTAATCCTAAACCCTAAACCCTAAACCCTAAACACTAAACCTACAATAATAAACCCTAAACCCTAAAAAACCATAAATCCTAAACCCTAAACCCTAACCCTAAACCTTAATCCCTAAAAGCATAAACCCTAAAACCCTAAACCCTAAACCCTAAAAGCATAAACCATAAAACCCTAAACCCTAAACCCTAAAGTAAACTAAATAAACCTAAACCTACCAGTTTACTTAATTAAAAAAACCTAAACACTAAATTTTAAACCCTAAACTATAAACCCTAAACCCTAAACCCTAAACCCTAATCCTACAATACTAAACTTACAACCATAAACCCTAAAGAGCCCTAAACCCTAAACCTTAAACCCTAAACCCTAAACCCTAACCCTAAACCCTAAACCCTAAATGATGTATAACATCATGAAGATCCAAAAATTAGAGCTGAAGGTCCATTTACAAGATCTCAAGCTAAAGCCCAAAAAACTTCAAGAAAGAAGAAGGCTTAGCCCATTAGCCTGCTAAGGCTCATTTTATGAATTCTTCTTTTTTATTTTTCTAATTTTTAATTTTTTTTAGAAACTCCATGTTTGAAATTTTGCATTTAAATATTAAAAGCCTGGCATGTGAGGTGGTTGAATCCACATAAAATAATAACATATGAAATGGGTGGATGACATAAAATAATATGGCAATTTAATACTTCTCATTAATGTGGCCACCCACCTTTTCTTTCTTGTTTTGAATTCTTTTCTTTTGAAAGATGCTTGTAATGGCTATAAATAGCCCCTCTTACTAGAATGAAGGAGATCTTTTGGCAATTACAAATTATTTGAGTTATTCTTATGATATGAGAGCTTGCTGGCCAAACCTTAGAAATCCTTGGTGGGAGTGCTAGTTATCCAACATATCTTCTTTCCTCACCTCCAATACCTAAGTTCCCTCAATATAACAAAGAGATAGAATGCTCACCTCCATCAAATTTGGTATCAGAGCAAAGCCTGGAAGGATCAAATTAGGTCAGTAGTTCACTTCAACACAGGGAGCATCTCAAGTGATGGACTTGTCTTCAAAATTATGAGTTTTTCTTAGACTTGTGAGGTTAATTAATTTTCTTTTATATGATAGTTTAAATACATATTAGTAGCTTTGAAAGATATATATTTCTTGCAAGTTTATGGTGATAGCATAAAATTTCAATTTGTAAGCTCCATTATATATTTTAGTCATTTTCAAATTATGTGAACTTGAGCACTCCCAAAAAAAATAAAAAAATTAAGAGAGCATCTTAGTGAGGTAGTGCTTCAGTTTAAGAATAACCTAGCCATTAGTGCAAATCAAAATCTAATTACTTGCTTTATTGTCTTTGTTATTATTTTGTGGAGAAAAATTCCTATAGAGGAGTTGCCTTCAAATCTATGGGGAGAAATGAAAGAGGCAACACCTATATAAAAATTCATCTTGGTAAGACACCATGCAGATCCGCATATGTACTTTTTCAGGTGATCGAATATGTCATCAAGGAAATAGTGTACTATCTTGAAAGATTGATAACACTACCCTTTAATGGAACCAATGACCTCAATAAAGACTCCTAAGGATGACGGGTCTGCATATGTACAAGAGATTCTTCCCCTACTTTACATGGAAAAGTAAAGCATGGTTTATTTTAAATTGGGTGTGTTAAGATCCCTATAGGGGCAAGCCCCCATAGTTAATTAGATCCTAAGGGATGGGATCCCTTAGGAAAACTCTCGATTAAGGTAAATGATCATTATCTTTGAAGATTTCAATAGGGAAGGACTATCAATCAATTGGTTTGTATTTGAAGATCAAATGGGATTGATCAAAAGAGGAAGTTATTAGGGAAGCCAAAAATGGGAAATAAGTAGGAGATGCCTATGATGTTAGGAAATCTAGCGAGCATCTCAAACTATCCAAAAATTGGGCTTTACATTTTAGAAACTGATTTTGTTTGTTTGAGTTGCATTTTTCATTAGAATTTTAGGACTTAAGATTCCTTAACAAAAGGTAATGGAAATGCTTAAGAGATGAGGAATTATGCTTATGGCCCACAAAGGGAAGAAGCAACCTTAGAACCTAAATCTAAGGAGCTTCGGCGAGGGTTGAAAGCATAACCTAAATCTAAGGTGAAAATGGGTAATTGGTTTGCCTCCACAAGAGAGGACAAACCACCCGATTGCTTGGACTTACAACCACCTAGGGGTGGCCTCCAACTTACTCCTCCTATGATTTTAAATACATGTAGGCAAGTCTTTATGCTTGTGCAAGATAGCTAGGTTGTTATTTTTTTAGAAAGAGACTAAGTCCTTAAACTCACTCCCTAAAGAGACTAGATCATGTAAAGGGATATGCTTTAAATGACCTAAATATAATGCAATTCAAATTTCAATTTAATTTTTGGACAATCATTTTGACTCAAGCTAATAGGATTTTTATGCTAATGCATGAGAAATCAGATTATTAGCCAAAATCAGGGAGAAGGGAGGAAGTGAGTTTCCACCACTACCTCAAAGGTGTCGGGTTCTCGACAAAGGTGGAAGCCTTACAATCAAGAGTGAAATAAGATGCATTTGTGCATGATATTATAAAGAAATGCTCATCCAAAGGGGGGTTGCTAATTCTTTTATCTTGATTTTAAACCTAAGCTTTAGGTGAGGTTATGAGTTGTTTAATTTGAATTTGAATTGTTAAGTTGGGTAAAAGAATTTATTTTTCCTTAAAGAGCCTAATCCACATCCCGTGCCATACATAAGGGAAGACACTAGGAAAAGCATGCCACTTAATGCAAAAGCTAAACAAATCATCAATCAATTTGTAAAGCTAATCGTAAAAAGAATAAATGGTCATTGTGGTCAGGAACCACTGCACAAACCCGAAAATATCAAATTGGGTAGCCGAGCTCTACCCTTATACAACCCAAATTACAAATAAATATTACATTTAAGCAAAGGAATTCATTATTATGTAGGTCTCCATGCTTTATTCTTTCTTCTTTCTTCTTTTCTTCTTTTTTTCTTTTCTTTTCTTCTTTCTTCTTTCTTTTCTTGGTTCCTCCTTTGGATGGTTGGTAGGTGGATGCTCCAATACTTTACATGGTGCATAAGATGGAATATTATGACCAATGCTCATCCTAATCCCCATAATAAATCATTCCAAAATCCTACTTATACAAATTTTTAGATGAAAAGGAAAAGTAAAAATCTAACTAACACCTACAAAATAAAGGTTAGTTAAATCACATCACATAAATCCCAAGCATGTATATTGGACTTATCACCCCACACATGGGTGACTAAGTCCACGCCTATATTATGCTTAGGGGTATAAAAGCAAGAAAAAAGTTTATATTTTTATTTATGATAGCTTAAGCAAAACTCGACAAAAAAGAGTAGTTCAACTAAGAATGTCCTACCATTCATTCTATGAGCATACACCCTAATATCTAGTCTAAAAACATATATCACGAAAAAAAAATATAACATCAAACCATGCTCCAACCTAACCTAAGGCTAAAAGTGGTAACTTATGCTAATATGTGTGCTTTGAACGCTTGTGTGGTATGCTTAGCTTAGGACTTTGGGTTCAAATTTTCTTAGTGTGAAGAACATGTTCAACTTAGAGGAGAGTTTACTTTAAGTTTTTAAGTGTTCTGGGTTATTTTTATTTCATTTTTTAATTTGGTTTAAGTGAAACCTACAATTAATTACTAAGTTTTGAAGAGAGGGAGAGAGAAGAAAACTTCTCTTTCCTTCCCTAACCTTAAGTAATTTTTTAAAGTGGATTCACATTTTAGTTTCATTTAGGTGAATGTTTTGATTACATCTTTTAATCAATCCTAAGTTTAGATAAACCTAAATAAACCTATCCAAAAGAAAGGCATTTTGATTAAGTAAAATGAATCAAAATTCACATAACACATTACTTCATTTCTTTCCCAACATATATAACATGCATATGGATAGACCCTAAGCATATCTATACATGCAAATGAGAGTAGTTAACACACTTTATGATGCATGCTAAGTAATCCATTTAAGAAAATTCAGAAGTTGAATATGCATAATTTTTTCTTAAGTAGAATAGGTTTTCCTTATCCAAAATTTCACATACATACATGGAAGTAGAAAAGGCATAAGTGAGTACAGCGCCATTGTTAATCAGAGGTGTAAGGTACAAGACCTACTTAGGGATACTTAAAGCCTCTCAACCTTGAGGTTGTCCAAACTAATATACCACTTTCCTTAAATACAAACATGTATATAAAAGAAATGAAATGAAAAAGGAATATGCAAAAGTTGTTTAATAGATTTCTTTTGTTTATGCAATTTATGTATGTAAGTGTAGGTAACCCTTCTTAGATGGTAGCATAGGGATGAATATGATATTAAATTAGGTAAGCATTAGGTCCTCTTCAAATGAACCTTATATCTCACCAAAATTCCTATTCAAAACTGTACCAACATAAAAAAGAAAGGACACCTATACTAAGCATACCTTTATAATATTTCACATGCAAGCTTATAATTAAGATATGAATAGCACACTTTTAGATTTGATATTTGATTTATGTATTTTGAAAATAATTTAGATTTAGTAGTGATAATAGTCACTCATATTTTATTTTAGCCAACACATGCACATTTGACATAAAGTAAATAATTTCATTTTAAAATTTGAAATATGAAATTATGAATGCATGAAATCACATGACATACAACTTAGCATGTTGGGAAAGATCCAAAGTAATGAAAGCATGTAAAAAACTCACTTTACTTAAATCCTAAAGACATTCCTATAGAATAAGAAAATTTAGAATAAATCAAACTAAATTTCAAAATAAATTTTGTTTAGCTTGAAGTTTGATTTAATTTTGAAAAGGTGAGATGAGTTTATTGTTCCTAACCCATTCCCACATGAGTTTTGTATTTTTTTTAATTTTAGATTATTAAATCTATTTTTAAGCATTGATTAGGTTAAGGTGTTAATTAAGTAGCTTAATTAACCACCTACCACCTTAGAATTTAACTAAATGATTATGAGCCAATGAGATGACATATCACCCACAAGGAATTTAAATTTTCAATGCACCTAGTAATGAAAAGGCCTAATTCAATTTGGCTCATAATTAAAAGTTAATTAAGCTAAGCGGTTTAGCTTAAGTAATTTCAAAATACCATTTCACACTTATGAATGGGATTTTGATTTTAATTAAACTTAGGTTATTAAACAACTAAGCATTTGCCCAAGATAGATTAATTATGTTATGGAACTTTTTTAGAATTTTTAAAAATTTATTAAGGGGATAATTAATGAATTTAACCTTAATTAAGAAGAGACTAAGGAGAGAAGAGGGGGTTTAGGGAATAGCTTGGGGAAAATGCCCCAAAATTATTCCATAAACCTCCTACTTATTGGATCTGACCTTAATCAACCCTAATCATAGGTAAAACCATTAATCACACCTTAATTACCCTTAATTACATGAAAGGGATAATTACAAAATGAAATAGCAATTTTCCCAATTGAGCCCTCAATAAATCCCAAGAAAATTAGGGGAGGCAGAGGTCATCCCCTAAAATGAGCCCTAGAAATTTGAGATTAATTGATGACCTAATTAAAGGATAATTAGCTATTAAAGAAACCCAAATTTAGAGAAAAGAGTAATTCAAAATCCATTGAAACTATTTTTAAAATATTCTAGATGAAATTATCTTTCCATAGCATTTTTTATTTTATGTTATTGATTTTTCTATTGGGAATTATAAATTTTAGAAGTTCTCTAAATTAATTAAGAATTAATTAATACTCTTAACTAATCCCTGCTTAATCCTTAGATCACAGCGACAATATGGTGGTGGTCGGCGCATTTACATGCACCATGAGGGGGTGAATTAAATGTCACATCCCAAATGGCAGCGATGGTGCACACGCTTATATTCTCAATCATCCAATCAAGGATCAGACGGCTAAGGATTCCCCCTTGATTTTAAAAGAATAATTGATTTCTAAAATGTGTTAAATAATCTCAGCTGTCCATCTAAAATGTGTAGATGGATGGCTGAGATGAGCCAAGTTCTTCCCCTTGATCAACAAAGATCGTCCATGATCAAGGTGAAGATCCACGCTCAATCTAGGATGAAATCACACAAAATTTAACCCACACCATCTACAGACATAGAGCGGCAAATCCAATGGACAAAATTGGATGAGGTGAAAATTTCTATCATAAAGCTCCACACCACATTGAGTTTAGTGATCAAAAAATTCCATGCCTCATCGGAGGTGATCACTGGCGCTCGAGATCGATGAGGTGGTGGAGATGAAGCCCTATTAAAATTTCTATGTTTGAGATTGAGTGGATCAATGGGTAAACCAACACCACTTCACTTAAGCTTTAGCTTTGATCCAATTGAGCTCTTCCTTACTATGGAGACTTCAATCAGAGCTTGGGCAAGTTTGACTTGACCCTCTGATGGAGTGTGCAAGAGTAATTGGAAGGATATCAAGTATGGAGGAAGTTGGCTAATGGACTGAGCTCCCTTATTTTGCATTATGCAAAATTGAGAAATGGGGAATTCAAATCCTTCCTAAGAATCTTGGGAATGCTCTAAGATGGTTTCTGGGTTCTTAGGCTTCAATCAGCAAAAAGTGAATTGAAATTTCATTGAATTAGGGGGAGTATATCTCCCCTTGGCAATCGGATGACCGAACCATTCTTTGCCATTTTGATCTAATTGCTGAGATTGGGAGGGTTGTTTAGGCTGTTAACTCTTTACACATGGCTGATTTAAGGCTTTGAGTGGATTGTCAACCTCCCATGTGCATCAAATTAAGCTTAGGAGGGAATTTGAAAACTCAATTTCAAGCTAGGTGGTCAGATTTGGTCTAGGGGCCAAATGGGCTAACCCAAACCCATTGGGTTGGGTGCACCACTTATCACTAAGTCCCCTTGAGCTTTTAGGAAAGCCTCAAGTGATTGTGAAGAGGGTATGACCAAAATACCTATTGGCTAAGCCAAAATTTGTCCTATGGCCTAGGGGTAGAATGGTGACTTGCTATTCTTCCACTTTGGACATGTTAGGTATGTGGAGAAACTAGGTTTGGCCAAGTTTCATTGGATTTGGAATCCATTTGATAGGTTTGGCTCATGTTGACCCATTTAGGTCAAAATGGGTCAACATGGGTCAAGTTGACCAATTGGTCAAATTGGGTCAAACTAATGGTTGGGTAAAGTTCATTTGATCACTTGAAATGTTTTGGTGGCTTTAGTTTGGTTCAATGTATAGATTTGGTTTTGGTCAAATGGGTCAAGTTGACTTATTTGACCCATTTGACCTATTTGAGGTAGGTCAAGGGTAGGTTTGGGTTTGGTTAGTCATATGGAGTGGATTGGTATCTTTGTTTCCAATCAATTTGGTTAGTTCAATTTTGGCTCAACATGACACCTTTAGGTCATGTTGGGTCTAAGGTCAATTAAGGTTAGGTCTAGTTGGCCAATTGAGGCTTTTTGAGTTCAACAAGTGATTTGGAATGAACTTGACCCATTGGTTTGGATCAAGCTTAGATCAAGTTTTTAACACATTTTACCCTTTAGGTCAAAATGGGTCAACAGTCAAATGGGCCAATTGGGCTAGTTAGGCTCAAATATTGGCTTGGTCAAGTTCAAACATAGGTCATGAGTGAACTTAGATCAATGGTTTCAATCAATTTGGCCTATGGTGGAATTTGGCTATGTAAGGTTTCATTTTAGGTTAAGTGTTGACTTGGTCAACCCTTAGGTTTGACTTGGTTTGACCCAATTTGATTGATTGATCATCCCATGATGATTGTTGATCATGATGAGAGGCATATATGAGTTTGGTTCAATCCAATTTGGTTAGGATCAAAAGTTGGCTCATAAGGGTAGTTTAGGTCACTTTGGGTCAAGTGAGCCTAAGTGGGTCAAATGGCTTCGTCAAAGCTTGATTTGAAGTTGGTTGATCCTGTTTATGGACTTATTATTGAAATATAAATCCATTTACAAGTGGTTTGAAGTCAAATGAATTTTGATCCATTTGAAACTTTCATATTCAAAGGAAGAATATAAAGTGGTCTTGGGTTTGATTTTTGAGTTAGGTTTTGATTGAATGATTGAAGTTTGGATTTATATATGAGCTCATGATTGTAGGGTTGATTGAACCATGAGAGAAAATCAAGAGTTAGGCTTGATTTGAAAGTGATTTGGCTAAGTTCAAGATTTTGACTTGAAAGGCTTATATTGGATTTTGAATGGATTTGAGTTTGATTTTTGGAATAGGTTTTGATTGTTTGAATTTATATTTCATTTATATATGTGAATATAAATGAGAATATAAATGGATCATGAGAAAATTTCAAGAATTTGAAGTGGTTTAATCATGACTTAGGTTAAATCCATTAATGGGAATTTAAAGGAATTAAGCAAATTTTTAATTTGAAATTCAATTTTGAATTTGATTTAATTGATTTATATTTATACATCATTTATATATGAGAATATAAATGAGATACAAATAAGTTTTGAGAAAATCCCATGATTTTAAAATGGTTTGATCAAAGTTTATGTTAAATCCATTAATGGAAAATTAAGGGATTTAAGGGTATTTCAAGGATTTTAAATTTGGAATTTAATTTTTTGACTTGGATTTAATTGATTTATATTTAGATTTCATTTATATATGAGAATATAAATAATTTTTCAGAAACTCTCATGAGTTTGAATAGGTTTGATCAAGGTTTAGGGTTGATTTTGGTCAAGTCCTTTAATGGAAAATTAAAGGGACTTAAGAAAATATTCTTGAATTGATTTGGAATTTTGAGTTTAGTTGGATTGATTTGAATTTATATTTCATTTATATGTGAATATAAATGAGAATATAATATTATGAGAAAATCTCAAAGGTTTGAATAGGTTTAGATCATAGTTTGGCTATGTCCTTAAGAAAGGTTAAGTACTTAGGAATTTGAACTTAGGAATTTTTGATGGATTTTGATCATGGGTTTCAATTATGGATTTCAATCATGGAGTTGATTTGAGTTTGGAGAAAATAAAATAGAATTGATTTGGAGTTTGGCTTGAAAGAAGGAAAGGGAGGAATGGTTTAAGTTAAAGGGTAGGAAAATTTCCTAACACCCCTAAGGCATGATCTATTCCTATGGCTAACTCTTCTAAGTCTTCTAGGGCTTGGTTGGAGTGTCCACCTAATCACTAGATGTGGCTTAAGACTAAGGAACTCTTAAAGTCTAAGAGAAATCCTAAGCCTAAGATGGAGGGGTTGAGAGCTCATTCTAAAAATGAGGTCAACAAAGGGCGCCCAATAGGTGTGGTGTGGTGACCGAACAGACACGTGGTGTTGACCGAAATGATCAACAACACCAAGAGATCACAAGCACAAATAGAAATAATCTATCCTTATCCTAGGGAAAAGAAAGAATCCAGAGATAATTACAATGTGGTTCAAAAGAGAGAGGGAAGAAATCCACTAAGGGATAGAGTGTGAACCTTCCACTAGGGAAGCAAGTTCAAGTTATCCATAAAGGGATGAAAGGTTTGATTTGATTTGATTCTCACTGGGGAGAGATCTCCACTGGGGGAGAGGGTTGAATTTGTTTTAATTTTATTAGGTTTGAATTTTTAGAATGAACCCTATTAGTTTGTAATAGATTGTACTAAGTAGGAGCCATGGAGGCTAAGGCCTAACTCATATTTACCAATCCACAGGGGTAGTCTACTAAACACATAGCAGGACTAACCAACCAAAGGGATGTCTTTCATTATGCAACAACTATACTAGGAAGAAAGCATAGTAGACTTACATCCTCCAAAGTAGAGACCCATTGCTGGGGTAATCTAATGGCAAGGCAACTAATTGAACCCAACCTAGGGCTGACTATTGAGTGAATGCCAATTGGGGACTTAGATTTAAAGATAGTCAAGATTGATTTCATTTTTAGATTTGTTTGTTTTGATTATGATGGATCCCATAGGTTTGTGATGAAGTGCACTAAGTTGGGCTATGGAGGCCTAGAACTAACTCAAATTTTCCAATTCAAAGGGAGTAGTCTACCAACCACAAGGTAGGACTATCCAACCAAGAAGAAATGCCTTTTGGTATACAATGGTCAAGTCTTAAGAAGAAAGCATAGGGACTCACATCTTCTAAAGATAAGAAATAACTAGGGTGATCATTGCTTTGGGCAACAAATCAAACCCGACCTAGGGCTGACTATTGAGTGAATGCCACTGGGGACTTAGATCAGTTGAAGGCAGTTAAAAGATTAATTTCATTTTTAATGATATTTTTATGGATTTTATTGGTTTGTGATGGATCACACTTAGAAGGAGCTTTATAGAAGCCTAGACCTATCTCAGATTTACTTAAACAAAGGGAGTAGCTTCCCAGCTTACGGAAGAACTATCCAACCAAAGGAGTGCCTTTTGGTTTGCAATTATTAATTGGAGGGAAGAAAGCTTGGGGATTCACATCTTCCACTACAAAAGATCACTGGGGTTATTGGTTGCTTTGGGAAACAAATCGAACCTAACCTAGGGCTGCTTGTTAGTTTGCGATAATGATGCTAGAAAGAATGCATCATGGTCTTATATCTTTCAAAGAAGAATGACTTTCGGGGTAACCTACTTGTGGAAAAATAGATTGAACCTGACTTAAGGGTGACTGGGTGAGTGAGGGATTTATCTCAACTCGGTGCGAAATTCTATAGGGAGTTCTGCGACCGCCTAAAGATAGGGGCTTGGGAAAAGGGCCCTTTGGGGACTTGAATTCCTAATCCACAAGTGAATTAGTTTTTGTTTGTTTGTTTTAGTTTGTTTATCATGGACTCTATTAGTTTATGAGGGATCAAACTAGGAAGGAGCTTATATCAGCCTAAGCCTATCTCAGATTTACTGAATTAAGAAAGGATTTACGCTTCCACTGAACAAATTCTCCAACCAGAAGGGTGGCTACTAGAGAAGGGGAACTGTCTGATCCAAAAGTAACTTGGGTAGTGTCTAAATGGATTCACAAAGGACTTGATCCAAATAGAGTGCCCACATGGGATGGGGTCGGTAAGGGCTTAATCCAACACCTAGGAGAAGATGACATGGCCAGTCATAAATTCAATAGGTATTAGGTGTCAACTCAAGGAGAAAGCATGGGGACTCACTTCCAAGAGTGGTGTACTCTTTGGGTGAGTCAGCATAGCGAATATCAACCAACCTAAGGTGCCTGTTGGTTTGCAATAATCAACTAAGAAGAAAGCTGGGACTCACATCCTCCTATAGGACAACTCGGGATAGTCTATCTTCGCTTGACAGTGCTATCCAACCTAGGCTTGAGTGAATGCCACTAGGGACTTAGATCAACTCAAAAGTAGTCAAGAGGAAAGGAACCTCTGGGGGACTTATCCTAAACCTCAAATATACTCAACCTAGTTAGAACATGATGGCTAGTTTAAGAAGAAAGCATGGGGACTCACATCTTCTTAAGCAAAGTCAACATGAGGTAGCTTACTGGCTGGGCAAAAAAATCCACCATACTAATAAGGCGCTAATTTGTTTATAATGGTCAAGTCAGGAAGAAAGTACGGGGACTCATATTCTCCAAATAAGTGACCACTTGGGTGAAATACTAGCAAGGTAGTATAGACCGACTAAAGAGTGCCGAGGGCTTGCTACATCAAAATAGCTTGAGATAAAAGATTTGTGTTTATTATTGTGCATGTGTTAAAAGGAATAGGATGCCTCTTGGGGACTCTTACACCTACCTTAAAAGATGTTGGGGAATTAGAAGAAATGATGCCACGGATGGCAATAAGAATTTCCACTAACAAAGGATGCCACTTGGGTTCTCTCACACCTAACTTAGTTATGATAATTGAAATAGGATGCCTCTCGGGTTCTCTTACACCTATTCTAAATGCATCGAGAGACTGTGTTTGTGTTATGAAAGAGGGATAGGATGCCGCTGGGGGACTCTTACACCTACCCTAGACACACTACGGTGGATTCGTAAGACAAGTAAACAATACATCGAAAGAAGAGAAGATTTGATGAATAAAATCAGATTTTTATTCTTTTTTATAAATGATTATTTTCAAACAAGTTTGGTTTCATGGGTAACATTTCTTTAGATAAAGCCCATTAATTGGAAGCATCGAGTGTTCCCCTTTACAATTAATAAGCTGATAAGATCCTCTTTGGTAGGCCTTCTCTATGGTAGAGGGGCCTTCCCAAGTGGGTTCAAACTTGTCTCCCATCTTTCAATGGGCAATAATTGGCCTCCTTAGGACTAACACAAGTTCTCTTACTCGGAAAGACCTAGGGCAGACCAGCTTGTTGTGAGCTTGAATCATTTTGGCCTTGTACAACTCGAGGTTCTGGCAAGCCCGTAAGCGACTTTCCTCCAAACCTTCGAGCTCTTTTAACAGTAATTTTACATTATGTTCTATAATGATCTTGTTACCCAATGCCATCCTTAGTGATGGGAGTTAAACTTCTAAAGGAAGAAGAAAGGACCCTGCTAAGAAAATGGGGTAGGCGAGTTGGAGTTGGTATGTGGTGCGGTAGGCCCACAAGGCTTCAACCAACTACTCGTTCCACTTTCATTTTTTGTCATCAAGGGTCTTCATCATTATTTGGATGAGAGTTTTGTTGAATGCTTCTACTAGATCATTTCCTCTGGGTAGGAGATGGTGGAGTATCTCCAATCTATACCGTATCTTCTGGAAAAGCTATTAATCTTCATGCTTTTGAATGCAATATCATTATCGGATATAATTCGTTGAGGCACCCAAACTATATATGATATGGTTCCTAAATATTTGAAGCACATGGTGAGCTATGACCTCTCTGAGTGGGATGGCTTCAGCCCACATGGAAAATTAGTTGGTGGCAACTAAGATGAATCGATGCCCCTTGGAAGAAGGATGATCGATTGGACCTACAATGTCGGTACCCCAACACTCAAATGGCCATGAAGCCAATGTAGTGTGTAGAATTTTGGGTGGTTAGTGGAGGACCACACTGCAACATTTGACATGATGGCATCTCTACCATGCGCAATCTATGATCATAGAAGGCCAGTAGTATCCAAGTCTTTTGATCTTCATCATCATCTTTGGACCGGATTGGTGAGCTCCACATAGACCTGAATGTACCTTGGTTATAATGTCATGTGCTTCATGTTTGTCTAAATAATATAACCATATTTGGTCAAAGGACTGGCAGTACAGGGTGCCATCAACAAGAGTGTAGGAGAGAGCTCTCTATTTCACCTGATGGGCTTGTGATTTCTCTTGAGATAGTTTGTCGGTGTTCAAGTAATCTATGAACAGTTTCCTCCAATCCAGCTCTTTGTACATTTTGGCAAAGACAACCTCCCCTTCAAGAAAAAGTCTCTTGATGAGTTCAACATCAATATGGGATAGACCTATTTTAGACCCTTATTGAAATGGACTCATCTTTCGTACATGCCAACTCTTTGGCAAGTTTTTCTAAGGTGTCAGCTACTGTGTTCTCTGCTTAGGGAACCTTATAGATAGTGACTTCGGGAATCTAGGCCAACTTCATGGAATACTTGTAGTAATGATGAAGCTTAGGCTTGAAGACCTAGTAGGACACAAAAATTTGGTTGATGACCAATTGAGAATCCCTAAAGATGTTGATGCTCCTGACAGTGATAGTGATAGCTAACTCCAAACCATCAATCAAAGCCTCATACTCAGCTTCATTGTTGGTGGAAGAGTTGGAAAGATAGTATGAGAATCTCATCAAATCGTAGTTTGCAGTTAGAAGAACTATTCCTACCCCTACCTTTCTTAATAGAATAGATCATGGTGCTTCACCTTTAAGAAAAGAAACAACACCATCAAAATACATCTCCTATTAGTGGTTGTCAGCCTCCCCAAAGTTCATGATTTGTTCATCAGGGAGATAATCACTAAGCGAAGAATCAGCAAGAAGTGTGTGTTCTACTAAGAAATTTGCTAGTGCCTGTCCTTTTACTACGTAGAGGGGTACAAATGTGATATCAAACTGTGAGAGTATAATGGACCAATAAGCCAAACATCCAAAAAGAATTGGCCGTGTCATGAGGTACTTCAGTGGATTGGTTCTTGAGATCAAATTCACCTTATGAGAAAGCATGTAGTGTCGTAGCTTCTGAGATGCAAAGATCAAAGCTAGGCAATGTTTCTCAATAGGTGGATAGTTTACTTCAAAGGGATGGGAGGTAGAGAGTGCTTTCCCTCATTTGTTGGCTTAGGCCAGAGGGAGTCTTGAATGCGTGTAAAGGATCAAGCTTACCGGGATAGGTGCTAGAGCGACTTCACCAAGTACTCTTTGATGTCTTTGAATGTGCTAGTACTTGTCATCCCACTTGAACTTGGCATCCTTTTGACAAGTGCTGAGAATGGGTTGCATCTCCCTGATAGGTTTGAGATAAAGCATCTTAGATATGTTAGCTATCCTTGAAAGGATCTAAGTTGAGTTTACTCTTAGGAGGTGGCATTTTTAAGATAGCTTTAATCTTTTAGGATATATCTATTATTATTGAACAATAAACCCGAATTTCCACGAGTAACTCAATGTACACTTCAAGATTCATTTTAAGGTTATATTATCTTAACCATTCAAAAAACTACTCTCAAGTCAAAGAGATGGTCTTCCTTTTCTAAACTCTTGACTACTATCATCAACATAGCACTCATGGTTGAGTTCATTGAAGATCAGTCATGGCGTATGGTAGCACCGTATTTCTAAGGCCGAAAGGCATGACCCTATAATAGAAGATTTCAATGGGGGTTTCAAAAGTAGTGTTTCTTTCATCTTCAGGAGACATCTTGATCTGGTTATAGCCAGATGACCCATCCATGCAAGAGAGCATGAGATGAGGCAATGTCCACCATTAATTTTAGTATAGGAAGAGAAAACTCATCCTTAGGACATGCCTTATTTAAGTCCCTAAAATTGACATAATGTGAATTTGCCCATTCTTCTTCTTAATTGGGATGACAAAAACGGTAGGATGTTTTCTTCCAAATGAAAGCATCGATCAGTTTCTTGACTTGAAATGACCTATTCTTCAATTTCTAATGCATGCGTCTAGGAGCTTGCTTAATAGGGGAACAGTTAGGTCTATTGCTAGCTTGTGCTATGTGAAGAGATAATCAGCATTTCTTCATAACTCTATGTGAAGCACTCTTTAAACTCAATTCTAACTAAGTCATTGGTTTCTTCTTCATTCAATAATGAACTGATGTATGTCAGGCGAGGATTTTCTTTTGTCCCGAGGTTGATTTCTTTTAGCTTGTCAATTGTTGAATGAATCTCCTCTTCAAATTCTAGTGGTGCCACTTTGACTTAGAGATCATCTAGATTATCTAAAGTTTTTAAACACATTCTCGTAAGAGTTGGGGATGTGTGAGAAGAACCTATCATACTCCAAATGGTTGGTAACAACTAGGCAATAATCATCATCATCGACCAGACCCATTATGACAAATCCTAGTCCTGCTCTTGATTGTGCTTCCCTGCCTATATTGTTCCATAGCTTTTCAAAGTATTCTGACCTGTGCTTGGACCAAGTGTGACGAACTAAACCTTTATATAAGATTTTGAACACAAGTGAAAGTCAAAAGGTAATTCCATTAATTCTTTAAAAGTATCTTCCTCAAGTCCTACATTGAGCTCTAGACTTGGATGATGAACCCAAAAGAATCCTCTTCCTTCATGTCCTTTGGAAGACTTAGGGACTTTTAACTACTAAACCTTCAACTTTTTGAGATGTAAGTGATGTTAGAGCTAAGGTTCCCAATTGTTGCCTGATAGTTTCACATAAACCAGATTCAAATACTTTACTTTGCTTGGAGGCCTAGTCGTCGTCTTTGGCTCGATCAAAAGTCACCTCCAATGGAACCCACTGAGTGGGGTTGGCCAGTATACTAATCACTTTGGCTCATCCTCAGATTCCAAGTCTATGTGAATAGTATGGATACTCCTATGAACTGGAACATGACCTCTATTGGCTGAAGGCCAACTAGGGAGTGTCCCACCTCTAGAACTGCCTTTATTTCTTCCTCTGCCTCTTCCTGGTGGAGGTCGAGCCATCCTACCAACATGCCCATATGATGGAATGAACTGTTGGTAGAATGTGATATGCTGATTTATTTCTTCTTCAATTCACCTTTCTTGTTCACTTGGACTTTCTTTTTTCTCTTCATTTTCTTTTATTATTTTCTTTTTCTTTTGTATTTGCATTTGAATTTTGTCCAAGTTCATGAGAAAGGGTGTTATGAGGAAGGTAGTAGGTCACATCCTCATAGATCTCAATCTCTCTAACTAAAATTGGCTTTTCATCCCTATTGACATGGTACTCAATTCCATATTTTCTGAACATGATGCACTGATGAAGGGAGGATGGAATGATCTTGTCCTGATGTATCCAAGGACTACCAAGAAAAGCAGTGAATGAAGTATTCGATTCAATGATATAGAACTTGGCTTCAGTCTTCAAATCACCGATCTACAATGGTAACACTATGGAACCTAAAGCCCTCCCACCTTGATCATTGAATCCTCTCAATATCATCCTATCTCCTCGAAGAGTAGAGATGTCGATATTCAAATAGGAAAGGGTCTTTAGACTCATAATGTTTATTGATGCACCTAAATCCATGAGAACCACAGTGAACTTTCCATGTCATATGATGTATAGGGGATGGTTGTGCTCCAAGTCCCCTAGTAGAAGATCTTCATCTATGAAGGTGATCCCTTGGGCTTCTTTTACATAGTGTGCTTTCTTACCTATATAACTCAACTGAGCTAAGCATATTTCATGATCAAGGAGGGCCTTGATTAGTGATTCCCTCATCTCTTCAGATAAGACATGGGCATCATATATGCTTAGCTTAGATGACAACTTTATTAGATGAGAAAGGACATTGCAGCCCACCTTCGGCTGGTCTTCCACTAGCATATCCAAGGTGGAGCACATTATGGAAAGGCTTCTTGATCTTCAGTACCAATGAGTTGTTTCCCTCTATCTTGAGGTGCTGCCCTAGGAGGTATAACCTTGCCACTATGGAGGTTGACTTCGATAATCTCTGGAGGTAAGGTGGTGGCAAGTTCTACCTACACTTCAGGCTCACCTATAGCTTCTCCTATGGGACTCTCAGAATCGGATGATTCCAAGTCTATCTCAAGAGGTGAACTCATAGTATTCAGAGTTAGAAGATCCAACTCTGAATCAGAAAGAGGAAGATCAGAATTATTATAGTTAGTTAGACTTGAGGAGTTATCATTAGGAATAGAAGAAGATAACTCATCAAAATACAGATGTAATTCAAATTAGCTTTATTCTTCAATTTCTTAGAAGTATTTGGAGGTACAAAGTAGAAGTCAAGTAGAGTGAGTGGAGTAAGGGCCTTGATGCCCTTATTGATATAAGAGTTCTACTAGTAGAAGAAATAGAAGAGCTAACTGAAATGGTTGAAGTTGCCAGTGTGAAAGCTGCAATTGAAGGCTAGAGTTTGGACACGATCGGTGGTTGTACTAAGGCTATCCGGGTGACACATCTGCCTTCCTTTGTTGAGCTCCCACTTTCTAGAGTTTGGCAGAAACTTGCAAACCTTCCTTGTTGGAGGTTTGAGCTCAGCACCTACTGAAAGCTTCTTGATCTTCTAAATTATTTTCTTAGAGATTTTAGACAAAGAAATGTCCCAACCTTCTTTGGTTTTGGTAGGATCGCTTGTATCCATCCCTAAGGATTACTCTAATGGAATTGGAAAGTTGTTCCATAAGGTATTCCTTTGGTATAACTACAACATCGATCTTGAAACTATGTTCAAGCCAGTCCTTGAATGTAAAGCAAACCTCCAAAATGTGGCCTAACATCTGATGGTAGGGGGAAAGTTTGGATCATGACTTTTTTTGCCTTCCTCCTCTCCCAGCTTGGGTAGCTAAAATCAAGTTTCTTTAAGAGATTCTTAAAGATCTTCGATTACCTCCCTCTTAAAAGAATAAAGTTTTTTTGTTTAACTTATCTAATAGAGTGGGTGGTGCCTCTACTGGATATGCATGCATGTGGTGGTAGGTGGTGCAGGCTAGCCATGGAGGTTGAGGTGGAGACCGATATGGTGCCTCGAGGTAAAGGAGGTGGATGATGAAGTCATGGTCACTGACCGGTCTCTTTGCTCCCTTGTCAACCTACCGCTGTTTCTTCTCATAGACCTTTTGGGATTTTGCTAAACTGATCTGAAAAGGTGATTGTTTGGCCTCTCCTTGTAGACTAGCCACCTTATTGATTAGCTTCTCAAATGTCTTTATGGTGAAACCCTTAAGCATGAAGGCGACCGGGCCATGGATATTCTTCAAGAGAATCTCAATGGAATGTTCTTCAGATAGCTGTGGTTCACACTTCATACTTAGGTTATGCCATCGAAGAATATACTCAACAAGTGACTCACCGGAGTGTTGTTGGGCTACAATGAGATCACCTACAATAACCCTTTGCAGAGCTCCAACAAATCTTTGATGAAGAGTTGCTCTAACTTAGTAAATGTCATTAATGAACCATTGGGTAGTTCAACATACCCGTTAAGCTACTAACAAAGAGTCTAAAGAGTAAAGCATCACTGCCACCTACGTTGCAACAACTGGCCCTGAAGTGAGCTATATGCTACTTCTGATTCCCACTACCATCAAAGCTTTTGAAGGAAGGAGGCATGAAACCCTTGGGATATTGGATAACATCGAATTCCTCTAGGTAGGGTCTACCCTTTGGAACCGATGATCCTCCCCAGGCTTGAGCCAAAGCTTCCTTCACCTACTATTCAACCATGGATTTTAGATCTTTTTCATGTATGGAGGTACTTTCCACTACCTTCCTATACAGGCTAGTGCTACCTTGCTCAATGGGAGGTAGAGTCTTAACTGGATCTAAGACATGCACTAGCTCAGGCTGACTGACATCGATTATACTAGGATGAACTGGAGGATTATTTTGAAGCCGCTAACAAGTCCTGTAACTATTGTGCCATCCTACCAATCTGCTCGTCTTTCTTACTTAACTACTATAAGAGGTGATGAGCTAATTCTACATTGTCTCCTTGATCAACCTCATCATCTTCCATGGCCTGTTGTTCCCTAAGAAGAGAACCACTAGTATCAACCATTCATACTCCAGCTGAATCCCCCATCAAGTCATGTTCATTGGGATCGAAGCTGACTCTCTCATCATCGGACCATGCATACCTAAGATCTCCTTCTTCTCCATAAAATAGTGTACAACTATCTCATCTAAGGATCAATCTAACTCAGCAGGTACAAATAGCTTGGGCTGATCAGTGTAATCATTATTATGCAGAGAGGCACACCTCGCCAGAAGGGAGTCAATCCGGGACTATACTCACTAGAAGAATGATACATGACAGCTTTGATAATAGGGTAACAATCCTAGGATGGTCCTCTACTACTTTTCAATTTTCATCGGGATATCATGATAACCATCACCATCTCACATCCATGTGGGTGAAGTTGGTAAAGATACAATACGATGCTCTGTCACTCCTTTGCATCACCACTAGTGCGTTGAGTAGGAGAGCTTCGACCTACCATAATGGGTGTAGGAGGAGGATCCGCATTGGATCACCAACGGGGTACATTTTTCCTCAGATGCCGCCTTCATGGCCTTAGATTATATGGGAGGTACTGAAACCTGCACTAGTGATGGAGGACATGGGGTAGAGCGGTGGGGTGGAGACAGCACCGACTCTCTGTTACGTGAACACCTCCGTGGTGGTGGTCCTGAGAAGAATACTTTTAGTATGATGGCGCGGTGTACCGGTTAAGTTGAAAATTCTACCAAAGCAGAAGCGAATTGACGGTCAACCTCTCATGTTCTCCTACTAGTAATGTCCAGCAATACGTAACCGTACGAGCTTTCCTCTTGGTGAGGAAAAATATGAAAGAGGGTAAGTATACCCGATGATTGGCTTCGCCACCTTCTTCCTGATTGTGGTGAGGGGAATGCATCCCCAAGTGACCCCTCAAATCCCTGGCCTAAATGGATCAAGTGGGTATGGTCTAGACAAGGGAAGTCAAGCTGATCTAGAGCTAGATCCATACCATGGGGGAATGTAAAGACAAATTTTTGAGATCTGGCCATTGCACTGACTATAGTAAACTGAAACTGAAATTGTACTTGCATTGACTAAAAAGGATCTGCAATGAGAAATGAACTTGTATCAATTTTCTGTCTCCATAGATTTTGAATTTTGAATTTTGAAAATTTGAACCCACATCCAACAACTTGGAAGTGTTAAGTGGGGTTCAAATAAATTTGGAAAGATTGATTGAAATAGGAATTTGAATATGAATCCAAACTCTAACAAATTTAGGTATGTTGAAATATGGATTCAAAATTTTTGATAGGATGCTTCCATAGGTTCATTTATATTTTGAATTTGAATTTTTTTGGGATTTTAAGGACCCTTCCCTTTAACAAATTTAGGTATGTTAAAGTAAGGGTCAAATTAGTATTTTTTTGTTTGGTTATTTTGGAATTTTACTTTACTTATCAAATTTAGGTATGCTAAGTGAAGTAAAAGTGATTGTTTCTTTTTTTTTATTTTTTTTTGTTTTGATTTTTGGAAAGTTTTGGAATTCATACTTAGCAAATTTAGCTATGCTTAGTAAAGAATCCAAGTGTATTTTGTTTAATTTTTGAAAATAGGATTCTTAGCAAATTTAGGTATGCTAAAAAAATAGTATGTTTCATTTATTTGGAATGTTTTGATTTCTTTGAAAGGGTAGGATCCTTAGCAAATTTGGTATGCTAAGGGGATCCTAAGGTGCTTCATTTTGATTTTGATGTGTTTTGAAAGTGGAGATTCAACTTTAGTAAATTTGGTATGCTAAAGATGAAATCCCACTTGGTTTTGTGAAATGGAAATTTCACTTAGCAAATTTGAGTATGCTAAATGAAATTCCAAATGGTGTGTTTAAAATTTTGATTTCATTTTTGGTTTTGAAAATTGCAAACTTCTCCTTAGCAAATTTGGTATGCTAAGGGAAGAAGTTCCAAAAGGTGTTTGAATGTTTTTATTTTGACTTTGGAAACTTTACTTACCAAATTTGAGTATGCTAAGTGAAGTTCCAAAATATGTTCTGAAAAGTTTTGAATTTTTGATTTGGAGACTTAACTTAACAAATTTGGGTATGTTAAGTACGGTTCCAAATGTGCTTTGAAATTTTTTGAAATATGATTGTTGATTTTGTTTTTTTTTTAATTTGAAAACTTCACTTAGCAAATTTGATTATGCTAAATGAAATTCCAAATGTATTTTTGAATTTTTTTTGAAATATGATTGTTGGTTTTGATTTTGGATTTGAAAACTTCACTTAGAAAATTTGAGTATGCTAAATGAAATTCCAAATGTGTTTTGAAATTTTTTTTGAATTTTGGGATTTGGAGATTTCACTTAACAAATTTGGGTATGTTAAGTGAGGTTCCAAATGTGTTTAGAAAATTTTGAAATATGATTGTTGATTTTGATTTTGGATTTGGAAACTTTACTTAGCAAATTTGATTATGATAAATGAAATTCCAAATATTTGTTTGAAATTTTTTTTGAAATATGATTGTTGATTTTGATTTTTTTTGAATTTGGAAAACTTCACTTAGCAAATTTGATTATGCTAAATGAAATTCCAAATTTATGTTTGAAAATTTTTAAAATATGATTGTTGATTTTGATTTTGGATTTGGAAACTTCACGTAGCATATTTGAGTATGCTAATTGTAATTCCAAATGTGGTTTGAAATTTTTTTGAATTTTGGGATTTGGAGACTTCACTTAACAAATTTGGGTATGTTAAGTGAGATTCCAAAATCTGTTTAAAATTTTTTGAAATATTATTGTTGATTTTGATTTTGGATTTGGAAACTTTACTTAGCAAATTTGATTATGCTAAATGAAATTCCAAATATATGTTTGAAATTTTTTTGAATTATGATTTTTATTATGATTTTGGATTTGGAAACATTACTTAGAAAATTTGATTATGCTAAATGAAATTCCAAATGTGTGTTTGAAAATTTTTTGAAATATGATTGTTGATTTTAATTTTGGATTTGGAAACTTCACTTAACAAATTTAGGCATGTTAAGGGAGATTCCAAATGTGTTTAGAAAATTTTGAAATATGATTGTTGATTTTAATGTTTTAAAAACAGGACCTCCATTCAACAAATTTAGGTATGTAGAATGGAGATCAAATTTTTTTTATTTTTGAAGCATGAAATTTTTGTGTGTGATTGTTGCTTTTTTGAAAGGGAGGAATTCCAACTTGAGATATATGTGGGATATGTTTAAGTGGGATTTCCTAAATGATATATTATTTTTAGTTGGAAAATAAATCTTCATTTAATAAATTTGAGTATATTAAATGAAGATATTCATATGTGTTTTTTTTTAAATTTTAATTTTGTTTGCAAATGAACTTTAAGTGTGAATGTATTGAATAGGAGGATCCATGTGTGCTTTTTGAAAATTTTAATTTTGTTTATAAATGACCTTTTTATTCAATAAGTGTGAGTGTATTGAATAGGAAGATCCATGTGTGCTTTTTGAAAATTTTATTTTTTGTTTACAAATGAGCTTTCCATTCAATAAGTGTGAGTGTATTGAATAGAAAAAATTCATATCTTCTTTTGAAAGTTTTATGATTATGATTGTGATTTTGAAAAGATGATTGTTCATTTTATTTTGAAAATGAAATCTTCGTCAAAGTGAATTTAAAGAAGATGTTCATTTGTCCTTTTGGAAAAATTTTATTAGTTTTATTTTTTTTGAAAATACCTACATGTAACAATTATGACTATTGTTAAATGAGGGTATCAAAATTTTGTGGAAAATATTTTATTAAGTGCATTTTTTTTAAAAAGTGCTTTTGAAAAAGCAAAGTTCTTTAGGGATTATTTTATTATTTTAGGATGAACCTTCCTTATCATGAAAATGATAAGGAGGAAGTCTTAAAAGATGTTTTATTTTTTTATTTAGATTTTCTTCATTTTACCCATTGGAGAAACCAACAAGGGTTTTAAGAGCAATAAGGAATGTGGTCCTAAAAGCTAAAGATGTTGGCTAACTCAACTCAAGAATGAAATTAGCTAAGTGCCAATGAAAAGAAGGTTAGTTTTGGATTCATACCAAAGTACAAACCTTCTATCGATACTCAAAGACAATGACCATTTACCGAACATGGAGAGAGGAACCATCCCCAACGGAGTCACAAGAAAAATTTATGGAGAAAAATTCTTATAGAGGAATCGCATTCAAATCCATGCGGAGAAATGAAAGAGGCAACACCTATATAAAAATTCATCTTGGTAAGACGCCATGCAGATCCACAAATGTACTTATTCAGGTGATCAGATACGTCATCAAGGAAATAGTGTACTATCTCGAAAGATAGAAAACACTACCCTTTAATGGAACCATTCACCTCAAAAAGGACCCCTAAGGATGATGGGTCTGCCTACGTACCAGAGATTCTTCCCATACTTTACATGGAAAAGTAAAGCAAGGTTTATTTTAAATTGGGTTCATTAAGTTCCCTACAGGGGCAAGCCCCGATAGTTTATTACATCGTAAGGGATGGGTTCCCTTAGGAAAAATCTTGATTAAGGTAAATGATCGTTGTCTTTGAAGATTTCAATAGGGAAGGACTATCAATCGATTGGTTTGTATTTGAAGATCAAATGGGATTGATCAAAAGAGGGAGTTATTATTGAAGCCAAAAATGGGAAATAAGTAGGAGATGCCCATAATGCTAGGAAACCTAGCAAGCATCTCAAACTATCCTAAATTGGGCTTTACATTTTGGAAATTGATTTAGTTTGTTTGAGTTACATTTTTCATTAGAATTTTAGGACTTAAGATTCCTTAACACAAGGTTTAGGAAATGCTTAATAGGTGAGGAATTATGCTTATGGCCCATAAAGGTGAGAAGCAACCTCAGAACCTAAATCTAGGGAGCTTCAATGAGGGCCAAAAGCACAACCTAAATCTAAGGCAAAAAATGGGTAATTGGTTTGCCTCCACAAGAGAGGACAAACCACTAGACAGCTTGGACATACAACCGCCTAGGGGTGGCTGCCAACTAACTCCTCCTACATTTTAAATACATGTTGGCAAGTCTTTATGCTTATGCAAGATAGCTAGGCTATTATTTTTTTAGAAAGAGACTAAGTCCTTAAACTCATTCCCTAAAGAGACTAGATCATGTAAAGGGACGTGCTTCAAATGACCTAAATCTAATGCAATTCAAATTTTATTTTATTTCCATTTTTGGATAATCATTTTTACTCAAGCTAATAGGATTTTTATGACTAATGCATGAGAAATCAGATTATTGGCCAAAATTAGCGAGAAGGGAGGAGGTGAGTTTCCACCATAGCCCTCAAAGGTCAAGCTGAGTTCTCTGGGAAAGGCGTAATCTCTCTAATCAAGAGTGAAATAAGATGCATTTGTGCATGATATTATAAAGAAATGCTCATCCAGTTAAGGGATTGCTAATTCTTTTATCTTGATTTTAAACCTAAGCTTTAGGTGAGGTTATGAGTTATTTAATTTTAATTTGAATTATTAAGTTGGGTAAAAGATTTATTTTTCCCTAAAGAGCCTAATATACATCTAGGCCATACATAAAGCAAGGAAGAAACTAGGAAAAGCATGCCAATTAATGCAAAAGCTAAACAAATCATCAATCAATTTATAAAGCTAATCCCAAAAAGAATAAATGGTTGTTGTGGTCCAGCACCACCGCACAAAACCCAAAATATCAAATTGGGTAGCCAAGCTCTACCCTTATACAACCCAGATTACAAATGAATATTACATTTAAGCAAAGGAATTTATTATTATGGGGGTCTTCAAGCTTTATTCTTCTTTCTTCTTTCTTTTTTCATCTTTTCTTTTCTTCTTTCTTCTTTCTTTTTTTAATTCCTCCTTTGGATGGTTGGAAGGTGGATGCTCCAAGATTCACATGATGCATAAGATGGAATCATTTGACCAATGATCATCCTAATCCCTATAACAAATCATTCCAAAATCCTACTTATATAAACTTTTACATGAAAAGGAAAAATAAAAATCTAACTAACACCTGCAAAACAAAGGTTAGTTAAATCACACCACACAAATCCCAAGCATGTATATTGGACTTATCACCTGACACATGGGTGACTAAGTCCACCTGGCCTTTAGATTATGTTTAGGAGTATAAAGAACCTACAAGCAAAAGCATTTATATTTTTATTTATGATAGTTCCCCTTAAGGACAATTCCCTGCAGAAAAGAATAGTTAGACTAAGAATTGATTTGGAATTCGACTTGAAAGAAGGAAAGTGAGGAATGGTTTAAGCTAAAGAGTAGGAAAATTTCCTAACACCCCTAAGGCATGATCTATTCCTATGGCTAACTCTTCTAAGTTATCTAGGGCTAGGTTGGAGTGTTGACCAAATCATTAGATGTATCTTCAGACTAAGGAACTCTTAAAGTCTTAAAGTCTAACAGAAATCATAAGACTAAGATGGAGTGGTTGAGGGCTTATTTTAAAAATGAGGTCAACATGTTTATGGTTAATTTTAGAAGTTTGTTTGATTAACTTTATGATAGCTTGCTTTCTTAATAAAAAAAAGAGTTTTGATAAATTTGAGCAATTTTTTTCATTGCATTAAAAAAATAATGTATGCATAATAATATAAGTGTGTTAAACTTAGTGATTTTAGAAGCTAAAAAGAACTTTGTTAAAAAGAACTAAACTGTCTAAGGAGAGCTTGGGATTTAAGTTATCTTATACCCCCCTCCTCACCTGAAAGTTCTCTTAGGATAAAATTTTACTTTGGTTGCATGATTATATTATACTTGTTTATTTTATTTCATTTTTATCTTTGATCCCTTTTTATATATATATTTTTTATAAAAAAATTCTCATGTCACCAAAATTTATCTCTCAGGATCAAGTGAAAAATTTGACTAGATTAGTTGATGCTGTAGATTTTAGGATCCATGATAATGAATTAAAAACTCAACAAATATTAGAAGAAAATAAGATTCAAATGCAAGAACTTAAAGAACAAATGCAAACTCTTATTGCTAATCTACAAAATAATAGAGTACCAACTCCTCCTCCAATACCTGCTCAAATTATGCTTATAGGGATAAACGAAGAAGATTCATGTCCAAACCATAGAGAAAACCAACCACTTAGAAGACCACCAATTGCTAGAAAAGGTGGAAGAGGAGAAAATTACTATAAGACTATTGAAGACTCTAATGATCCATCTTGAAGAGTTAAAGTAGAAGCCCCAACTTATGATGGTATACATAACCCAAATAAATTTCTTGATTGATTAGTTCAAATGGATGACTTATTTGATTGGTATAAAATGGCTGATTATCGAAGGGTTACTTTTACTAAAATGAAATTGATAGGACATGCTAAAATTTATTGGACAAATACTTTAGCTAAAGAAGACAGATTAGGAAGGATAAACCTCACTGGGATAGAAATGAAAGAAATGTTAAGATCAAAATACAGTCCTAGGAATCATGATAAGAGCTACATAGTCAATTATTATCTTTTAAACAAGGTAATCATCTTGTAACTGAATACTTGAATACTTTTGAAGATCTAGTTTCTAAAATTGATTGTACTAATAATGACTGGAAATTAGCAAATAAATTTTTATTGGGCTTAGGACTAACATTAGAAATGATGTTCAAATATTTCACCCACAATCTTTAGAGCAAGCATTTCATTATGCCTTATTGGTTGACCAACAAAATAAATTTGCTACTATCTCTAAAACTAAAAATAAAGTACCTTCCATTTCATCCCATAGATCTATTGTTAGGCCCACCCATCCAAATGGCCCGACCCCTTTGCCTAAAACTTCAATTGAAGGTAGCTCTAAGAGCACTAGGGAAGTAATATATTTTAAATGTCATAAAAAGGGTCATATGAAAAATCAATGTAAAGATCAAATCTTATTTTTAGAAGAAGTTAAAAATCCAATAGATGATAATCTTGAAGAAGTTTATGATGACACCCCATTATTTAACAAAGAATTGGAATTAACTGATGACCCTCATGTTAATGTGATGAGATATCTTACTATAATTAAAAATGAGGTAGATTGAGGAGAAAGAACATTTAGTATTTTGGCGAAATGAAAAGAGCAATACGTAAGGTTAGTTATAGATGGAGGAAGTTCTATGAATGTCATTTCAACACACACCTTAACTCGAGCCAACCTAAAATTGAAATCTCATCCTAAACCATTTCATGTTAGCTTGGTAAATCATACATCTCTTCCCATCACCAATTAATGTTTAGTTCTAATTAAAATAGAAAATTATAAGGAAAAATTTTTGGTGTGATGTTCTCCCTATGGACATTGCTCATATTCTCTTAGGACGACCTTGGCTGTATGATATGAATGTTATTCATTATGGTAAGGAAAATACTTATGTTTTTAAAAATAATAATAAGACTATTAAACTCCTACCAATAAAGGTAGTAGAAAAAACACCCACCATAGCACCACACAAAATAACTTCTGACTTACAACCTAAGCCTCTTTTGAGGAAAAATAGCAAACTTCAATTAATTATCATAGAAATTCTTACTATTAGGGTTAATACTATCATTTTTTATTCTTGCTTTAAAACATCTATTCTTCCTTCTTTGACCCTAAAGATAGAAACAATAGGTTTTGTAGCTTTATGAAAAGAATTTTCTAATCCATTTCTTCTTCACATATACATGTAAAAAAGTCAAACTAGACTCTAATGAGACTCACATACCTACTGTGGTCTCTTCTCTTCTTTCTAATTTTAAAGGTATTGCACCTAATGAGCTTCTTGATAAGAAACCTCCTCTGAGAGACATTCAACATGCTATTAGGTTCTTACCTAGTTCTCAACTTCCTAATCTTCCACATTATAGGATGAACCCTACTGAGCATGTTGAGATTAAAAGATAAGTTGAGGAATTATTAAAAAAGGGTTTTATTTAAGAGAGTCCTAGCCCTTATGCAATCCTAGAATTTTTAACTCCAAAGAAAGATAGAGCATGAAAAATGTGTGTTGATAGTAGAACAATAAATAAAATTATATAAAGTATAGGTTTCCTATTCCCTGATTAGATGATATATTAGATTTAATCTCAGGAGCAAATTTTTTTTCAAAGATTGATCTAAAAAGTGGATATCATCAAATTCAGATTACATCAGGAGATGAGTGGAAGATGGCTTTTAAGACCCCTGATGAACTTTATGAATGGCTTATCATGCCCTTTGGACTTTCAAATGCTCTTAGCACATTTATGAGATTAATGAATACTATTCTTAAGCTATATATAGGTAAATTTTTGATGGTGTACTTTGATGATATTCTAATTTTTCATCCAAGTGAAAATGAGCATCTACAACACCTAGAAAAAGTCTTTGACATACTTAGACAAGAGAAATTATACATTAATTTAAAAAGGGTTTATTTTTGTAAGCTAAGTTAATCTTTTTAGGCTTTATTATATCCACTGCTGGACTTAAACCTAATCCTTCTAAAGTAAAAGAAATCTTAGATTGGCCATCACATAAAAGTTTTATTGAAGTTAGAAGTTTCCATAGATTAGCCACTTTTAATCGTAGATTTATCAAGACTTTTAGTACCATTGTTGCTGCGATAACTGATATACTAAAGTTAGATAAATTTTGTTGGACTCCTATTGCATAAAAGGACTTAGAGCAAATTAAAGTTCTTATCACTTCTGCACCAATCCTTAGGCTTCCTGATTTTTCTAAAGCTTTGAAGTAACATCCAGAATTGAGATAGGTGGAATTTTAGGTCAAGAGAATCATCCTATCACATTCTTTTGTAAAAAGTTAAATGAAGCCAAACAATAATATTCCATTTATGATAGGGAGTTTTATGCTATAATTTAATCCTTAAGGGATTAACGACACTATCTCTTACATAGAGAATTTTTACTTAATCCAGATCATCATGCCTTAAAATTTTTTAACACTCCACAAAAATTAAGTCATAGGAATGCAAAATGTGTTGAATTTTAATAAGACTACTCTTTTATTCTAAAGAATAAGCCTAAAATTTAGAATAACCCTGCTGATGCTTTATCCAGGGTAAACCTAATGATTTCTTTTTTAGAATTGAGAATCCTAGGATTTGATAGAATTAAAGATGATTATAATGTTTTCCCTGACTTTTAGCTAATTTATCTTGAACATCTAGATAAACCAATAACTTTACAAGGAACATTCTTCATAAAAAATGGAGATTTATATAAAAGAAAATAACTATGCATTCCTCGATCTTCTCTTAGAGAACTCCTTATCATCGAGCTACATGCTAGAGGTGTAGCTGGTCATTTTGGAAAGGATAACACCATATGTTTATTAGAAAATATATTTTATTGGCCTTCATTAAAATGAGATGTTCAAAGATTAGTTGCTCAATGCTTAATTTGTAAATAGGCTAAAACTATCAAACAAAGGTTTGGACAATACACTGCCTTACCTATTCCTTATAGGCCTTGGGAAGACCTATCAATGGATTTTATTCTAGGATTACCTAGGATAGGTCAAGGACATGATAGAATTTTTGTTGTAATGCATAGGTTCTCAAAAATGGCTCATTTTTTACCTTGTTCAAAAAGAAATGATTCTTCTTATATAGCCAAATTATTTTTTAAGGAAATAGTGCGACTCCATGGTCTCCCTTAAACCATTGTTTCTGACAGAGATGTTAAGTTTGTCTCATATTTTCGAAAAACATTATAGAAATTATTAGGTCCAAATTAAAATTTTCTTCTGCCTTTCACCCACAAACTAATGGACAAACTGAAGTAGTTAATCATACCTTAGGAAATTTGCTTACATACTTAGTAGTTGAAAGCTTAGGAAATTGGGATTTACATTTGTCAACCTTAAAATTTGCCTATAATATTACTATTTCTAGAACTACAAAATAATCACCATTTGAGATAGTCTATGGTCAAAACCCACGATGACCAATAGATGTAGCAATCTTAACATCTCATGTATTTTTTGATGCAGCATTCTCATTTGTTAAAGATTTTCAAAGCCTCCATGAAGATATAAGAATGCAAATTACTATAAGTAATGAAAACTATGCTTTTAAGGAAATTCATAATTTTTCAATGAAAGAATTTAAGGAAGATGATTATGTATTGATTCACATTTGGCTTGAGCATTATCAAACCACTAAATATAAGAAATTACATGCACGAGCTTGTGGTCCATTTAAAATTCTTAAGAAAATTAGAACTAATGCTTATCACCTTGATTTGCCTATTGATATGCTCATTCATCTAGTTATTATTATTGAAGATATTCTATCATATGAGAGAATTATAAATCCTACACTTGTTCAGTCTAACTCTTTAGCATGAGATATAACTGCAGTACTTCTAAAATTTCTTTAAAATTTACTATATTAATGGAAGCACCCATTGAACATCATTTTCTAGTTTGTTAGAAGATTAAGCCACTAGCTGAAGACACATGGTTGACCCGTATGTACTGATTTGGAGATTTGAGCCCCACAATTAGTAGAAGAATTCTTAGATTTCAACTCTACATAGCAATTTATTGAGCCTAGGGGAGTTGATGTAGAACATCATGAAGATCCAAAAAATTAGAGCTCAAGGTCTATTTACAAGATCTCAAGCTAAAGCCTAGGAAAATTCAAGAATAAATAAGGCTTAACCCATTAGCTTACTAAGGCCCATTTTATGATTTCATCTTTTCTTTATTTAAAAATTTCTTCCAGAAACTCCATGTTTGAAATTCTGCATTTAAAAATTCAAAGCATGACTTGTGAGGTAGTTAATCCATATAAAATAATAGCATGTGAAATGGGTGGATGGCATAAAATAATAAGGCAATTTGATGCTTCACATTATTGTAGCCACACACCTTTCCCTCCCCTTACAAGAATGAAGGAGATCTTTTGGAAATTATAAATTATTTGAGTTATTCTTGTGGTTTGAGAGCTTCATGGCCAAATCTTGGCAATCCTTAGTGGGAGCGCTAGTTATCCAACATATCTTCTTTCCTCACCTCCAATACCCAAGTTCTCCCAATCTCACCAAGAGATAGAACGCTCACCTCCATCACTATACAAATAAATCCTAAAACCCTAAACCCTAAACCTTAAACTTTAAACCCTAACCCAAACCCTCAACCCTAAACCCTAAACCCTAAACCCTAAACCTAATCCTAAAGTAACTAAATAAATTAAGAAATAAACCTAAAACCTAAAACCTAATAAACCAAAACCTAAACCCTAAGTATGGGTAAAACCTTGATGGTAGCAACATCACTGTCGACCAGGCTCAGTCTAGATCTAGCATTTGAGGAGAAGGCAGGGGCAAGATTTATTGCAGTGGTGGTGGGCGATCTAGAGGTGCTAGTGGAATGAAAGTGGTGGTCAGACCAGTGGTGGTCTTGGAGGTGGGAGGAGTGACGGGGGTTACAGTTGTGGTGGGGGAAAAGGGAGAGATCGAGGATATGATGGTGGATCCAACAACTCGAGAGGCTAGGGTGGTTCTGATAAGAATTGGAGAAACTGAAGAACGACTGATCTGATCGGTTGCTTATGGAATTATGTCTTTACAGTAGAGATGATAATAGTTATCTATGGTTATTGATTTTCTCTATGCATGCTCATTCTTAATCTATGTCATCGCTTATATCTTAGAAAACTTGGTGTGTTACTTGGTTGATGAAATAAAAAAAAGAAATGTTAAATCTAAATTTATTCTGAGTAAAAAAAAACAAAACCATAAACCCTAAAATTATACCTAAACCCTAAACCTAAAACCTAAACACTAAACCCTAAACCCTAAAAGTATCCTTAAACCTTAAACCTACAACACTAAACCAACAACCATAAATCCTAAACCCTACTAAAAAAATCCTAAACCTTAATCCCTAAACCCCAAACTCCCTAAACCCCAACCTAAACCCTAAACTAAAGCAAACCTAAAACCCTAAACCCTAAACCTAACCTAAGCCCTAAACCCTAAAAATAAACTAAATAAACTACTTACCATTTTCTTGTGCTTTAAAACCTAAACCCTAAATCTTAAACTCAGTAATCTAAAGCTAAACCTAAACCCTAAAAACCCTAATTTAAACACTAAACCTAAAACTATAAACTCTAAATCATAAATCGTAAGCCTTAAAATTTAAACCCTAATCCTAAACTTTAAACCCTAATCTTAAACTTTAAACCATAAAAGCATAAACCCTAAACCCTAAACCCTAAATCGTAAACCCTTCACCTAAACCCTAAACCCTAGACCCTAACCTTAAACCCTAAATCCTAAACTTCAAACCATAAGCCTAAACCTAAAGTAACTAAATAAATTAAAAAATAAACCTAAACCTTAAAACCTAATAAACCTAAACCTAAACCTAAATTTCTAGTAAGCGTGAGTCATCAGCTCATGTTGACTACATCCCTACCCTTTGTACACACTGCCAAACCAACCCACTGCCCGAGCCCTCAACCTCATGCTCTAGAAATTCCCATTTTTCCCTCTCATTTTTGGCTTTCGGGCAACTACTTGATGGCTGTTTAGCGTGATTCTCAATAGTTTCCTTCTGGAATTGATAATCGTTTGTTGTTGTCATGTTTTTCTTAGAGTGATGCCATGGCTTGGTATCTTCCCCAATGATTTCATGGGTGATACCGATGGATCTAATGGATCCTACTAGGGCATCAACTTCCTTGGCTTTGGCTATATCGAAATCATTCAAAGACGCCTTCATTAGTAAGGATAGTTGTTCAGGTGAGAACCTGAAACTTATTTTGACTTCTTTTCGAGGCATGCTTGCAGTTATGTGCTCTAATTTGATTGTGGAAAAGTTTGCTAAGTCATTTGAATTCACTTTGGTTGGAAAGTTTATTCTTTGTAGGCCAAATCTAGAAAATAGTCACTGTTTCTTTCATAGTCTGAAACTTTCAGGTGCTTTCACGATTGCTTTAATTGATCCCCTCCACATTTTGATTCAGTTAATGAATGATTTGGATTACTCACATGTTTTGTTCATCATTCTTAATTTGTTTTTAATTTCCAAATGAGGTGGATAAAATGGACTCCACTATTTGCTATTAGGGAAGAATCCCCAATTATTCTGGTTTGGATTTCTCTTCCTAATATGCAAATTCATTTCATTAATCATCCATTTCTTTTTACTGTGGGTGAATTATTTGGTCAGTCGTTGCAAATTGATCAGGCAATGACTATGAAATCTTTTGTGGCTAAAATCCATATTGAATTGGACATTAGCAAGAAACGCTCCAAAGAAATCTAGTTGGGATCTGAAAATTATGGTTATATGCAGAAAGTTGAGTTTGAAAATTTCCCTATCTTTTATTTGTAAAATCCATGGGCATGATAATTCTGATTGTTTCATTCTACATCCTCACCTAAAAAAGAAAATTTTTGTTAAGGAAACTATTATTTCTAACCTTAGGTCGACCACTGTTAAATATCAAAAAGTTAATTCAGCAAAAAAGGATTCATTGAATGTTCCTAATAAGGCTATTTTACCTCTGATTTCTTTTATACAATTGAAGGTTTCTAATATGGAAAATAATAATTTCTCTAAACTTTTGGAAGATGATTCTTTTTCCTCTGAGTCGATCCCCACATTCATACCAATTTTGATTGATGAAAATAAAGCTTTAATTAAAAATATTAATGAGGATATCAATGTTATGCATCATTCAAATTTAATGGAGAATATGGCTTTGGTTTCTCAAGATATTCAGTTTGAAAAACCTTACTTTACTTTAGTTTAGGATGATTCAAATTCTCAAAAAAATTTGGTTTTGTCTAATAATCTGGGTATTGAAGAAGAAGGGCTAGATGTTCTCACTTACATTCTCAATAAATCTATTTTGGCTCCCTCGCTTACTATACCCGATGCTCATTTTCCTTTAATAAATTATAATGGCTTGGAAGAAGGAGAACTCACTTCTATACAAGAGGCTTCCCTTAAATCTATTACTAATGTTGCTAAATCATTCTCGAATGATGATTCTATGGGAAAAGGAAATGGTTTCCAAACTTATCATGCTAAAAAGAAAAAAAAATGTTAACAACTTCCCTCTTAAATGTCCAAAAACACTAGATATGTTCTGACGTCCCTCTCCTCTCTTAATTAACCTTTTCTTAACCCCTTTTTTATTTCCTTATGTTTATTTTTCTTGTTTAGAATGTTAGAGGGATCTACCCTCTCTCTATCATGTCGTATTAGGATCCTTTGTCATATTCATAAGATTTCTTTACTTATTATTTTGGAGCCTCTTATTCATGCAAAAAAAATTAAACATGTTGGTAGAATGATCGATTTCAATCAAATTTTCTAATGTTTGTAATAAAATTTGGTGTTTTGGAATAATTTTGTGGAGGTTTCAATTCTTGATGATTTTTAACAAGTTGTCAACGCTCAAATATCTTATGGTGACTATTATGTTTTGGGCTCTTTTATCTATGCATCTTGTAATAGATCTGGTAGAAATCTTCTTTGGGAAAATTTGAGGAATTTTGCTACCTCTGTCAATAAATGTTGGTTTGTTGGTGGGGATTTCAACACTATTTTATTCTCTTCTGAATGAAGTTGTGGTTGCTCTCCTAATATTCATTCCATGGAAGAATTTTCCAATTTGATCCTTGATTATAATTTGATTGGCATTGGCTTTAAGGGTTCAAATTTCACTTGGCAAAACTTCATACTTTGTCAAAGGTTGGACCATATTCTTTTTAATACTCATTGGATTACTCAATGGCATATTACTTTTGTCGATCATTTAAGCAGAACCTTATCAGATCTTGCTCCTCTTTTGTTTACTATTAAAGATTACTCTAAAAGATTAAAAAATTTCTCTCATTTTAGATTTCAGAACATGTGGATTCAGCATATTGATTTCTTTAATGGTGTGGCTAACAATAAAAAAAGCTCCTTTATATCCTAAAAATTTGATTATGGGGATGACTAGATCTTAGTTTAAGCTTAAAAGACTTAAACAAAATTTGGGTTGGTAGAACAAGCATTATTTTAAAATCATTTTTGCTAATATCAAAGAAATGAAAAAATTGATTTGTGATCTTGAAGTCTCCGTTATGTCTTATCACACTAAGAAGGACTTGAGTGAGGTGAAAGTTAAACTTGTTAATTTTTAAATTATAGAAGAGACTTATTGGCGCCAATAAGCTACTATCAAACATATTGCAGATGGTGATAGAAATTCTAGATATTTCCATTCTTTAGTTAATAAAAAGGGATCTTTAAATAATATTAAAAAATTAAAGATGACAATGGAGAATGGATTATGGAGAATAATGATATTAAGGATTCGATCATTAATTACCTTAGAAATATGCTTACTAAGAGTTGCTCTTATGAAGTTATTTCTAAATCACACTAGATTCCTTCTATTATAACCAATAATGATAATGATTTGCCTACTTTTGTACCTAATGAAGAAGAAATTTTTAAAGTTCTTAATAGCATGAACATATATTCTATTGCTGGTCCGGTCGGTTTCACTACCCAATTTTTTCAAAATTGCTGGTCTATTATTAAAAATGATTTGGTTGAGGCTGTGGTTGATTTTTTTTTTAATTGTAATCCTTTTCCTAGATATTTTTCTAGCACTTCTACTATTTTCATGCCTAAGAAGGAAAATCTAGACTATTGGAGTGATTTTAGACCTATTAGTCTTTGCACCTTCTTCAATAAGTTGATTTCCAAAATTCTAACCAGCAGGCTCGGTCCTTTACTTCATAGGATTATCTATCTAAACCAAACTAGTTTTGTTAGAGGTAGATCTATTTCTAATAAAATTCTACTTGCTCACTAATTTATTCATGATTTAGATGCTAAGACTAGAAGTGGCAACATTATGTTCAAATTAGATATTACCAAAGCTTTTGAAAATATCTCTTGGTATTTTCTTATCCATATTCTAAATTTATTTGGGTTTTCTGATAAATTTATCTGTCTTATTAAAAATTATATTTATAATGCTTGTTTTTCTATTTTATTTAATGGGGAAGCCTTGGGCTTCTTTCTTTCTTCCCATGGCCAAAGACAAGGGAATCCTCTATCTCCTGCCTTACTTATTATTACTGTTGAGTACTCATCTAAGTTCATCAATGATCTATTCTTAAACAATCTTAGAATGTATGAAAAAACTCTTGGTGGTCTTCCTGTTTCTCATTTAAGCATTGTAGATTATATCATTATTTTTTGCAATGCTTCTATTCATTATATGAAGAATCTCAAGATTTTCTTAAATAAATTTGGTAGAGAATGTGGTCTATCTATCAATGATAATAAAAGCTATTTTATTACTTCTTCAAGCATCTCCAATACTAAAATTAATCAAATCCTACATATCACTAACTTTAAACATCAACACCTTCCTCTTAAGTACTTGGGTGCTCTTCTTTTTAAAGGTTCGAAGTGATCCCATCTTTTTTATGAGTTAATTCAAAAAATTTTAAATAAAATTTTTGTTTGGGAAAATTATTTACTTTTCTTTGGTGGCAGGCTCATTATTCTTAAAAGTACTCTCAATTCAATGCCTCTTTATTTGATTCAAACTATTATCCCACTAATGCTACTCTTATCAGAATTGATCACTTTCTTAATAAATTCTTTTGTGGATCCAATAATTCTACTAAAAGAATGCATTGGACTTCCTGGTATAAATGTTGTGGTCCCTTGGGTGAAGGTGGTCTCGATTGCAAACTGATTTGTGAAGCTATTACTCCCTTCTCTCATAAGCTCTAGTGGAATTTTAGAAAGAATGATAGCCTTTGGGCTAATTTTATGATGAAAAAAATATTGTCAAGGTAAACACCCTTGTATCTGTGCTTATAAAGTTGGTGACTCTCCAGTTTGGAAAAGGCTTGGCTCCATTAAATGGGTTGCTAAACCCTTAATATCTTGGGGTATTCATTCGGGTTCTTCTTTCTTTTGACAAGATATTTGGATTGGAAATGGCTCTATTGAATCTCTTTTAACTACCCACTCTACTGCAGATATCAAAGTTAACTCTTTCTAGCATAATAACACTTGGAATAAAAACAAACTTGAGAATTATATCCCTATTTCTCTTTTAGATAACTTTAAAAATATCCCTATTTTCTCTAACAAACCTAACCAAATTTTCTATAAGCTTTCTTACCATGGTGATTTTGTTCTTAAAGAGTTTTGGAATTTTATTAGAGATAAAAAAAACTCCTCTAATGTTTTCATTAAATTTTGGAACAATATCATTCCCATTTCTTATTTGATTTTATCTTGAAATATTTTGAATAACTTTATTCATGTGGACTATTTGCTCTGGAATAAATGGTTTTATTTGTCTTCAAAGTTCTATTGTTGCTTTCATATTAAAAATGTTAATCATGTTTTTGTTAATGGTGCTATTGCTTCTAAATTATAGTTATGGTATGAGGATTTATTTAATACCAGCTACTTTCATGGCTCTCTATCCATATATCAACTTTTTGAAGTTTATTTCCAAAAAAATTATTAAAGGTCATATCAAAGTTCTAGTTATTATTACCCTTATCTGGTTCATCTAGATGGACATAAATGATGCTAAATATCATGGTATTTCTGTAAGCCATAAAAGGATCCTGGCTAGAACCAAAGAAAATAAATTCATGCTTTGTTTAATGCCAATCTTATTAGTGATATTCATTTTAGTGGCTATAAATTTGTGGCTAAAAAATTGGGTATCATTCTGCCTGATGTTGACTCTTATAAAAGAGCTAGGATTATTTATTGGATCAAACCCAAAGAAAATTTGATTAAAATGAATACTGATGGTTCTGTTGCTTCCAATAAATATGGTTGTGATGGTATTCTTAGAGATTCTAAAGGTATTATCATTTGTGCTTTTTCCTATCCTCTCAAAGTATGTTTTGTTATCTATGCTGAGCTTATGACTGTCAATAAATCTATTGAAATTTATTTGAATAAAGGTTTCCTCAACATCTGGATTGAAGTTGAAGTGCTCTTGCTTCTTGACATGATAAACTCTAATATAGTAGGAAATGCTGATTTATTTTATCTATTCAATCATACTAAAAATCTTCTTTCTCAAGTTTGTAATAAAATTTCCCATATCCTTCGAGAAGGTAATGCTTATGCTGATTTCTTGGCTAGTTTAGGTGCCAACTTAATTGATTTCACTTTATCAAAATTTGCCTAAACTTTTAAGGGGTTTGGTCAATCTAAATAGTAGTAGATTACCTTATCTCAGATTATAATTTTCTTGGTTTGGTTTTCTTACTTGGTTTTTGATGAGCCATTGCTTTTGGTTCCCCTTTATTAAACCCTCTTTGAGTTGTGGCCATTTGCTTATTTTCACTCTTAGGCCTATGCTGGGTTTTGTTTTTGAGCTCTTGCTTTTGGGTTGGCTTGGTGGTTGCTACGGAGTGGTTCATGTTTTTTCTACCTAGATTATTTTGGTTTTTTCAGCCTAGGGGTTGCTATTTGCCTGGCTGGGTGATTATTGTTGCTTGGTTATTTTTGGTGACCTTCATTTAGGTGGTAGCTTTGCCTGTTGTTTTCTATATGGGTTTGCCATATCTCTAGGCTAGTTGCTTCCTTAACTGAGATGGATTTTTTGCTACTGTGGTGGTTGGTTGGGTGGCCTTGTTTGCTGGGTGGGTGAGCTGGCTGTGTTGGTTGGCTAGGTTGGTTGGCTGGCTCGCTGGGTTGCCTGGTTTATCCACTTCTATTGGTTGTAGATCAGAGGGGCTGTTGGAGGTCTAATTTTGGATTAGATTTGGCAAGGTGGAGGTTATTTGTTGACTGTTATTTTATCATTTTATGGATTGGGTTTTGGTGGTCAATTTTAGTGGTTTTGGTTTATTTCTTTTGGTTGTGGTTTCAGCCTCTTCATGTAATGGTCTTCCTCTCAAGGTTGCAACTACTTTTATTTTTGTTGTTAATTTGGGTTGGCTGGTTGATGGCTGTTTAGTGGCTATTGTTTTGCTTTGGTATCTAGTGATTTGGTTTAGTGTTTTGGTGCCTAACTTGGCTATGATTACGATGCTTGCACTCATTGATATTTCTCCTCCTTTTTGTTGTTGGCTTTGGTGGTGTTTTTGTTGTATTGCTATTAATCTTGATGGATATATTTTAGTCTATCTTACTGGTCTTTGCTCCAATTTTTTTTGGCTAGCTATTCACCTCACATGGATCAAAATTTCTGCTACTTTGGTTGGGCTTGGTGGATGTTGTTGTGTGCTTCTACCCTTTTCCTAGTTGTCTTGGGTTGTTTTGGCATGATGGATGTTGTTGGTCTTTTTACTGAGTTAAATTTTTTGCTGATGTGGTGGTTGGCTGGGAGGCTATGTTGGCTGGCTGGATTGGTTGGCCATTTTGGTTGGCTGGGTTGGTTGGATGTGTGGCTATTTTAGCCTTTTCTTACTCTGGTGACATCTTTGGTTGGCATGCTTCTATGGTTCTCCCTCTTACTGCTTCCCTTTTTGGTTTGGGTGTGACCTTGCTACCTTTCCTCTTTGCTTGTGGAGGACATGAGCTCTTGTATTTTTTCTTTTTGGTCTTGGTTTTTTTTTATTTGTGTTGTGATGCTTGCTCCTATTGATGTTGATGTTCCTCTTTGGTGGTGGCTTTTGTGGTGTTCCTAATGTACTACTATTGTCCCTGATGATTGGATGATTTTTTTGCTTTGTTGGGCTTCTTTGTTTTGGTGGCTTTATGGTTGGCTATTATGTCTGCTGCTTAGAAGAGTTTGTAGCCTTGCAGGATGATGGACTTGGGATGATGGGCTACAAATGGTATGTTGGCAATGATGGCCTTGATGTTAGCCTCTATATCTTATTTTGGCTGGTAGCACTATATGTAATTGTAGCCCTTCTTCGGAAGTTTGGATGCTTACATATAGTGTTGCTCCTTGAGATGATTATGTAAGCACGAGCCTTTTCTTTACTTTGCTCCTTTTCTTTGCTCATACTCTTTATGCTTGCTTAATTGTACTCATCCTTTCATTAGTATGTTGCAAATTTTTTTTATAGGTTGGGAGAATCTTGCAGGTGGATCTTCCTGGTATCAAGTACCTAGTGGATGTTGCTGTTGGGCACATGGATCTATTGTTGTTACTGATTTGGTTTTTCTTTTGCTTTTGTTGTTGTTTTTTATTTTCTTATATTATTGTAATAGTTAGGGGGTTTATCTCTTTAGGACTTATTGCAGCTCTTTGAGCATTAGTTTAGAGATTTACCCATTCTAAAGACTTGTAGTTTTTCTTTCTGTCAATAAAATTCCCTAATTTCCCTAAAAAACTAAACCCTAAGAATGGGCAGAACCTTGAATGTAGGAACATCACCGTCAACCAGGCTCAATCTAGATCTTGCAGTGGAGGCGATTATCTCAATGATGGTGGGGGATCTAGAGGTGCTGGTGGATATGGACATGGTGGTTGGAGTAGTGGTGGTTATTAAGGCGGGAGGAGCGACGGAGGTTACAAGCATGGTGGTGGCAGAGGGAAAGATTGGGGATATGATGGTGGATCTCGCTACTCGATAGGACGGGGTGGTTCTGATGGAAACTGAAGAAACTCAAGAATGGTCTATCCTATCTTCTGCTTATGGAACTATGTCTTTATAGTAGAGATGGTTCTAGTTATCTAGGGTTTTTGATTTGTGCTATGAGAGTTCATTTTTTATCTATGTTGTCATTTCTGTCTTAGAAAACTTGCTGTGTTACATCATTTATGAAATCAAAAAGAAGAATTGTTGAATCTGAATTTGTTCTCTATTAAAAAAAAAAAAATCCTAAACCCTAAATTAAAACCTGAACCCTAGACTTAAACCCTAAACCCTAAACCCACAAAATCCTAAAAACCCTAAACCCTAAACCTTAAACCTCAAAACCCTAAACCCTAAAACCTAAACCCTAAAAAATACCCTATACCCTCTAAACTAAACCATAAACCTAAATCCTAAAAGTTAACTAAACCAAATAAAACTAAATAAAATAAAAAACTAAATAAAATCTAAAAATAAAATAAATAAAAAACCTAAACCAAAATAAAATAAAAAAATAAAAATAATAAAAACCTAAACTAAAACCTAAACTTAAACCTAAAAAGAAAATAAATTAAACCTAGAGTAAAAATAAAATAAAAACTAAATTAAAACCTAATCCTAAAAAATAAACCCAAAAATATACAAAAAATAAAACTAAACCCTAAACTAAAAAAAAAAAACTAAACCTAAACTTAAACTAAAATAAACTGAACAAAAATAAATAAAACTTAAACCTAAGCCCTAAATAAAATAAAATAAACTAAAACTAAACCTAAACCTAAACTAAAAAGTAAAAATCTAAAAATAAACCTTAAAAAAACCTAAAATCTAAACTTTAAAAAATAAAATAAAAACCTAAACCTAAACCTAAAAAATAATAAATAAAACCTAAACCTAAAAAATAAAACAAAAATAAAGTAAAATAAAAAATAAACTTAAACCTAACCCTAAACCTAAAAAATAAATCAAAATAAAAAATCTAATGTAAAATAAATAAAATAAATAAAAATAAAAATAAACCTAAATAAAATAAAAAATAAAATAAACTAAAATAAATAAAAAAATAAACTTAATAAACTAAATAAACCTAAACCTACTAGTTTACTTAAATTAAAAGAAATTAAAAAATTAAAAAAATTTAAAAAAAACCTAACCTTAAACCCTGAACCCTATACCTAGATCCCTAAACCTTATAACCTTAAACCTTAAACCCTAAACCCTAAACCCTAAACCCTAAACCCTTAACCCTAAATCCTAAAACCTACAACCCTAAACCCTAAACCCTAAACCCTCAACCCCAAACCATAAAACATAAATCATAAACCCTAAAAACCTAAACCAAAATGAAATAAAACCTAAAAACAATAATAATAATAAAACCTAAACCTAAATAAAATAAAATAAAAGAAAATGAGATAAAAACTAAAACTAAAACCAAAACCTAAACCTACAAATAAAATAAAATGAAAAAATAAAAATAAGTTAAAATAAAATAATTAAAAACCTAAAGTAAACTAAAAAAAAGGAAATAAACCTTAGAATTAAAAACCTAACTAAAAGAAAAAACTAAATGTAAAATAAAAATAAAATAAATCTAAAAGAAAATAAAATAAAAACTAAATAAAAACCTAAACCTAAAAAATGCACCTAAAATTAAAACCTAAAAATAAAACCTAAACCCTAAACTAAAAAAAAAAACTAAACCTAAAATAAAAAAATAAACAAAATTAAATAAACCTAAACCTAAACTAAAAAAAAACTAAACTAAAATAGATAAAACCTAAACCTTAACCTCAAATAAACTAAACCTAAACCCTAAACTAAATAAAATAAAATAATCTAAAAATAAACCTAAACCTAAACTAAAAAAATAAAACTTAAAAATAAACCTAAAATAAATAACCTAAAACCTAAACCTAAAAAAGTAAAATAAAAACCTAAACCTAAACCTAAACCTATACCTAAACATAAAAAATAAAATAAATATAAAACTAAACTAAAAAATAAACATAAACTTAATCCTAAACCTAAAAAATAAACTAAAATAAGAAACCTAAACTAAAATACATAAACCTAAAATAAATAGACAAAACTAAATAAAAAGAAAAAATAAACTTAAATAAAAATAAATAATAAAATAAACTAAAATAAATAAAAAATAAACTAAATAAACCTAAACCTACCGGTTTAATTTAAAAACCCTCAATCGTAAGCCATAAACCCTAAACCCTAAATCCTAAACCCTTAACCCTAAACCCTAACACATAAACCCTAAAAGTAACCATAAACCCTAAACCTAAAATCCTAAACCCTAAAAAACCCTAAACCCTAAACCCTAAACCCTAAACTCTAAACCCTAATCCCTAAACCCTAAACCCTAAACACAAAACCCTAACCCCAAACCCTAAGCCCTAAACCCTAAAACCCTTAAACCCTAAAACTCTAAACCCTAAACTTTAAACTAACCCTAAACCCTAAACCCTAAAAACTCTAAACCCTAAACCCTAAATCCTAAACCCTAAACTAACCATAAACCCTAAGCTAACCGTAAACCCTAATCCCTAAACCGTAAAAATCCTAAATCGTAAAGCCTAAACACTAAACCCTAAACCCTAAACCCTAAACCCAAACCTTAAACCCTAAATCCTAAAACCCTAAATCCTAAACCATAAAAACCTAAAAGGCAAAACCTACACTAAATAAAACTAAAAAATAAAATAAAATTAAAAACCTAAACTTAAATAAAACTAAACTAGTAATACGTAACAAATAGATAATTAAAATAGATAAATCTAAAATAGTAATACGTAACATTAAAAATAAAAGAAACCTAAGAATAAAAAACCTAAATAAAATAAAAACTAAACCTAGAATAAAAATAAAATAAACCTAAGATAAACTAAAATAAAAACTAAATAAAACACTAAACATAAAAATAAATAAAAAATAAAACCTAAATGCAAACTAAAGAAAAAAACTAAACCTAAAATAAAAATAAAATAAAGAAAATAAAACAAATGTTAACCTAAACTAAAATAAATAAAATGAAAACCTAAACCAAAAATAACCTAAACCTAAACCTAAACCTAAAAAAAACCTTAACATAAAATAAACAAAATCAAATAAACCTAAACCTAAACTAAGATAAGTAAAACATAAACCTAGTCCTAAAATAAATCTTAACCCTAAATTAAATTAAATTAAATTAATGAAAAATAAACTTAAACCTAAACTAAAAAATAAAACCAAAAAATAAACCTATAATAAAAACCTAAAACCTAAACCTAAAAAATAAAATAAAAATGTAAACCTAAACCTAAAAATAAAAATAAACATAAACCTAAAGATAAAAAATAAACTAAAATAAAAAATCTAAACTAAAATAAATAAACCAAAAATAAATAAGCCAAACTAAATAAAAAGAAAAAATAAACCTAAATAAAAATAAATAATAAAAAAACTAAAATATATAAAAAATAAACTAAAATAAAATATATAAAAACCTAAATTTAACTAAAAAATAAAATAAACCTAAAGATAAAAAACCTAAATAAAATAAAAACTAAACGTCAAATAGAAATAAAATAAACCTAAAATAAAGTAAAATAAAAACTAAACAAAATCCTAAACTTAAAAAATATACCTAAAAATAAATAAAAGGTAAAACATAAACTCTAAATTAAAAAAAAAAACCCTAAACTTAAAATAAAACAACCATAAACCCTAAAAAGCTAAAAACCTAAACCTAAACTAAATAAAACCTAAAAATAAAATAAATAAGAAATCCAAAAGTAAAATTAAAAAAATAAAAATAAAAACCTAAATGAAAACTTAAACCTGAACCTAAAAAGAAAAAAAAACTTAACTAAAATAACTAAATAAAAACCAAAAATAAACTAAAAATAAAGAGCATAAATAAAATAAAAACTAAACCAAAAATAAAAATAAAATAAAATAAAAACCTAAACCTAAAAAATAAACCTAAAAATAAATAAAAAACAAAACCTAAAATAAAAATAAAATAAATCTACTAAACTAAAATAGATAAAACCTATACCTTAACCTAAAATAAACTAAACCTAAACTTAAAACTAAACCCCAAATAAAATAAAATAAACTTAAAATTAATCTAAATTAAAAAGGAAAACCTAAAAATAAACCTAAAATAAAAAACCATAGACCATAACCTTAAGAAATAAAATAAGAACCTAAACCTAAACCTAACAATAAAAAATAAAAAATAAACCTAAAAAATAAAATAAAAATAAAAAACCTAAAAAATAAACCTAAACCTAAAAAATAAACAAAAATAAAAAATCTAAACTAAAATAAATAAACCTAAAATAAATAAATTAAACTAAATAAAAATAAAAATAAAAATAAACCTAAATAAAAATAAAAAAATAAACTAAAATAAATATAAAATAAATAAATTAAGCTAAATAAACCTAAACCTACCAGTTTGCTTAATTTTAAAAAAATAAAAATAAATAAAAAAATTTAAAATAAATTTAAAATAAATTAAACATAGAAAAACCCTAACCCTATACCATGAACCCTATACCTACAAACCTAAACCCTAAACCCTAAACCTCAAAATCCTAAACCCTAAACCCTAAATTGTAAACCCTAAAACTTTAAACCCTAAACTATAAACCATAAACCCTAAAACCTAAAACCTACAACACTAAACACTAAACCTTAAACCATAAATCCTAAATCTTCAACCCTAATTACCTAAAAACCAAAACCTAAACTAAATAAAACATAAAAATAAAATAACTAAAAAAGCCTAAACCTAAAAAAATTAAAAAATAAATTAAAATAAAAACCAAAACTAAAACCTAAACCTAAACCTAAATGTAAACTAAAACCTAAACCTAAACCTAAAAATAAAATAAAAATATAAGATAAAACTAAAATAAAATAAATATAAACCTAAACTAAACTATAAAAATAAAATAAAACTAAGAATAAAAAACCTAAATAAAATAAAAATTAAACGTAAAATAAAAATACAATAAAACTAAAATAAAATAAAATTAATAAAAAATAAAACCTAATCATAAACTAAAAAAAACATAAACATAAAATAAAAATAAAATAAACCAAATAAAATAAATAAAACCTAAACCTAAACCTAAAATAAACTAAACCTCAACCCTAAACTAAATAAAATAAAATAAACTAAAAATAAACCTAAACCTAAACTAAAAAATTGAACCTAAAAATAAACCTAAAATTAAAACCTAAAACCTAAACCTAAAAAAATAAAATACAAACCTAAACTTAAAATTAAAAATGAAAAATAAAACAGGAACATAAATAATAAATAAATAAATAAAACTAATCTAAAAAATAAACATAAAGCTAAACCTACACCTAAAAAATAAACTAAAATACAAAACCTAAACTAAAATAAATATACTTAAAATAAAAAAAAATTAAACTAAATAAAAATTAAAAATAAACATAAATCAGAATAAAAATTAAAATAAACTAAAATAAATAAAAAATAAACTAAATAAACCTAAACCTATCGGTTTATTTAATTTTTCTTAAAGGAAACCCTCAACCCTAAACCCTAAACCTATAACCCTAAACCCTAAGCTCCAAACCCAAAAAACCCTAAACCCTAAACCCTAAAATCTAAAACTTGAAAATCCTAAACCCTAAACTCTAAACCCTAAACCCTAAACCCTAAACCCTAAAAAGCTAAAAACCTAAACCTAAACCTAAACTAAATAAATCCTAATAATAAAATAAAAAAATAAACCTAAACCTCTATAAATAAATAAAATAAAATAAAATAAAAACCTAAACTAAATCCTAAACCCTAAAATTTAAACCTTAAACCCTAACATTAACCCTAAACCCTAAATAATAAACCCTAAACCTGAAACTCTAAAACCTTAAACCCTAAACACTAAACCCTAAACCCAAACCCTATCCCTAAACCCTAAACCATAAACACTAAACCTGAAACACTAACACTGTATACCCTAAATCCTAAACGATAAACCTAAAACCCAAAACCCTAAATCCTAAACCCTAAACCCTAAACCCTAAATTAACCCTAAACCATAAAAACCCTAAACCCTAAACCCTAAAGAATAAACCATAAACCCTAAACTAACCCTAAACCCTAAGCTAACCTTAAACCCTAAACCTTAAACCCTGAACCCTCAAATCCCTAAAGCCTAAACACTAAACCTTAAGCCCTAAACCTTAAACCCTAAACCTTAAACCCTAAACATTAAAAACCTAAAAACATAAACCTAAATAAAATAAAACCTAAAAATAAAATAAATAAGAAAACTTAAACTTAAATAAAATAAGAAATTAAAATAAAATAAAAACCTAAACCAAAAGTTAAACCTAAAACTAAAATAAAATAAAATACAAAGAAAAATTAAACTAAAATAAAATAAATAAAAACCTAAACTAAATTAAAAAATTAAATAAACTTAAGAATAAAAAATTGAAATAAAATAAAAAACTAGATGTAAAATAAAAATTAAAAAAACCTAAAATAAACTAAAATAAAAACTAAACAAAAACTTAAACATAAAAAATAAACCTAAAAATAAATAAAAAATAAAACCTAAACCCTAAACTAAAAAAAAATTATACCTAAAATAAAAATAAAATAAACTTAAACCTAAACTAAAATAAACTAACCTAAAATAAATAAAACCTAACCTAAAACTAAACCTAAACTAAATAAAATAAAATAAACTAAAAATAAACCTAAACCTAAACTTAAAATAATACTTAAAATAAAACCAAACTAATCCTAGAAAATAAAATAAAACCTAATCCTAAACCTAAAAAAATAAAAATATAACCTAAACCTAAAAAAAATAAAGAAAAACAAACTGAACTAAAATAAACCTAAACCTAAAAATGAACTAAAATAAAAAAAACCTAAACTAAAATAAATAAACTTAAAATAAGTAAACTAAACTAAATAAAAATAATAATAAACCTAAATAAAAAAATAAAATAACTAAAATAAATAAAAATTGAACTAAATAAACCTAGTAAACCTAAACTTTTTGATTTACTTAATTTAATAAAAAAAATTTAAACCTTAAATCCTAAACCCTAAACCCTAAACCTTAAACACTAAACGTTAATTCTAAACCCTAAACCCTAAACCCTAAAAGCTTAAAACATAAAACCCAAAACCTTAAACCCTAAACCACACTACAACCCTAAACAAACATAAACCCTAAATTTAAACCTAGTGTAATTAAATAAATTAAAAAAATAAACCTAAACTGAAACCTAAACTCTAAGAATGGGAAGCACCCTGATGGCAGGAACATCACCGTCCACTAGGCTCAGTCTAGATCCGGCGGTGGAGGCAAAGGTGGAGCAGCGGTTATTGTAATGGCGTTGGGGATCTGGAAGTGCTGGTGGTTATCGAGGTGGTGGTCAGAGCAGTGGTGGTTATGGAGGCCAGAGGAGCCATGAAGGTTATAGCCATGGTGGTGGCGGAGGGAGAGATCAGGGATATGATGGTGGATCCCACTGCTCTAGAGGCCAGGGTAGTTTTAATGGGAACTGGAGAAACTGAAGAAAGGCCGATCTGATCTGCTACTTATGGAACTGTCTTTATAATAGAGATGATTTTAGTTATCTAGGGTTTCTGATTTGTTCTATGCGTGCTCATTTTTTATCTATGTCATCGCTTATGTCTTAGAAAACTTGGTGTGTAACTTGGTTGATGAAATTGAAAAGAAGAAATGTTGAATATAATTTTTTCTCTATTAAAAAAAACAAAATGAAAAACCCCAAAAAAAAACCTGAACCCTAGACCTAAAACCTAAATCCTCAAATGGAAACCCTAAACCCTAAAAACCCAAAACCCAAAACCCTAAACACTAAAGCATACACCTTAAAACCATAAACCATAAACCTTAAACCCTAAACCCTAAAACCTAAACCATAAACCCTAAACCCTAAACTCTAAACCCTAAACCCCAAACTATAAACTCTAAAACATAAATCTACAACTAACCCTAAACCCAAAATTCTAAAGCTAAAAACCTAAACCTAAACTAAATAAAACATAAAAATAAAATATATAAAAAACCTACACCAAAATAAAATAAAATAAAATAAAAACCTAAACTAAAACTTAAATCTAAATCTAAACCTAAAATTAAAAAGAAAATAAAATAAAAAATAAAAAATAAACTAAAATAAAATAAATAAAATCCTTTACTAAAGTAAAAAAAACCTAAATAAAATTAAAATTAAACCTAAAGATAAAGAAAATAAACTTAAAATAAAATAAGTGACTAAATAAAACCTGACCTAAAGAATAAACCTAAAATAAATAAACAGTAAACCTGACGCTAAAAAGCCAAACAGTAAAGAATAAGATGGACCTGAGCCTGGACTAAATAACCTAAGTTAAGATAAAATAAACTAGGCCTAGGCAGCAAATACTAGGCATGACCTAGGCCACAAAGGCCCTGGATCCTGGGCCCTGGGCCAGACAAGGCCCTGCCCTGAGGCGTGGGCCCTGAGCCCCCTGACCCTGACCTGACCACCTGGGCACCCAGGCCATGGATCTTAAAGGCCCTAGCTTTGGCAGTGGGCCAGGCCCAACCCAGGCCTAAAGACCCCAAGACCCCAGGGCCACTGAGCCCTGGGGTCTGACCCTGACCCTACTGATCTGGGCCACCCAGATAACTGACCTGGGCCTAAATTTAAACTCTGACCCTACTTCCCCCTGACACAACACTTAACCCAACACCCTGTAAAACCACACTGGGCTCTGGGCCCTCCATTCCACCCTAAACTCTCTAAACCACAAGCCCAAACCCTAAACCTACCTTAAAGCATAAACCCTAAACCCTAAACCTTAAACGGTATCCCTAAACCCTAAACCCCAAACCCTAAGCCCAAAGCTAAAGTAATTAAATAAATTTAAAGATAAACCTAAACCCTAAAACCTAATAAACCTAAACCTAAATCTAAACCCTAAGAATATGCAGAACCTTGACAACAAGAACATCACCATCAACCAGGCTCAGTCTAGATCTGGCGGTGGAGGTGGTGATTATCTCAGTGGTGGTGGGGGATCTGGAGGTGCTGGTGGATATGGAAGTGGTGGTCGGAGCAGTGGTGGTTATTGAGGTCGGAGGAGCGACGGAGGTTCCAACCATGATGGTGGCCGAGGGAGAGATTGGGGATATGATGGTGGATCCCACTATTCGAGAGGCCGGGGTGGTTCTGATGGGAACTAGAGAAATTGAAGAATGACCGATCTGATCTACTGCTTATGGAACTCTATCTTCATAATAGAGATGGTTCTAGTTATCTAGGGTTTTTGATTACTCTATGTGTGCTCATTTTTTATCTATGTCGACACTTGTGTCTTAGAAAACTTGGTGTGTTACTTGGTTGATGAAATCAAAAAGAATAAATGTTGAATCTGAATTTATTCTCTATTAAAAGAAACCAAAAATCCTAAACACTAAACTAAAACTTGAACCCTTAACCTAATGCTTAAACCCTAAACCCTAAACCCTAAACCCTAAAAACCCTAAACCGTAAACCCTAAACCCTATACCATAAATCCTAAAACCCTAAACCCTAAAACCTAAACCCTAAATCCTAAACTCTAAAAAAAAATAAAAAATAAAATAAAATAAAAAAAAGAAAAACTAAATTATATAAACTAAATAAATCTAAACCTAACCCTAAAATCCTAACCCAAAACTCTAAAGCCTAAACCCTAAACCCTAAACTCTAAACTCTAAAACCTATAACCCTAAACTAAGCAAACCCTAAGTAAACCCTAAATGCTAAAAAAACACAAAATCTAAACCTAAAACTAAATAAAACCTACAATAAACCTAAAATAAAATAAAATAATTAAAATTAAAACCTAAACTAAAACCTAAACCTAAATCTAAAGCGTGATCTTAAACCTAAAAAAATAAAATACAAAAAATAAAAACTAAAATAAAATAAAATAAATAAAAACTTAAACTAAACTAAAAAAATAAAATAAACCAAAAAATAAAAAACCTAAATAAAATAAAACCAAAATGTAAAATAAAAATAAAATAAACCTAAAATAAAATAAAATAAAAATTAAATAAAACCCTAAATTGAAAAAAATTAACCAAAAAATAAATAAAATCAAACTAAACCCTAAACTAAAAAAGATTCTAAACTAAACTAAAATAAATAAAACCTAAAATAAAACATAAAATAAAATAAACCTAAACCCTAAAATAAATAAAATAAAATAAGCTAAAATAAACCTAAAAACTAAAAATAAAACCTAAAAATAAACTTAAAATAAAATCCTAAAACCTAAACCTAAACCTAATAAAATAAAAATATAAACATAAACCTAAAAATAAAAAATAGAACCTAAACCTAAAAAATCAAATAAAAATAACACTAAACTAAAAAGATAAACATAACCTTATCCTAAAAAAAATAAACTAAAATAAAAAACCTGAAGAAAAATAAATAAACCTAAAAAAATAAACTAAATAAAAATAAAAAATAAAATAAACTAAAATAATTATACCAGATCTCTAAATGACCTAAACTATAACCCTCAACCCTAACTAAACACTAAATCCTAAACCATAAACCATGAGCCCTAAACCACTAAAAAAAGATTAAAATAAAACCCTGACACCACCCAAGACTGACCTGACCACAGATCCTAAACCAGGCTACCCACCTGAGCAACCCAAACTACAACCCCACAACTCTGACCTAAAATCTTAAACCCTAGATCTTAGGCTACCCTAAATCCTGGGCCTTACCTGAGCTAAAACATAAACTAAATAAATAAAATCTAAAATAAAATAATCAAAACCAAACTAAATAAGATAAAATGAAATAAAATAAAACCTAAATTGAACTAAACCAAAACATAAAGAAAATAAAATAATAAATAAAAACTAAACTAAAATAAAATAAATAGAAACCTAAATAAAAATAAAAATTAACATAAACTTAAAAATAAAAAAACTTAAATAAAATAAAACCTAAACGTAAAATAACAATAAAATAAAACTAAAATAAAATAAAATAACATCAAAATAAAAACCTAAACCTAAAAAATAAACATAAAAACAAAACCTAAAAATAAATAAGAAATAATACCTAAACCCTAAACTAAAGAAAAAACCTAAATCTAAAATAAAAATAAAATAAACGTAAACTTAAACATAAAAAAAACAAAACTAAAATAAACTAAACCTAAACCTAAATCTAAAATAAACTAAACCTAAACCCTAAAATAAATAAAATAAAATAAATAGAAAATAAATCGAAACCTACACTAAAAAATAAAGCCTAAAAATAAACCTAAAATAAAAACCAAAAACCTACACCTAAAATAAAATAAAATAAAACATAAACTAAACATAAAATAAAAATAAAATAAAACCTAAAAATAAAAATAAAAATCAAACTAAACTAAAAAAATAAACAAAATTAAATATACTAAAATCAAAAACCTAAAGTAAAATAAATAAACCAAAAATAATTAAACTTAACTAAATAAAAAAAATAAACCAATATAAAATTAACAAATAAACTAAATAAAGTTAAATAAAAAATAAACAAAATAAACATAAACCTACCTGTTTTCTTAATTTTTTTTTAAAAAAACCTAAATCTAACCACCATACCATGACCAACAGGCCCTGATCCTACCCTACTGACCCCAGGCCCTAAACCCTAAACTAAACCTAAACCCTGACCCTACCCTAAACCTGACACCCTAGGCCTAAATCCTGACCCAAGCCTGCTCTGAGCCCTGGCTAAACCACAGGCCCAAGCCTGGGCCCTGAGCCTACTAACCCTGGGCCCTAAAGGCCTCACCCTGCTGGCACTAGGCATAAAGCCTGACCTAAGCCCACACCCTGGGCTCTAAACCCCTAAATCACTTCCACACCCTAAATCCTAAAATCTAAAACTAAATCATAAAATAAATAAATAAGCCTAAACCTAAAATAATAATAATAAAACCTATTCCAAACATCCAATTTTAAAATAAAATAATAAAAATAAACTAATATGATTAAATAAAAAACTAAACTAAAAAATAAAATAAACATAAGAATAAAACCTAAATAAAATAAAACTAAATGGAAAATAAAATAAAATAAACCTATAATAAAATATAATAAAAGCTAAATAAAAAACTAAACCTAAAAATAAATAAAAAATAAAATCTAAACCCTAAACTAAAAAAAACCAAAATCTAAAATAAAATAAAATAAACAAAATAAAATAAACCTAAACATAAAATAAAATAAACTAAACTAAAATGATAAAACCTAAACCTAAACCTAAACCTAAACCTTATCTAAATAAAATAAAATAAATTAAAAATAAACCTAAACCTAAACTAAAAAATAAAACCTAAAAATAAACCTAAAAGAAAAACCTTAAAAAATATAACCAAAAAATAAACCTAAACCTAAACCTAAAAATAAAAAAATAAAACCAACACATGAAAAATAAAATATAAATGAAACTTAACTAAAAAGTAAACCTAAACCTAAACTTAAAAAATAAGCTAAAATAAAATTCCTAAACTAAAATAAAAAAACCTAAAATAAATAAACTAAACTAAATAGAAATAAATAATAAACCTAAAGAAAAATAAAAACTAAAAAAAACTAAAATAATTAAAAAATTAACTAAATAAATTGAAAAACCTAAACCTACTGGTGTCCTTAATTTTAAACCATAAACCCTAAATCCTAACAAACCCTAAACCATAAACCCAGAAACCTTAAACCTACAACCTCCCAACCCAAACTAAACCCTAAACCCTAAACCCTAAAGCCCCAAAGCCCCAAACCAGCCTAACTAAAACTAAACTCTAAACCCTAAAAGCATAAACCCTAAAACCCTAAACCCTAAACCCTAAACCCTAAACCCTAAATGGTAAACCTTAAACCCTAACCCTAAATCATCCTAAACTTAAACCTAAACTAACTAAATAAATTAAAAAATAAACCTAAATTCTAAAACTTAATAAATTTAAACCATAAGATTGGGCAGAACCTTGATGGCATCAGTCAGCCGGCAATGTAGATCTATGATGGAGTGAGGGGTGATATCAGTGTGGTGGGGATTTGGAGATGGTGGATATGGAGGTGGTTGTCAGACTAGTGGTGGTTGTGGAGGTAGTAGGAACGATGGAGGTTACAGCCATGGTGGTGGCGGAGGGAGAGGTCGGGAATATGATGGTGGATCCCGCTACTCAAGAGGTCGGGGTGGTTCTGATGGCACATAGAGAAACTGAAGAACGACCTATCCGATCTACTACTTATGGAACTATCCTTACAATAGAGATGGTTCTAGTTATCTAGGGTTTTTGATTTTCCATATGCATGCTCATTTTTTATCTATGTCATCGCTTGTGTCTTAGAAATTTTGGTGTGTTACATGGTTGACGAAATCAAAAAGAAGAAATGTTGAATCTAAATTTATTCTCTATTAAAAAATAAATAAATAAAAAACCAAAAACCCTAAACCCAAAGCTAAAACATGAACCCTAAACCTAAAACCTAAACCTAAACCCTAAACCATAAATACCCTAAACCCTAAACCCTAAACCTTAAACCCTAAACCCTAAAGCCCTAAACCCTAAACCATATAAAACTTAAAACCTAAACCCTAAACCCTAAACCCTAAACCCTAAATGGCAAACCCTTTTCCCTAAACCCTAAATGGCAAACCCTTTTCCCTAAACTATAAGCCCTAAACACTAAACTGAACCTAAATCTTAAACCCTAAAAAGCTAAAAATGTAAACATAAACTAAAAAAAACTTTAAAATAAAATAAATAAAAAACCTAAAACAAATTAAAATAATAAAATAAACTAATATAAAGACATAAACTAAAACCTAAACCTAAACCTAAAAAGAAATTAAAATAAGAAATAAAAATTCAACTAAAATAAAATAATTAAAAACTTAAACTAAACTAAACAAAATAAAAAAAATAACATAAGAACTAAACTTAAAATAAAAATTAAATAAACCTAAAATAAAATAAAATAAAAATAACATGAAAAACTAAACCTAAAAATAAATAAAAAGAAAAACCTAAACCAAAAACTAAATAAAATAAACCTAAAATAAAAATAAAATAAACCAAAACCTAAACTAAAATAAACTAAAATAAAATAAATTAAACATAAACATAAACCTAAACCTAAATTAAATAAAATTAAAACCTAAAAATAAACCTAAAACCTAAACTTAAAGAAATAAAATAAAAACCTATACCTAAACCTAAATATAAAAAATAAAACCTAAACCTAAAAAATAAATTAAAAATAAACTAAATTAAAAAAAATAAACCTGAACCTCAACCTAAACCAAAAAAGTAAACTAAAATAAAAATCCTAAAGTAAAATAAATAAACTAAACAAAATAAAAATAAAAATAAGCCTAAATAAAATTTAAAAAAACTTAACAAAAATAAACTAATTAAATATAAACTTACTAGTTTACTTAATTTTTTTTAAAAAAACCTAACATAGAACACTAAACCCTAAAATGAACATTAAACCCAAAACCCCAACACTAAAATAAACCCTAACCTAGGACCCTAAACCCAGACCCTAAAAAAAACCACAGAGACCACAAAACTCTAACCCAAACACCCAAAATCCTAAACCCTAAAAACCTAAAAATTGAAACCTAAATTAAATATAATCCAAAAATAAAATAAATAAATAAAACCAAAACCCAAATAAAATAAAATAAAATAAAATAAAAACCTAAACTAAAACCAAAATTAAACCTAAAAATAAAATAAAATAAAAAACTAAACTAAATTAAAATAAATAAATACCTAAACTAAACTAAAAAAACAAAATAAACCTAAAAATAAGAAACCTAAAAAAAATTAACCTAAACATAAAATAAAAGTAATCCTAAAATAAAAAATAAAACTAAATAAAACCTAAACCTAAAATTAAACCTAAAATAAAACCTAAATAAATAAAAATAAAAACCCTAAACTAAAAAAAAATACCTAAACCTAAAATAAACAAAATAAAATAAACCAAAACTTAAACTAAAATAAACTAGGCTTAAACAAATAAAACCTAAACCTAAACCTAAAATAAATTAAACCTAAACCCTAAACTAAATAAAATAAAATAAACTAAAAATTAACCTAAACCTAAAATAAAAAATAAAACTTTAAAATAAACTTAAAATAAATACTAAAACCTAAATCGAAAAAAATAAAATAAAACACTAAATCTAAACCTATATAAAACCTAAACCCACAAACCTAAACCTAAAAGCGTATCTAAACTAAATTAAACATAAACCAACCTAAACCAAATAAACTAATAAAACCTAAACTAAGATAAATAGATAAAAAAATAATAAACTAAATAAAATAAATAAACCTATAAAATATAAAATAAATAAATAAACATAAACCTATCAACTTGCTTAATTTATAAAACCCTAAACCCTAGCACTAAATCCTGGGCCAGGCGTGGGCCCTACCGTAAACCAAACCCTAAACCCTGACCACTAAACTAAACTAAACCCTAACTAAGATAAAAGCTAAAACCTAAAATAATAACTAAAACTAAAACTAAATAACTAAACTAAGGCTAAAGACTAAAACTAAATTAAGACCCTCATAATGACTAATGAAAGACATGACCTAAAGACAAACCTAGGCAGCATAAAGGCTAAGACAAACCCTACCCTAAACTAGGCTTGGGTCAGTGGGCCAGAGCCTGGGCCACACCCTAAACCCTAAAATAAAAGATAAGATAAAATACCCTAACCCTGACCCTACCTGACCCTACTGATCACTGAGGCATAAACCCTAATCTTAGGCCACACTACCCTCCCAAACCAGACTTGCGTCACAGCCCAGGCCCCAGACTGAGACCTAAAACAGGCCCTAATCTTTAAACCCTGAAACAAGGCTAAACCTAAAACTAAATCAGACCTAAAATAAAATAAAACCTTCTAAATAGAATAATAAAATAAAATAAAATAAAAACCTAAACTAAAACCTAAACCTAAACCTAAACCTAAACTAAAAGATAAAATAAAATAAAAATAAAAACTAAACTAAAGTAAAATAAATAGTAACCTAAAATAACCTAAAAAATAAAATAAACCTAAAAATAAAAAACCTAAATAAAATAAAAGCAAAATAAAAAATAAAAAATAGAATAAACATAAAATAAAATAAAATGAAAACTAAATAAAAACTCAAACCCAAAATTAACCTAAAATGAAACCAAAAATAAATAAAAAATAAAACCTAAACCTTACACTAAAAGTTAAACACAGAATAAATATAAAATAAACCTAAACCTAAACTAAAATAAAATAAACTAAAATAAATAAAACCTAAGCCTAAACCTAAAACCTAAACTAAATAAAATAAACCTAAACCTAAAAAAAATATATAACCTAAAAATAAACCTAAAATAAAAACCTAAACCCAAAAAAAAAACAAAAAAGCTAATCCTAAACTTAAAATTAAAGAATAAAACCCAAACCAAAAAAATAAAATAAAAATAAAACTGAACTAAAAGATAAACATCAACCTAAACCAAAACCTAAAAAAAATAAACTAAAATAAAAAACTTAAATAAAATAAATAAACATAAAATATAAAACCTAAATTAGGAAAAAATAAAATAAACTAAATAAACTAAAACTTAAACCTCTTGGTTTGCTTAATTTAAAATAAACCAATTAAAATATAAAACTAACTCACTAAAACTAAATGAAATAAAAAAATAAAAAATTTAAAACAGGCAACCAAAAGATAAAACCCAACCTGATCCACTAGGCCTGACTGAGCCCAGGCCCTAATCAACCCACTTGAACCCAGATCCACTCTAAACCTGGCCACCCTAAAACCTAAAAACTGCTAAAAAACCACTGAGCTCACAAAACTAGGCCTGAGCCCTTCCCACTAAAACCCTAAGATCCTGGGCTGGCTGACCACAAACAGGCCACTCACTGACCTACCCTGATAAGACCATGAGCCTAAACCATAAACAGTGCCACTGGGCCCTGGGCCACTGAGCCATGATCCCCCCTAAACCTAAAACTATGGGCCTCAAATAAAATAAATATAAAACTCAACTAAATTGACCTAAAATTAACTAAAACCTAAACTAAATAAAATAAACCTAAACTAAATAAACTAAACTAAATAAAATAAAATAAAATTAATTAAAATAAACTAAAATTAATAAAAAATACTAAGTGGGTAAACTACTGGGTTTACTTAATTTAAAAAAAACCCTAAACTATATACTAAACTTATAACCTAAACCCTAAACCTTAAACCCAAAACCCACCCTACTACAACCCAAAACCAAACCACCAAACCCTAAAGGTATAAATCCTAAAACCTTAAATCCTAAATCCTAAACCCTAAACCCAAACCCTAAACCCCAAACACTAAACCCCAAATATAAACCAAAGTAGCTAAATAAATTTAAAAATAAATGTAAACTCTAAAACCTAATAAACCTAAACCTAAACCCTAAGAATGGGCAGAACCTTGATGGTATGAACATCACTCTCAACCAAGCTCAGTCTAAATCTGGCGATGGAGGTGAAAGAAGAGGCGAAAGTTATCACAGTGGTGGTGGGGGATCTAGAGGTGCTGGTGGATATGGAGGTGGTGGTCAAAGTAGTGGTGGTTATGGAGGTGCGAGGAGGGATGGAGGTTACTACCATGGTGGAGGCGGAGAAACAGATTGGGGATATGATTGTGGATCCTGCTACTCGAGAGGCCAAGGTGGTTCTGATAGGAACTGGAGAAACTGATGAATGGCCAATCTGATCTACTTCTTATGGAACCGTGTCTTTATAGTAGAGATGGTTCTTGTTACTTAGGGTTTTTTATTTGCACTATGCATGCTAATTTTTTATCTGTGTCATCGCTTGTGTCTTTAAAAACATGGTGTGTTACTTGGTTGATAAAATCAAAAAGAAATGTTGAATCTAAATTTGTTCTCTGTTAAAAAAACCAAAAATCCTAAACTAAAACCTAATCCCTAAGCCTAAACCCTAAACCATAAACCCTAAACCCTAAACCCTAAACCCTAAAACTAAAAAAGTAAATATAAAAATAAAAAAGAAACCCTAACCCTAAACCCTAAAACTAACCCAAACCCTAAACCCTAAATGCTAAACCTACAACCCTAAATCCTAAACCATAAAATCCTGCACCCTAAACCCTAAACCCAAAACCTTAAACCCTAAAACATAAAACCCTAAATAATAAAACCTAAAAATCTAAATATAAAGTAAATAAAATCTAAAAATAAAATAAATAGACCTAAAAAAAAATAAAATAAAAAAACAAAACAAAATAAAAATGTAAACTAAAACCTAAACCTAGACCTAAAAATAAAATAAAATAAAAATAATAAAAATAAAATAAAATAAAAACTTAAACTAAAAAATAAAGTAAACCTTGGAATAAAAACCCTAAATAAAATAAAACTATATGTAAAATAAAAATAAAATTAAATAAGAACTAAATAAAAACCTAAACCTAAAAAATAAACATAAAAATAAAACCTAACAAAGAAAATGAAACCCAAACCATGAACTAAAAAAACCTAAAATTAAATAAAATAAACAAAATATAATAAACCTAAAACTAAAATAAAATAAACTACACTAAAATAAATAAAACCTAAACCTAAACCAAAAATAAACTAAACCTAAACTAAAAAAAAAAATAAAATGAACCAAAAATAAACCTAAATTTAAACTAAAAAATAAAATCTAAATAAACCTAAAATAAAAATCTAAAACCTTAACCTAAGAAAATAAAATAAAATCCAAAACCAAACTTAAATATAAAAAAATAAAACCTAAAACTAAAAAAAATAAATTAAAACTAAACTAAAAAAAGCAAAAACTTAAACCTAAACCTAAACTTAAAAAATAAACTAAAATAAAAAATGTAAACTAAAATAAATAAACCTAAAATAAATAAAATAAGCTAAATAAAAATAAAAAATAAACCTAACTAAAAATAATAACTAAACTAAAATAAACTAAATAAAAACCTAAACTAAAATAAAATAAAATAAAATAAAATAAAATACCTAAATAAAATAAAAACTGAACCTAGAATAAAAATAAAATAAAATAAAAACTAAATAAATACCTAATCTTAAAAAATAAACCTAAAAAATAAAATAAAAAAAATAAAAAATAAACTACGCAAAACCTACTAAAATAAAAATTAATTAAATAAAATAAACTAAATAAAATAAAATAAAACAAAATAAACTAAAATAAATAAAAAATAAAAATAAATACACTAAATAAAATGAAACTTGCGGGTATGCTTGATTGGGTTCTTAAAAAACTCTAAACCACACCACAAACCTAAACCCTAAATCCTAAACCCAAACCCTAAAACATGCCCATGGCATAAAACCTAAAACTACTGACCCTAAACCCTAAACCACACCCTGATCCTTAAACCACAAAATCTCTAAACCACTAAACCCAAAACCCTAAAATCTCTAAACCTGAGCCACAAACCCCAAACCACCCCAGTAACCCATGACAAACCAAATAATAAACTGACCCTACCCTACCCTAACCACTGAGCCCTAGCCCTAAACCCTAGGCCCTGAGCTAATCCTGATCACTAAAACCACAAGGCTGATCCTGAGACTAACCACAAAAAAAAGGCCACTAGGCTAACCACTGGGTTTTAACTAACCTAAACCTACTAAAATCAACCTTAAAAAGCCAAAACCCAAAATACTAGGCCAAAATAAAATATAAACCATAAACATGAGCCTAACCACACAGGCACATGCTAAATAAAACCTAAAAATAAAGAAAATTACAAAAATCAAAACTTAAATAAAAATAAAATAAAATAAAATATGAACTTAAATTAAAATCTAAACCTAAACTTAAAAATAAAATAAAATAATAAAATAATAAAAACTAAAATAAAATAAAGAAAAACCAAAGCTAAACTAAAAAATAAAATAAACCTAAGAATAAAAAACGTTACTAAAACAAAAACAAAATGAAAAATAAAAATAAAGTAAACCTAAAATAAAATAAAAACTAAATAAAAACCAAAACTTAAAGAATAAACCTAAAAATAAATAAAAAATATAACCTAAACCCTAAACTAAAAAAAAAACCTAAACCTAAAATAAAAATAAAAAGAAAATAAACCTAAACCAAAACTAAAATAAATAAAATCTAAACTAAATAAATTAAATTAAATTAAATTAAAAATAAACCTAAACCTAAACTAAAAACTAAAACCTAGAAATAAACCTTAAATAAAAACCTAAAACATAAATCTAAAATTATAAAATAAAACTTAAACCTAAACCTAAAAATAATAAATAAAACCTAAACCAAAAAATAAAATAAAAATAAAACTCAACTAAAAAATAAACCTAAACTTAAACTTAAACCTAAACCTAAAAAATAAACTAAAATAGAAAACCAAAACTAAAATAAATAAACATAAAATAAATAAATTACACTAAATAAAAATTCAACCTAAATAAAATAAAAAAATAAAATAAACTATAATAAATAAAAATAATCTAAATAAACTAAATAAATCTAAACTCTTGGTTTACTTAATTTTAAAAAAATCCTAAACCATAAATCCTAAACTTTAAATCTTAAACCCTAAACCTACAACCTAAAACCCTAAACCCTAAACCCTAAACCCTAAAGCCTAAACCCTAACAAACCTAATACCCTAAACCATAAACCCTAAACCCAAATCATAAACCCTAAACCCTAAAAGCATAAACCCTAAAACTATAAACCGCAAACCCTAAACCCTACAACCTAAACCCTACACCTAAACCTAAACCCTAAAACCTAATAAACATAAACCTAAATCTAAACCCAAAGAATGGACAAAACCTTGACATCAAGAACATCACCATCAACCAGGCTCAGTTTAGATTTGGTGATGGAGGCGAAGGCATAGGCCGCTATTATCGTAGTGGTGGAGGGGAATCTGGAGGTGCTGGTGGATCTGGAGGTGGTGGTCGGAGTAGTGGTGGCTATGGAAGAGGGAGGAGTGATGGAGGTTACAGCCATGGTGGTGGCGGAGGGAGAGATCTGGGATATGATGGTGGATCCCGCTACTCGAGAGGCCGAGGTAGTTCTGATGGGAACTGGAAAAACTAAAGAACAACTGATCTGATATGCTGCTTATGGAATTGTGTCTTTATAATAGAGATGATTCTGGTTATCTAAGGTTTTTTTATTTGCTCTATGCGTGCTCATTTTTTATCCATGTCATCATTTGTCTTAAAAAACTTGGTGTTTTACTTGGTTGATGAAATCAAAAAGAAGAAATGTTGAATATGAATTTATTCTCTATTAAAAAAAACCAAAAACCCTAAACCCTAAACTAAAACTTAAACACTAGACCTAAACCCTAAACCCTAAACCCTAAACACTAAACCCTAAACCTAAACACTAAACCTAAACCACCCCAAAACCCTAAACCTATACCAAAAACACTAAACCCAAACTCTAAACCCAAAACCCTAAAACCTAAACTAAATAAAACCTATAAATAAAATAAATAAATAAACCTAAACCAAAATAAAATAAAAACCTAAACTAAAAGCTAAACCTAAACCTAAACATAAACCTAAATAGAAAAAAAAAACTAAACTAAAATAATAAAAAACCTAAATAAAAAAACTAAACCCCTAAAAAAAATAAACCTAAAATCAAATAAAATAAAAACTTAAACCTAAAAAATAAACCTAAAAATAAATAAAAATAAAACTTAAGCCCTAAACTATAAAAATCCTAAGCCTAAAATAAAATTAAAAAAAAACCTAAACCTAAACTAAAATAAATAAAACTAAACTCAAACCTAAAATAAACTAAACCTAAACCTAAACCAAAACCCTAATTAAAATAAAATAAACTAAAAACAAACATAAACCTAAACTAAAAAATAAAACCTAAAAGTAATCCTAAAATAAAAAGCTAAAACCTAAATATAAAAATATAAAATAAAAACCTAAACCTAAACCTAAAAAAAACCTAAACGTAAAAATAAAATAAAGATAAAACTAAACCAAAAAATAAAGTTAAAGCTAAACCTAAACCTAAAAAATGAACAAAATAAAACTAAATAAAATAACAAAATAAACTAAAATAAATAAATAACTAACTAAATAAACTAAATAAACCTAAACCTACAAGTTTACTTAATTTTAAGATTAAAATAATGAAAACCCTAACTAACCTTACCACTGAGCCCTACAATCCTGGGCCCTAGGCCATAACCAAGGCCTTGGCTTTAGATCATAGCCCTGAGCCCTGGCGTGTTAAGTGACCTAGGCCCTAGGCACATCCTAAACCCTAAAGGCCCTGTAAACTGGCTAAAGACCATGCCCTAGGCACAATCCTGGCCTTACCAGGCCACTGAGCCCCCAGATCCTACCACAACTCCTAGGCCACACCCTAAACCCTGACCTGGCCCTACCCCAGGCCACATGCTGCCCCAGACCCTAGTCCTAAACTAAACCCTAAACTAAAACATAAATCTACTAAATGAGCTAAAGCTAAATAAAATAAAACATAATAAATTAAGACCTAAACTAAACTTAAAACATAAAATAAAATAAAATAAAAATAAAAGTAAACTAAAGATAAATTAAATAAAACCTAAACTAAACTAAAAACAAAATAAACCTCAAAATAAAACCTAAATAAAATAAACTAAACTTAATGAATTACATAAACCTAAAGAAAATAAAATAATAACTAAATAAAACCTAAACCTAAAATAAATCAAAATAAATAAATAATAAAACCTAACCCCTAAACTAAAAAAAAACCTATAATTTAAAATAAAATAAACCTAAACCTAAACTAAAATAAACTAAACTAAAATAAATAAAACCTAAAATAAACTAAACTAAACCACAATAATAAATATAAAATAAACCAAGAATAAACATAAACCCGAACTAAAAAAAATAAAACATAAAATAAACCTAAAATCAAAAAAAACCTAAACATAAAAAAATGAAATAAAAAACACACTAAACCTAAAATAAAAATAAAACCTAAATCAAAATAAAATAAAATAAAACTAAACTAAAAATAAAGCTAAACTAAACCTAAAAATAAACTATAATAAAAACCTAAACTAAAATAAAGAAACTTAAAATAAATAAACTAAATTAAATAAATATAAAAGATGCTTAAATAAAAATAAAAATAAAATAAACCAAAATAAAGAAAAATAAATAAAATAAACCTAAACTGTCGTTCATAATTTTTTTTTTTAAAAAAAAACCCTAGTCCCTAAACCATAAAACCTAAACCATAAAACCTAAACCTTAAATCCTAAACCTTAAACCCTAAGCCCAAAATCATAAAACTAACCCTAAACTCTAAACCTACAACCCTAAACCCTAAACCCTTAACCCTAAAAAACCTTAATCCTAAACCCTAAACTAACCATAAACCCTAAACCCAAAACCTACAATGTTAAAACTTAAAACATTATACCCTAAACCCTAAACCCTAAAACCTAAACCCCTAACCCTAAATCCTAAACCCTAAACCCTAAAAACTAAAATATAAACCTAAACTAAATAAAACCTAAAAAAAAGCTTAACCTAAGTAAAATAAAATATTAAAATTAAATTAAAACCTAAACTAAAACCTAAACCTAAGCATAAAAAATAAACTAAAATAAAAAATAAAAAGTAAATTAAAATAAAATAAATAAAAACCTAAACTAAACTAAAAAATAAAATAAACCTCAAAATAAAAACCTAAATAAAAAACAAAACTTTAAATGAAAATTAAATAAACCTAAAATAAAATAAAATAAAAACTAAATAAAAACCTAAACTAAAAATAAACCAAAAAAATAATTAAAAATAAACCTAAAACCTATAAAAACTAAACCTAAAATAAAATAAATCAAAACCAAAACTAAAATAAACTAAACTAAAATAAATTAAACCTAAAATGAACTAAACCTAAACCCTAAACTAAATAAAATTAAATAAACTAAAAATAAATGTAAACCAAAACTAAAAAATAAAACCTAAAAATAAACCTAAAATAAAAACCTAAAACCTAAACCTAAAAAAATGAAATTGAAACCTAAACCTAAACCTAAAAATAAAAAATAAAACCTAAACCTAAATTAAATAAAAAATAAAACTAAACTAAAAATAAACATAAAGCTAAACCTAAACCTAAAATAAACTAAAATAAAACTAAAATAAAGAAACTTAAAATAAATAATCTAAACTAAATAAATAAAACCTAAATAAATAAAAAAATAAATACAAATATGGAAAATAATAATAAACCTAAACCTGTCGACCATTTTTTTTTTTAAAAAAAAATACCCACCACCCACGGACCCTAATCCTACCCTAAACCCAAACTCTAACCTGAGCCACTAAACCCTAAATCCCATTCCTGAGCCTAAAACCCTAAACTGGGTATAAACAAACCCTGACCCTAAGCTGAAACATAAATCCTAAACTTCAAAACCCTAAACCATAAACCACACTAAACCCTAAACCACTGAGCCTAATCCACCTGACCCTAAATGCTAAACCACACAACCCTAAACCCTACCTTAAACCCTCAACTAACCATAAATCTTAAAACCTAAGCCTAAAGTATAAACCATAAAACCTAAACCTAAATCTTAAACCACAAACCACATACCCTAACCTAAATCATAAACCCTAAACCTAAACATAAAGTAACAAAATAAATTAAAAAATAAACCTAAACTCTAAGAATGGGAAGAACCTTGACTGTGGGAACATCACTGTCAACCAGGCTCAGTCTAGAACTGGCAATGGAGGTGAAGGCAAAGGCGATGGTTATCGCAGTGGCAGTGGGCTATCTGGTGGTTCTAGCGGATATGGAGATGGTGGTCTGAGTACTGGCAGTTATCTAGGCGGGAGGAGCGATGGAGGTTACAGTCGTGGTGGTGGCTAAGGGAGAGATCTGGGATATGATGGTGGATCCCACTACTCCAGAGGTCATTGTGGTTTTGATGGGAACTGGTGAAACTGAAGAAGGGTCGATCTGATCTATTGCTTATAGAACTATGTCTTTACAGTAAAGACGATTCTAGTTATCTAGGGTTTTTTGTTTACTCTATGCCTGCTCATTTTGTATCTATGTCGTCACTTGTGTCTTAGAAAACTTGGTGTTACTTGGTTGATGAGATCGAAAAGAAGAAATGTTGAATCTGAATTTGTTCTCTTTTAGAAAAATATTAACCATAAACCCTAAACTAAAACCTCTACCCTAAGCCTAAAACCTAAACCCTAAACCCTAAAACCTAAACCCTAAACCCTAAAAACACTAAACACTATACCTTAAACCTTAATCCCTCAACTAATCCTAAACCTTAAACCCTAAAAGCTAAAAAGCTAAACTAAAATAGAATAAAACTTAAAAATAAAATAAATAAAAAAACTAAACCAAAATAAAATAATAAAATAAAAACCCAAACTAAAACATAAACCTAAACCTAAACTTAAATTAAAACCTAAAAAAAAAATAAAATAAAAACTAAAAACTAAACTAAAATAAAATAAATAAAAACCAAAATAAATTAAAAAAATAAAAAAAAAAAAGAAAACTAAATAAATTAAAAAAAATAAAAATAAAATAAAATAAAAAGCCTAAAATAAAATAAAATAAACATAATTAAATAAAATAAAGACTAAATAGAAATTAAATATAAAAATAAACCTAAAAATAAAAAAACCCAAATTAAAATAAACTAAACTAAAATAAATAAATCCTAAACCAAAACCTAAAATGAACTAAACCTAAACCTATACCTAAACCTTAAATAAAATAAATTAAACTAAAAATAAACTTAAACCTAAACAAAAAAATTAAACCTAAAAATAAAATTAAAATAAAATCCTAAAACCTTAACATAAAAAATAAAATAAAAACCTAAACCTAAACTTAAAAGTAAAAAATAAAACCTAAACCTAAACAAATAAAAATAAAAATAAAACTAAACTAAAAAATAAGCATAAACCTAAACCTAAACATAAAAAATAAACTAAAATAAATAAACCAAAAATAAATAAACCAAATTATAAAAAATAAAAAATAAAAAATAAAATAAACTAAAATAAATAAATAAAACCTAAATTTTCAAAACCTAAACCTACCAATTTACTTAAATAAACCTAAACCTACCAGTTTACTTAATTTTTTTTTTTAAAAAACCTTAAACCTTTAAACAAACCCTAAACCATAAACCCTAGCGTACTTCAACACTGACCCTAAACTCCTAAATCCTATTGACCTGGGCCACAGGCTGGGCCCTGGGCCCTGGGCCTTGACCTGGGCCATGAGGCCCTGACACCCTGGGCCTAAATCCTGGGCCCTACCAAAGACCTGGGCTTTGAGGCCTGGGCCCTCTGACCTGGGCCTGGGCCAGACCCTGGGCCCTGGGCCATAGGCCCTGAGCCCTGGCTGGGTCTACACTGACCTGATCCCCAGGCTCTGGGCCTTAACAGGCCCTGGGCCCTGGGCCCACAGGCTAAATAAAACCTAAATATAATATAAAATCCTGGCTAAAATATATATAAATATAATTTAAAACCTAAATAAACCTAAAGGCTAAACTGAGCAGGCCTAAAATAAACTAAACTTAAACCTAAACTTAAACCTAAATAAAATAAATTAAACTAAAATGAACTTAAACCTAAAAATAAACCTAAATAAAACCTAAAACCTAAACCTAAAAAAAAATAAAATAAAACCAATAAAAATAAAAATAAAAAAAAAAATATAAAATAAAAATAAAACTAAACTAAGAAATAAACATAAACCTAAACATAAACCTTTCCTCTCAACATCATCTTATCTCCTTAGAATGTAGAGATGTCGATCTTCAAATATGCAAGGGTCTTTAGACTCATAATGTTCACCGATGCACCTGAATTAACGAGAAGCCTGGTAAGTTCGAACCTGTCCAGGTCGACTGTGACGTATAGGGAATGGTTGTGCTCTAAGTTCCCTAGAAGAAGGTCATCATCTGTGAAGGTGACCCCTTAGGTTTCTTTTGGAAAATGTGCTTCCTCACCTATATCGGTCAGCTAAGTTAAACATATTTTAGGATTAAGGAGAGCCTTAAATAGTGATCCTTTCATCTCTTTGGATAAGATAAGGGCATCATATATGCTTAGCTTATATGGAAACTTTCTTAGATGAGAAAGGACATTGTAGTCCTCCTTCAACTGATCTTCCATAAGCATATCCAACGGTGGAGCATCTTGTGGAAGGGCTTCTCAATCTTTATTACTAATGACTTATTTCCCTCTATCTAAAGGTGCTGCCCTAGGAGGTCACCACTACGGATGTTGACTTTGAAGATCTCTTGATGCAAGGTGGTGGAAGGTTCTACCTACACTTTAGGCTCACCTACAGCTTCTCCTATGGGACCCTAAAATTGGATGATTCCAAGTCTATCTAAAGAGGTGAACCCGTAGTATTTAGAGTTTGAAAGTCCAACTCTGAATTAGAAAGAGGAATATCAGAATTGTTATAGTTACTTAGACTTGAAGAGTTATCATTAGGAATAGAAGAAGACAACCCATTAGAAGTGACACAGATGTAATTCAAACTAACTTTATTCTTTAATTTCTTAGAATTATTTGGGGGTACAAAGTAGAAGTCAAGTAAAGTGAGTGGAGTAAGGGATTAGATGCCATTATCTGCTGATACAAGAGTTCTACCAGTAGAAGAAATAGAAGAGCTAGCTGGAATGGAAGAAGTCACCAGTGTGGAAGGCAAGAATTTGAGGGCTGGACATTGTCGTGGTACTAAGCACTGCTGACACATATCTTCTCTTCTCTTCTTCTTCTAAGCTCCCACTTTCCTAGAGTTGGCACAGGCAACTTGCAAACCTTCCTTGGTGTTGGAAGTTTGAACTGACTCAGGCACCTGCAAAGAAAGCTTCTTGATCTTTTGAATGATCTTCTTAGAGATTTTGGATAGGGACATATCCCAACCTTCTTTATTTTTGGTAGGATCACATGTATCCCCAAGGATTACCCTAGTGAAACTAGAAGGTTATTCCATAAGGTATTTCTTTGGGATAACTATAGCATCGGTCTTGCAACTATGTTCAAGTCAGTCCTTGAATGTGAACCAATCCTCCAAAACATGACTTAGCATTCGGTGGTAAGGAAAAAAAGTTTGGATCATGACTTTTGCCTACTTCCTCCAGTCTCCTAGGCTCGGGTAGCTGAAGAGCAAGTTTTTTTAAGAGATTCTTAAAGATTTTCCTGATTACCTCCCTCTTTAAAGAATATGGTTTCTTTAACTTATCTAAAAGAGTAGGTAGACCATAGCTACTTGGCGGTGGGTATGCATGCCATCACTATGGTGGTATGGTGAGGTGTCATCTATCTTTGTGTGAGAGGCGTGATGGAGGCCGTAGCTATCTCGGTGGTGGCAAAAGAGGTGGAGGCTGCTGAGTTTATGGTCTCTCAGACTGATCTCTAACTGGCTGCTTCCCCTTATCAACCACTATTACTACTCCAGTTTTCTTCTAATAAACCTTCTATGGCTTAGAGCGATCTTAAAATGCAAGCTTGGCCTCTCCTTGTAGACTAGCCACCTTGTTGATTAGCTTCTCAAATGTCTTGATAGTGAAGCCCTTAAGCATGAAGGAAAGTCCATGGATATTCTTCAAGAGAATCTCAATGGCATCTTTGTTGACCTTCTGATTCACACTTCATACTCAGGTTGCACCATCAAAGAATATAATCAATAATAGACTCACCAGGGTGTTGTTGTGCTACAATGAGATCACCTATAGTAACCCTTTGCTGAGCTCCAATAAATCTTTTAATGAAGAGTTGCTCTAACTCGATAAATCTCTTTACTAAACTGTTGGGCAGTTCAGCATACTAATCGAAAGCAGTACCCACTAAGCTACTAATGGAAAGGCAAAAGAGTAAAGCATCGCTACCACCTATATTGCAATAACTGGCCCTGAAGTGTGCTATGTGCTGCCTTGGGTTTCCACTGCCATCAAAGCTTTCAAAGGAAGGTAACATGAACCCCTTGGGATATTGGATAGCATCAAATTCCTTTGGATAGGGTTTACCCTTAGGAACTGATGATCCTCCCTAGGCTTGAGCCAAAGCTCCCTTCACCTGCTGCTCAACCATAGTTTTATATCTTCTTCTTGTATAGAGGTACTTTCCATTACATTCCTATATAGGCTAGTGCTACCATGTTCGATATGAGATAGAGTCTTGGTTGGGTCCAAGACATTCACTAACTCAGGCTAATTGACATCGACTGTAGTAGGATGAACCAAAAGGGGCTTATTTCTGAAGCACTGACATTGCTACTAACAAGTCCTATAACTAACGTGCCATTTTATCAATTCTACTCATCCTTTTACCTCAACTAATTTTGGAGGTGCTGGGATGATTCTGTAGTATCTTCTTGATCAACCTCATCACCTTCCATGGCTTATTGTTCCCTAAGTAAAGATCCTCTAGTGTCAACCATGCAGACTCCATCTGAGTCCCCCATAAAGTCATCTTCATTGAGATTGAAGTTGACTTTCTCTTCATCAGACCAATCGTACCACAAGATCTCCTTCTTCTCTATGAAATAATGTGCAACTATCTCATCTAAAGAGTGATCCATCTGAGTAGGTACAAATAGTCTAGGCTAACACGTGTGATCACTATCGTGCATTGAGAGGAACCGGACCTCGCCTGTCACTAGAGAGTCAATCTTGTGTAGACTATACTCACTGGATGAATGACACTCCTGACTATTACTGGTTATGAGAGGGGTAACAATCCTAGAACATTCCAGTACCACTGGTGCAGCTGGACTGGCATCTAGAATATCTGTAAAAACTATCACCATCTCCACATCCTATTATATGGGTGGAGTTGGTGAAGGGACGACCATGAGGCTTCGGAGTCGCCACTCCTTCCGCACCATCATTGGGATAGAAATCGAGCAGGAGAGCTCAGCCCTACCACAATGGGTGGTGTAGAAGGGGTAGGATTCCTCGACCATAGCTAAATTACCAATGGGGTGCGCTTTTCCCCGGATGTGGCCTTTATGACCTTAGATGGAATAGGAGATGTTGTAACCTATACTGGCGATGGCGGACGAGGGGTAAAGAGGTGGGGTGCAGACACACCGACTCTAAGTGGACAGGAACTGGCCTCCAATGGTGGCTAGTCCCGGTGAGAAGGATACTAATAGTGTGGTCAGCATGGGTAGTGCGTCGAGCTGGAAAATCAATCAATCTAGACGCTGTCGACTGACGGTTGAACCTGTGTCTCTCCTTGCTAGTAATATATGTCGTATGGGCCTCACAGGCCCTCTCTTGGAAAATCTGCTTCCCCACACTACATGGGATAATATATCAGAGATCAAACTGTGTCCCAGACTCTAAGCGTACATATGCTCCGCCTACTTGGGGTAAGACAGATCAGAGATCAAACTGTGCCCTCACAAGTAATCCTAGCTCCCTCAAATTCTCGACCAAAATGAATCAGATGAGTATGGTCGAGATGGGAGAAGTTGGCTTGATCTAAAGCTAGATCCAAACCATGGGGGAAGGTAAAAATAAACTTCTGAGAACTGGCCATTTCAAAAACTGAGAGACTGCAACTGAATTGCTACTGTACTGACTGTAAAGATCTACAATGATAGATGAATTTGTATCAGATTCATATTTCTATAGATTTTTGAATTTTAAATTTGAAAATTTGAACACAAATCCAACAACTTGGAAGTGTTAAGTGGATTTCAAATGGATTTGAGAAGATTATTGAAAGAGGAATTTGAATATAAACCCAAACTTCAACAAATTTAGGTATGTTGAAATATGGATTCAAATTTCTTGATATGGATGCTTCCATAGGTTCATGTTTTGTTTGAATTTGAATTTTTGATTTGAGGACCCTTTCCTTTAACAAATTTGGGTATGTCAAACTAAGTGTCAAATTGATTTTGTTTTTGTTTGATTATTTTGTACTTTCACATACTTAGCAAATTTAGGTATGCTAAGTGAAGTGTTTGAGAATGTGATTGTGAATTTTTTTTATTTTGGAAAATTTGGAATTCTCATTTAGCAAATTTTGGTATGCTAAGTGAAGAATCCAAGTGTGTTTTGTTTGATTTTTGAAAATAAAATTCTTAGCAAATTTAGGTATGCTAAGAAAATCCTAAGTGTTTCATTTTTTTGTTTTGATCTTTTCATTTTTGAAAAGGTAGGATACTTAGCAAATTTGGTATGCTAAGGGAATCCTAAGTGTTTCATTTGTTTTGATGTGTTTGCAAGTGGAGCTTTAACTTTAGCAAATTTAGTATGTTAAAGATGAAGTCCCACTTAGTTTTGTGAAATGGAAATTTCACTTAGCAAATTTAGTATCTTTGAATGAAATTCTAAATGGTGTGTTCAAAATTTTTGAATGTTTTGGTTTTAAAAATGGAAACTTCTCCTTAGAAAATTTGGTATGCTAAGGAAAGAAGTTCCAAAGGTGTTTGATAATTTTTTTTTTTTGACTATGGAGACTTCACTTAGCAAATTTGAGTATGCTAAATGAGGTTCCAAAAGGTGTTTGAAAGTTTTTGATTTTGACTTTGGAGACTTCACTTAACAAATTTGGGTATGTTAAATGAAGTTCCAAATGTGTTTGAAAATTTTGAAATATGATTATTGATTTTGATCTTGAATTTGGAAACTTCACTTAGCAAATTTGAGTATGCTAAATGAAGTTCCAAAAAATGTGTTTTGAAAATTTTTGAAATATGATTGTATAAGTTTTAATTTTTAAAAAGGGTACTTCCATTCAACAAATTTAGGTATGTAGAGCGAAGATCAATCTTTTTTTTATAAATATAAAAATTTTGTTTTGTGTGTGATTATTGTTTTTTTATCTTTTGAAAGAGAGGAATTCGAACTTAATCATATATGGGATATGTTTAAGTAGGATTTCTCAAATGATATTTATTTTTTAGTTGGGAATGAAATCTTCATTTAATAAATTTGAGTATATTAAATGAATATATTCATATGTGCTTTTTGAAAAGTTTAATTTTGTTTACAAATGAAACTTCCATTCAGTAGGTGTGAGTGTATTGAATAGAAAAATTCATGTGTGCTTTTTAAAAATTTTAATTTTTTTTTTGGAAATGAACATTCCATTCAATAAGTGTGAGTGTATTGAATAGGATGATTCATGTGTGCTTTTTGAAAAGTTTAATTTTGTTTGGAAATGAACCTTCCATTCAATAAGTGTGAGTGTATTGAATAGGAAGATTCATGTGTGCTTTTGAACACTTTATGATTTTGATTTTGATTTTTAAAAAGTTGATTGTTCCTTTTATTTAAAAAATTAAATCTTCATCAAAGTGAATTGAAAGAAGATGTTCATTTGTGCTTTTTGAAAAATGTTGTTAGTTTTATTTTTGAAAATCCCTACATGTAACAATTATGGGAATTATTAAATGAGGGTGACAAAATTTTATGGAAAATATTTTATTAAGCATTTTTGTAAAGGTGCTTTGAAAAGGGAAGTTCTTATGGAAGATTTATTTTATCTTTATTATTTTAGGATGAACTTTTCCTTATCATAAAAATTATAAGAAGGAAGTCTTTAAAATGTTTTTTTTATTTAGATCTTTTCATTTTTACCCATTGGAGAACCCAACAGGAGTTTTAAGACCAACAAGGAATGTGGTCCTAAAACCTAAAAATGTTGGCTAACTCAACTCAAGAATGAAATGAGCTAAGTGCCAATGGTAAGAGAGATAGTCTTGGATTCATACCAAAGTACAAACTCACTATCGATACTCAAAGATAATGATTATTTACCAAAGATGGAAAGAGGAACCTTCCCCAGCGGAGTCACTAGAAAAATCTGTGGAGAAAAATTTGTGGAACAAAATCTCTATATAGGGGTCACCTTTTAAATCAGTGGGGGAAATGTAAGAGAAGACTATAGAAATTAATCATTTTAGGATGCCACGCAGATCCACAGATGTGCTTATTCAGGTGATCGAGTATATCATCAAAAAAATAGTGTACTATCTTGAGAGATAGAAGTAACTACCCTTTAATGGACATAATAACCTCAATAAAGACTCCTAAGGATTATGGGTCTGCATATGTACTAGAGATTCTTTCCCTACTTTACATGGAAAAGTAAAGCAGGGTTTATTTTAAACCGGGTTCGTTAAGTTCCCTACAGGGACAAGCCCCCATAATTAATTACATTCTAAGGAATGGGGATTTCTTAGGAAAACTCTCAATTAAGATAAATGATTATTGTCTTTGAAGATTTCAATAGGAAAGGACTATCAATCAATTGGTTCATTTTTGAAAGATCAAATAGGATTGATCAAAAGAGGGAGTTCTTATCAAAGCCAAAATGGAAGATAAGTAAGAGATACCCACAATGCTAGGAAACTTAGTGAGCATCTCAAACTATCCTATAGTTGGGATTTACATTTTTTAAATTGATTTAATTTATCTAAGTTGGATTTTCATTAGAAATTTAGGACTTATGATTCCTTAACACAAGATTAAGGAAATTCCTAAGAAGTGAGCAGTGAGGAATTATGCTTATGGCCTACAAAGGGGTTAAGAAACCTTAGAACCTAAATCTAGGGAGCTTTGGCAAGGGTCGAAAGCATAATCTAAATCTAAGGTAAAAATGGGTAATTAGTTTGCCTTCACAAGAGAGGACAAACCACCTGACAACTTGGATTTACAACTACCTAGGGGTGGCCGCCAACTAACTCCACCTATGATTTTCAATACATATAAGCACGTATTTATGCTTATGCAAGATAGCTAGGCTATTATTTATTTAGAAAGAGACTAAGTCCTTAAACTCACTCCCCAAAGAGACTAGATCATGTAAAGGGCATGCTTCAAATGACCTAAATCTAATGCAATTCAATTTTCATTTTTATTTTAATCTTTGGACAATTATTTTGACTCAGGCTAATAGGATTCATATGACTAATGCATGAAAAACAAGGTTATTGGCCAAAACCAGCGAGAAGGGAGGAGGTGAGTTTCCACCATTGCTCTCAAAGGCCAAGCCAAGTATCTTTGACTTTCACCTTCCAATCAAGAGTGAAATAAGATGTTGTTGTGCATGATATTACAAAAAATATGCTCATCCAGCTAAGGGGTTACTAATTATTTTATCTTAATTTTAAACCTAAGCTTTAGGTGAGGTGATGAGTTATTTAATTTTTATTTTGAGTTATTAAGTTGGGTAAAATATTTACTTTTTCCCTAAAGAGCCTAATCCACATCCAAGCCAAACATAAAGCAAGGAAGAAACTAAGAAAAACATGCCACTTAATGCAAAAATCTAAACAAATCATCAATCAATTTATAAAACTAATCACAATAAGATTAAAAGGCCGTTGTGGTTGGGCACCCCCACACAAACCCGAAAATATCAAATTGGGTAGTCGAGCTCTGCCCTTGTACAACCGGATTACAAATAAATTAAATTATAATTAAGCAAGGAATTCATTGTTATGGGGGTCTTCAAGTTTTATTTCTTCTTTGTTTTTTTCTTCTTTCTTCTTTGGTTCATTCTTTTGGATGGTTGGAAAATAGATGCTCCAAGGCTGTACATGGTACATAAGATAAGATCTTATGACCAATGCTCATCCTAATCTCCATAATAATTACTCCAAAATCCTAATTGCACAAATTTACATGAAAAGGAAAAGTGGAAATCTAACTAACACTTGCAAAACAAAAGTTAACTAAAACAAACCACACAAATTCCAAGCATGTATATTAGACTTATCACCGCACACATGGGTGACTAAATCCACCTGGCCTATTGAATTATGCTTAGGGGTATAAAGCACCTGCAAGCAAAAGCATTTTATATTTTTATTTATGATAGCACCCCTTAAGCACAATCCCTTGTAGAAAAGAATAGCTAGACTAAGAATGTCCTACAATTCATTCTACAAGCATGCAACCTAACATCCAGTCTAAAAGATATATCACAAAATAAAATAAAACATCAAATCATGCACCGACCTAACCTAAAGTTAGAAGTGGTGACTTAGGCTAATGTGTGTGTTTCGAAGGTTTGTGTGGTATGCTTAGTTATGGCTTTAGGTTCAAATTTTCTAAGTGGGAAAACATGTTCAACTTAGAGGAGGGTTTCATTTAAGTTGTTTATTTATTTTGGGTTGATTTTATTTGATATTTATTTTTGGTTTAAGTGGATCCTAAAATTAATTACTAAGTTATAAAAAGATGGAAAGAGAAGAGAACTTCTCTTTCCTTCCCTAACTTAAGTAATTTCTAAAGTAGGTTGACACTTTAGTTTTGTTTAGGTGAATGTTTTGATTAAATATTTTAATAAATCCTAAGTTTAGATGAACTCTAAACAAAACCTATTCAAAAAGAAAGAAATTTTAAGATTAAATAAAATGAATCAAAATTCACATAACACACATTACTTCATTTCATTCCCAACATATATAACATGCATATGGATGGACCCTAAGCTTATCTAAACATATTATAGAGAATATTTAACATACTTTATGATCCATGCTAAGTAATCCATTTAAGGAAATTTAGAAGTTGAATATGCATGATTTTTCTTAAGTAGAAAGGGGTTTCATTATCCAAATTTTCACATACACACTTGAAAGTAAGAAAGGCATAAGTGAGTACAATGCCATTGTTAACCAGAGGTGTAAGGTACAAGACCTACTTAGGGATACTTAAAGCCTTGCAACCTTGGGATTGTCCAGAGTAATATACCACTTTCCTTAAATACAAACATGTGTATGAAAGAAATGAAATGGAAAGGAAGAATGCAAATGTTGTATTAATGGATTCATTTTGTTTATGCAATTTATGTATGAAAGTATAGGTAACCCCTCTTAGATGATAGCATAGGGACAAATAGGATATGGAATTAGGTGAGTCTTAGGTCCTATTCAAATGAACCATATATCTCACCAAATTCCTATTCAAAACTATATCAACATATGAGAGAAAGGAAACCTATGCTAAGCATACCTTTATAATCTTTCACATGCAAGCTTATAATTAAAGTATAAGTATCATACTTTTAGATTTGATATTTGATGTATATGTTTTGAAAATAATTTGGGTTTACTAGTGATAATAGCGATTCATATTTCTACTTTAGCCAACATTTCATTTTAAACTTGAATTTTAAAAATATGAATGCATGAAATCACATGACATACAAATTTAACATGTTGGGAAAGATTCAAAGTAATGAAAGTATGTAAACAAACTCACTTTAATTAAATCCTAAATACATTCTTATATAATAAGAAAGTTTAAAATAAATCAAAGTGTATTCATTATGATATTTGTTTAGTTTTAAGTTTGATTTAATTTTGAAAAGGTGAGTTAAGTTTGTTGTTCCTAACCCATTCCCATATGTGTTTGATATTCTTGTTTAATTTTTAGATAATTAGATCCATTTTTATGTATTAATTGGGTTAAGGTATGAATTAAGTAACTTAATTAACCCTTACTACACCACCTTAAAATAATTAACCAAATAATTATGAGCTAATAAGATGACATAAAAAACTCACAAGGAATTTAAATTTGCAATGCACCTAATAAGAAAAAGGCCTAATGCAATTTGGCTCATGATTAAAGGTTAATTAATCTAAGGGTTTTAGCTTAAGTAATTTCAAAACCAATTCACACATATGAATTGGGTTTTGATTTCCTTAATTGAACTTAGGCTATTAAACACCTAAGCATCTACCCAAAGTAGATTAATTAAGTTCTAGAACTTTTAAAAACATTTTTAGAAATTAATTAAGGGGAAAATTAATGAATTAACCCTTAATGAAGAGGAGATTAACGAGAGAAAAGGGGGTTTAGGGAATAGCTTAAGGTAAATGTAGCAAAATTATTCTCTAAACCTCCTATCTATTTGATCTGACCTTAATCAACCCTAATCATGGATTAAAACTACTAATCATATCCTAATTATGCTTAATAAGGAGGGGTAAAGAAATTCATATGCAATTCCCTAAACTTTCAATAAATCCTAAGAAAATTAGATGAGGTAGAAGTCATCCCCTAAAATATACCCAAGAAGTTTGGGATTAATCAGAGGCTTAATTGAAAGGTAATTAACAAAATGATGTTTCTAATAAATCCTAAAATCAGAGAAAAGAATAATTCAAAATCCCTTGAAATTAATTTTAAAATATTCTAGGTTGAATTATCTTTTCATAGAAATTTATTTCATATTTTCTAAATTTTATTAAAAGAGATATGAATTTTAGAAGATTCCTAGATTAATTAGCATTAATTAAAACATCCTAACTAATCCTATAGCTCATGACATGATGCGTGGTGGCGGTGGTCAGCATAATTTACACACGTCGCACAGTGAGTCGCTCACTTAAGTTGTCAAATCCAAAAAGCGGTTGACGATAGATGTGCTTTGTTCTCGACCATCCGATCAAAGATAGGATGGCTAGAGATCTCCCTGCAGTTTTAAAAAGGATAAAGAAAATTTTAAATGTGGGAATAATCTCGACTGTCCATCCAAAATGTGTTGATGGACAGCTAAGATCTCCCAAGTTCTTTCCCCTTGATCAACAGAGGTTGTCCATGATCTAGGGAAGATTCAAGCTTCGATGGGCTTCAGATTCAAACCAAACTTACCCACACCATCTAAAGCCAAGGAGGCACATCCAATAGCGGTGGGATTCACTTGAATTGAAAATTCTCTTCACAAAGGACCAACACCTCCTATCCTAAGTGGTTAGAAAATTCCATACCTCACCGGCACTCGATTCCCTTGGAGGAGTTACGTCTAGTCAAGACGAAGCTGTGTTGGAAGGATGAGCTCTTGAGGTTATGTGGATTGCTCTATGGACCAACTCCCCTTGGTCTCATTTGCTGCTTTGATCTAATTCAACTCCTTATTGTGGGAACTTCAATGGAAGCTTAGGTATATTCGACTTAGCTCCCTGATGAAGTATGCAAAGGAAATTGAAGTGGAATTCAATAAGGAGGAAGTTTGAATATGAGAGGAGCTCCCCTATTTTCTAGGGAAGAAAACTGAGAATGCTTGATTTCATTTCTCTCCTAGGAAGCTTAGAAATGCTCTCTAATGGTTCCTAACACTCTCTAGGGCTTAGTCGAATTGAGGAATGATGGATTTGAATTCAATTAGTGGGAGATGGATTTTGAATTATATCTCCCCCTCGAAGGATCAGATAGTCGCAAGCTTATGTGTCATTTTGATTCAATATATCATAATGGGAGGGTTGTTTGATTAGTTAGATGCTTGCACATGGTCAGTTTGAGGCCTTGAATAGAATGCCAATCTCCCATGTGCTTGAATTTGAGTGGGAGATGGATTTTGAATTAGCCATTTTGACCCATGGGGCCAGGTTTGGTCTTGGGGCCAATTGGACTGACCCAAAACCATTGGATTTGGTGCACCACTCTTCATTAGGTCCCCTTGAGCTTTTAGGAAAGCCTCAAGTTAATATGAAAAGGGTATGATCAAATTACCCATGGATTAAGCCAAAATTTGTTCTATGGCCTAGGGGTAGGATGGTCATTTTGTTGATTTTTTACTTTGGATATGTTGGGTATGTGGCAAAACTAGGTTTGGCTAAGTTTCATGAGATTTGCAATTCATTTGATAAGGTTTGACTCATGGTGACCCATTTAGGTCAAAATGGGTCAACTTGGGTCAAGTTGACCAATTAGTCAAATTGGGTCAAACCAAGGGTTGGGTCAAGTTCATATGACTATTTGAAATGTTTTGGTGTCTTTGGTTTGATTCAATTTGTATAGTTTTGAATATGACTAATATGACTTTATTTAGGTCAAATGGGTCAAGTTAACCTATTTGAGGTAGGTCAAGGGTAGGTTTAGGTTTGGTTAGTCATATGGAATGGATTGGTTTCTTTGTTTCCGATCAATTTGGGCTAAGTTCAAATTTGGTTCAACATGACCCCTTTAGGTCATGTTATGTCTAAGGTCAATTGAGCTAAGTTAGGTCTAGTTGGCCAATTGAGGCTTTGGTCAAGTTCCACAAGTGATTTGGGATGGACTTGGCCCATTATTTTGGATCAATTTGGCTTAGATCAAGTTTTGACACATTTTGACTTTTTAGGTCAAGTTGGGTCAACTTGGGTCAAGTGGCCAATTGGGCTAAGTTAGGCTCAAATGTTGGCTTGATCAAGTTCAAACATAAGTCATGAGTGAACTTAGATCAATGGTTTCAATCAATTTGGCCTATAGTGGAATTTGGCTATGTTAGGTTTCATTTTGGTCTAAGTGTTGACTTGGTAAACCCTTAGGTTTGACTTTGTTTAACCTAATTTGATTGATTGATCATCCCATGATGATTGTTGATCATGATTAGAGGCATAGATGAGTTTGGTTTAATATAATTTGGTTAGGATTAGAATTTGGCTCATAAGGGTACTTTAGGTCACTTTGGGTCAAGTGAGCCTAAGTGGGTAAAATGGCTTGGTCAAAGCTTGATTTGAGCTTGAGTCATCTTGTATATGGACTTATGATTGAAATATAAATCCATTTACAAGTGGTTTTAAGTTAAATGGGTTTTGATCCATTTGACAATTTCATATTCAAAGGAAGAATATGAAAGGATTTTAGGTTTTATTTTTGAATTGGATTTTGATTGAGTAATTGAAGTTTGGATTTATACATGAGCTCATGATTGTAGGGTTGATTGAATCATGAGAGAAAATCAAGAGTTTGGCTTGATTTGAAGTTGATTTGGCTAAGTTCAAGATTTTTACTTGAAAGGCTTAGATTGGATTTTAAGTTGATTTGAGTTTGATTTTTGGGATTGGTTTTAATTGTTTGAATTTATATTTCATTAATATATGTGAATATAAATGAGAATATAAATGGATCATGAGAAAATTTTAATGATTTGAAGTGGTTTAATCATGATTTGGGCTAAGTCCATTAAGAAGGATTTAAAGGACTTAAGAAAATTTTGGAGTTTGAAGTTTGAATTTTTGAATTTGGTTTGATTGATTTGTATTTATATTTCATTTATATATGTGAATGTAAATGAGGATATAAATGAATTTTGAGAAAATTCCATCAATTTGAATTGATTTTATTTGATTTAGGCTAAGTCCATTAATGGAAAATTAAGGGCTTAAGAAAGATTTTAGATTTGGAATTTAATTTGAGGGTTTTATTTAATTGATTTATATTTATATTTTATATATGTGAATCTATATGAGAATATAAATGACTTTTGAGAAAATCTCATGAGTTTGAATTGGTTTAGAGTTCATTTTGGCTAAGTTCATTGATGGAAAATTAAAAGACTTAGGAAACTTTTGATGGATTGAGTTGGAATTTTGAGTTTAGCTTGATTGATTTGAATTTATGTTTCATTTATATATGTGCATATAAATGATAATGTAAATAAATTATGAGAAAATCTTAAGGATCTGATTTGATTTAGATCATAATTTTGGTTAAGTCCTTAAGGGAAGATTAGGGACTTAAGCAAAATTTAAACTTAAGAATTTTTGATGGATTATGATCATGGGTTTCAATCATGGACTTCAATTATAGATTTTGATCATAGAATTGATTTGAGATTAGAGAAAATCTAATAGAATTTATTTGGAGTTTGACTTAAAAGAAAGAAAGTGAGGAATGGTTTTGGCTAAGGGTAGGAAATTTTCTAACACACCTAAGGCATGACTTATTCCTATGGGTAACTCTTCTAAGTCTCTAGGGCTATGTTTGAGTGTCCACCTAATTGCTAGATGTGTCTTAAGACTAAGGAACTCTTAAAGTCTAAGAGGAGTCCTATGTCTAAGATGGAGGGGTTGAGTGCTCATTCTAAAAATGAGGTCAACATGTTGCCTCCAATCGAACTCATCATCCTTCATGGCAATGGCAGCCTCCCCTTCAAGAGAGTAGTTTTTTATGAGTTCAATATCATTAAGGGATAAGACTTGTCTATATTGGACCTTCATTGATATGGACTCATCCTCCAGACATGCCAACTCTTTGGCAAGTTTGGCTAAAGCATGTGCTACGACATTCTCTCCTCAAGGAATCATATAAATGATAACCTCAAGGATTTGGGCCAATAACTATATAGTGTACTTGTGGTAATGTTAGAACTTGGGCTTTATAACCTTATAAGACCCAATGATTTGGTTGATAACTAGCTGAGAATCCCTGAAGATGTTGATGTTCTAGATGCTTAGATTAATGACTAACTCCAGACTGGAAATTAGAGCCTCATATTCGGCTTCATTGTTGGTGCAAAGATTGCATAGATGATACGAGAATCTCATCACATCGATGTCTAGAGTTAAGAGATCTATTCCTACCCCTTCCTTTCCTGGAATTATAGATTATGGTTCTTGTCCTCTTTGGGAAGATGCTGCACCATCAAAGTACATCTCCCAGTAGTGAACACTAGTATACCCAAGTTCAAGATTTTTTCATTGGGGAGATCATCAGTAAGCGGAGAGTTAGCAGGAAGTGGGTGTGCTGCTAAGTAATCCACTAGCGCTTATCCTTTCATCGCACAGAGGGGTATGATGGTAATGTCAAATTACAAGAGGATCATGGACCATCGTGCCAACCGTCCGGGTAGTGTCAGCCGTATCATGAGATACTTTAGTGGATTGATCCTAGAGATTAAGTTCACCTTATGAGGAAGCATGTAGTGTTGTAGCATTTTGGATGCAAAGATTAAAGCTAGGCAATGCTTTCCAATGGGTGGATAATTAGCCTTAGTAGGGGTTAGGCATTGGCTGAGGTAGTAGATTGCATTTTTGTTCCCTTCATCATTGGCTTGGGCCAACAAAGTACCAAAGGAGTCATCTAATGTAGCAGTGTAAAGTATGAGCGGCTTGCCTTAGATAGGGGCTGCTAGAACTGGCAGCATCATCAGGAAATACTTGATGTCTTCGAAGCCATGCTCACATTTATCATCTACTAAAACTTGGCATCCTTTTTGACAAGTGTTGAGAATGGCTAACATATTCCCGATAGGTTGGATATAAAGCTTCTTAGATACGCCAACTACCCTTGGAATTATCTAAGATGAGTTAAACTTTTAGAGGGTAGCATTTCTAATATCGCCTTGATCATGTCAGGATCGATTTTGATTCCATGGTGTTGGACAACAAATGCAAGGAATTTCCTTGAAGCTACTTCGAATGCACACTTCAGGGATTAATTTTGAGGTTAAATTGTCTTAACTATTCAAAAACTACTCTCAAGTCAAAGACATGGTTTTCCTTTTCTCTACTTTTGACCACAAGATCATCGACATAGAACTCAACTTGATGCTAAATGAGTTCGTCAAAGATTTAAGTCATAGCCCACTGGTATGTTGCACCAACATTTTTAAGGCTGAAAGGAATGACCTTATAGCGATAGATTTTGATGGGGGTTCTAAAAGCAGTGTTTCTTTCAACTTCAGGGGCCATCTTTATTTGGTTATATCCAGATGAGCCATCCATGAAAGAGAAGGCTGCATGAGATGAGACAATTTCCACCATCATCTCCGGGATTGGTAGTGGAAATTCCTCTTTTGGATATGCCTTATTTAAATCCCTAAAATTGACGCATATGTGAATTTGACCATTCTTTTTCTTAACTAAGATGACACTGTAACCATTTATGGCATTTTTTTTTCTGGATGAAGCCAGCATTGATCAGTTTGTTGACTTCAAAAATGACCTGTTGTTCTATGTTTAATCGCATGCATCTAGGAGCTTGCTTAATAGGGTTAGTAGGCTCTATTGCTAGTTTATGGACTGCAACATTTGGGCCAATCCAAGAATCTCTTCATAACTTCATGCAAAGCAATCCTTAAGCTCAATCAACATCCTAACTACATCATTAGTTTCAATTTCATTCAATAAAGAACTAATGTATACTAGGTGTGGATCTTATCCAGTTCCTAAGTTGATTTCTTTGAGCTCGTCAATGATTGACTTGATCTCTTCTTCAAACTCTGGCGATGCATCTTTAACTTCAAAATCATCTAGATCATCTAAAGTTTCTAAGTATAGCTCCTCATATGAGTTAATGTGATTTCAAAAGAACCTATCAGATTTCAAATGATTAATGATGACTAAACCGTAATCATCATCATCGACTGGACCCACTGTACCAAATCCTTGTCCCAATCTTGATTGAGAGATTTTGCATTCATTCTTCCATAATCTTTTGAAGTAGTCTGACCTATGCTTTGACCAAGTATGTGGGATTGACCCTTTCTTTGCTAAATTATGATCACAAGGCAAGAACCAAACAAAGGGTAATTCTATTAAATGTTTGTACGAATCATCTTCAAGTTCTACATCAACTTTTGACTTGAGTATGATGCTCCCAGAAATAACCTCTGAGTCTTCACACCTATTGATGACTTAGGGGCTTCCTTGACTACTAAACCCTCAGCTTTTTGAGGGATAAGTGGGGTTAGAACTAAGGTTCCCAACTGATGCCTAATTATTTCACATATAGACTTGAATACACTTATGCCTTCCTTTGGAGCCCGATCTTCATCACAATCTATCTCAAGTCTCACATCCTAGAAAATCTACTGTTGAGAAGAGCTAGCTAGTGTGCTAACCATATAAGACTCATCTTATGAACTAGATTCTAAGTCTATATGGATAGCAGGTGTACTCCTGGTAGCTGAGACATATCTTCTATTAAGTGGCCAATAAGGAGGTTTTCCACCCCTGGGACTACCTCTGAATTGGCCTCTTCCTCTTCCCAGTGGAGGTCAGTTCATCCTACCCATATGTTTGAATAGAGTAATGAACTGTGGGTGGAATCTAATATCATTCTCCACTTCCTCCTCCAAGTCTTTTTCCTCTCCCTTTTATTTTCCTTTTCATTTTCTCGTTTCTTATGTTTTCTTTTTCTCTTTATTTTTTTTTCTTTTTTATTTTTTTATTTTTAAACTTTGGCTAAGTTTGTGAGAATAGACTTGTTGATTTTAAAGGTAGTAAATTAAGCATCGTCATATATGCCTGAGCTGTAAATGGCTTGAGATCTCCTTTGACACAGTAGATGATCCCACCTCTCACAAACTTTATACACTGACGTAGAGAGGATGGAACTATGTTGTTATCATGTATCCATGGTCTCCCAAGCAAAGTGTTGAAAGATGTATCCGAGTCTATATTGTGAAACTTGGCTTTGGTCTTCCAATCATCTATCTCTAAGGGCAACACTATAGAGCCTAAGGCCTGTTGACCTTTCTTTTGGAGTGTGGATTCAATCTTCCCATCTTAGACTAAGGAGTCTTCTAGACACTAAGACACCCCTAACCATAAGACAATTCTAACAATTAGATAAACACTTAACCTAAGCTCAAATACTTACAAGGGTTAACCATAAGATTAGGTTTTTCCTTAGGGATTAGGATAATCCACCTACCCTATAACCCAAATCAATCAGGTTCACCTTCTCAAACCAAACCTCAAGTTCAATTCAAACATCAAATTTAAATCCAAATCCAAACCCAAATTCCAAAACCAAATGATTAAAGCCCTGATCAAATCCAAACTTGAAACCCATCCTAAGCCATATGACATATCCCATGGACTTAGCCAAATATTAATCCAAATCAATCCAAAATCAATTGATTTTCTCGTAATCAATTTATATCTTCAATCATCTTTCTAAATAAAAATCAAATTTACATTTAAATGATAAAAACTAAATCAAAACCCTTCGTAAGCCATATGACCTATCCCATGGACTTAGCCAAATCTTAATCTAAATTAAGTCAAACTCAATTGATTTTCTAACCAATCAATCATATTTTCAATCATCTTCACAAATTTAAATGAAATATACATTTAAATCATTAAAACTAAATCAAACTAAATCAAAATCCAAACCTAAGCCATATGACCCAACTCCATGGACTTAGCCAAATTCCTTCATTCCAAAACCCAAATTCAACTGATTTTCTCATGAATCAATCATACCTTCAATCATAAAGCCAAACCAAAATAAACCCAAGTCAAACCCAACTTAACCCTTTTGACTTGAAATGTTCAAATGAAAAAAAAAAACCGATTTGAACCCAAGCTAATTGCAGTTGAATTTATATATCAATCCAAAAATCATATATAAATTCAACTAAATCAAACTCAACCCAAAATCAAGACAACTAAACTCAATTGGTCCACTTGACCCAAATTGACCCAAATTGACCAAAAATACTAAATTAAGTCAAATGAAAATATAATCCAAATTGATTGCAACTAATGGCTCAAGTTCATTTTGAATTAATTGTTGAACTTCACCAAAGCCATGATTGGACCCAATTGAACCCAACTGACCTACTTAGCCCAAATTGACCTAAAGGTTCAAGCTGGCCTAAATAACAATAAATCCAAAATAATTGAAACCAAAGCCTACAACCATCTTCAATTGGTCAAATAAACCCTAAACCCTAAATCCTAAACCTAAAAACCCTAAACCCTAATGCCTAAACACTAATCTCTAAACCTAAACCCTAAACCCTAACCCCAAACCCTAAACCCAAAAACCATAAACCCTAAAATCCTAAACCCGAAACCCTAAATCCTAAACCTTCAATCCTAAATCGTGAATGCTAAACCCTAAAAACATAAACCCTAAACCCTAAACCATAAAACCCTAAACTCTAAACCCGAAACCCTAGAATCTTCAACCCTAAACCCTAAACCTTAAACCCCAAATCCTAAATCCTAAACCATAAACCCTAAAACCCTAAAACCCTGAGCCTACTAACCAGGCCACATGCCTAAACCCTCCACAACCATATATCTGACCTGAGGCCTAAACACTCTATACCTAGATAAGATGGATAAAATAAATTAAATAAAACTAAAGGCTTTTGGTTTGTATTTTTTTTTTAAAAAGACCCCTAAATCCAAAACCCTAAACCCACAAACCCTAAACTAAACCCTGACCTGTCACTACACTACCCTAAACCCTAAACCCTAAATCTTAAATGCTAAACCCTAAACCTTAAACCCTAAAAAATCTTAAACCCTAAACCCTAAAAGCATAAACCCTAAAACACAAAACTTTAAACACTAAACCCTAGACCCTAAACCCTAAATACTAAATCCTAAACTCTAACCCTAAACCCTATACCCCAAACCCTAAACCTAGACCTAAACTAACTAAATAAATTAAAAAATAAACCTAAATCCTAAAACCTAATAAATCTAAACTTAATCGTAAACCCTATGAATTGGTAGAACCTTGACGGTAGGAATATCACCATCATCTAGCCTCAGTTTAGATCTGGTGATGGAGGTGAAGGTAGAGGCGGTAATTATCATAGTGGTGGTGGGGGATCTGGAGGTGCCGGTGCATATGGAGGTGATGGTCAGAATAATGGTGGTTATAGAGGTGGGAGGAGCGATAGAGTTTACAGCCATTGTGGTGGCAGAGGGGAAGATTAGGGATATGATGGTTGATCCTGCTACTCGAGAGGCCAAGGTGGTTATGATGGGAATTGGAGAAACTAAAGAATGATCGATCGGATCTACTGCATATGAAACTATGTCTTTACATTAGAGACGATTCTAGTTATCTAGAGTTTTTGATTTGCTCTATGCTTGCTAATTTTTTATCTATGTCGTCGCTTGTGTCATAGAAATAAGAAACCCTAGACCCTAAACTAAAACATGAACCATAAACCTAAAACCTAAACCCTAAACCCTAAACACTAAAAATAAAAATAAAAAATAAAAAACCCTAACCCTAAACCCAAAACCCTAAACCTAACCCTAAACCCTACTACTTGCCCCAAACCCTAAAACTCCCCACCCTAAACCCTAACTGAGCCAAAACACCTCCCACCTAAACCTAAAACCCTAAAAAATCTAAACTAAATAAAATAAAATAAAATAAAATAAAATCCTGACTAAAACCTAAAGCTAAACGAACTTGAGAAGATAAGATAAAATTAAAATTAAGATAAAATAAAATAAATAAAACCTAAACTAAGTAAAGATAAAACCTAAACAAAATAGAAACTAAACTATAAAAAAATAAAAATAAAACCCTAAACCACAAAACCCTCCACAACTGGGCCCTAAACCCTCCCAAACCATCTTATGATAAACCCTAATCTTAAACCCTAAAAACCTAAACCCTAAACCTTAAACCCCAAACCACAAAGCATAAAACCTCCACAATAAACCTCTCTAAACAAATATTAAACCCTAAACTCTAACCCTAAACCCTAAACTCTATACCCAAAACCCTAAACCTACACCTAAAGTAACTAAATAAATTAAAAAATAAACTTAAATTCTAAAACCTAATAAATCTAAACCTAATCCTAAACCCTATGAATTGGTAGAACCTTGACGCTAGGAACATCACCACCATCCAGGCTTAGTCTAGATCTGGCGGTAGAGGCGAAGGTAAAGGCAGCGATTATCGTGTGGTGGTGGGGGATCTGGAGGTACTGGTGGATATGGAGGTGATGGTCATAATAATGGTGGTAGGTGGGAGGGTAGTTCAATTAGTGGAGAGGAGAAATTAGGAATATGATGGTGGATCTCTTTAGAATGGTTATGATACTAAAACAAGAATGAAAATCTGATCATTTATGGAACTATGTCTTTTAGAAATTAAGTTATAGAGTTTTGATTTGCTCTATGCTCAATATTTATGTCGCACTTGTTTCTTAGAAAAATTAAAGTTTTGGTTAATGAAATAAGAAGAAATGTTGAATCATTTGTTCTCTAAAAATAAACCTAAATAAACCATCCAAAACCTAAACCTAAACCCTAACCCTAACCTCCCAATCCTAAACTTTCCATACCCTAAACCTAAATCATCCTTAAAACTAAAAAACCTACCCACCACTAACCCAAACCTAAACTTAACCTACTAATCTACCAAATAAATGAAAAATAAATTAAAATAAACCTAAAAACTAAACCTCTCTTAAGATAAATAAAATACTAAAATAAAATAATAAATTAACAAAGTAAAATAAAAACCTAAACAAATAAACTAAACTAAATCCTATAAATAAAATACTAAAAAAATGTAAACTAAAATAAACCTAAAGATAAAACTAAAAATAAATAAAATAAACCTAAATAAAACCAAAAAAAAACCTAAAATAAAAATAAAAAAAACCTAAATTAAGATAAATTAAATTAAACTAAATAAAACCTAAACCTAAATCTAAAATAAACTAAACCTAAACCTAAACCTAAACTAAATAAATTTAAATAAACTAAAAATAAATCTAAACTCAAACTTAAAAATAATACATAAAAATGAACCTAAAATAAAAACTTAAACCAAAACCAAAAAATAAAAAATAAAACCTAAACCTAAAAAATAAAATTAAATTAAAATTAAACTAAAAAAAGCTAAACCTAAAATACTAAAAAAAAATTAACTAAATAAATAAACTAAAATAAATAAACAAACTAAATTAAAATAAAATAAACATAAAAAAAAAATAAAAATAAAATATAAATAAATAAGCTAAACCTAGAGTTGACTTAATTAAAATTTTAAAAAAATAAAATAAATAAAACAAATAAAACTCTAAACCCTAAATGCTAAAAAACCTGACTACTAAACCATAAAAAAACCCTAAACCAAACCCAAAGACCCCAAACCCTAAAACCATACCCTAAACCCTAAGAACCTAGAAACTTAAAAACTACCTAAACTAAATAAAACAAAAAAATAAAATAAATAAAAAACCTAAACTAAAATAAAATAAAATTAAAACATAAAATAAAACCTAAACCTAAAAAAATAAAAAGTAAAATAAAAACTAAACTAAAAAAACAAATAAAAATCTAAACTAAACTAAAAAATAAAAAACTTAAATAAAATTAAAGCTAAACCTAAAATAAAAATTAAACCTTATGATAAATAAAATCTAAATAAAAAACCTAAAAAAAAAAAATAAAAAAATAAAAAAATAAAACCTAAACCCTAAACTAAAAAATAAACCTAAACCTAAAATAAAAATAAATAAACCTAAACCTAAACTAAAATAAACTAAACTAAAATAAATAAGATCTAAACCTAAACCTAAAATAAACTAAACCTAAACCTAAACCTAAACTAAATAAAATAAAATAAAATAAACTAAAAATAAACCTAAACCTAAATTAAAAAATAAAACATAAAAATAAACCTAAAGTAAAAACATAAACTTTAACCTAAAAATAAAAAATAAGACCCAAAACATTAAATATAAAGTAAAAATAAAACTAATCTAAAAAAATAAACCTAAACATAAAAGTTAAACTAAAATAAATAAACTTAATATAAATAAACTAAACTAAATAAAAATAAAAATAAACTTAAATCAAAATAAAAATATAAAATAAACCAAAATAAATTAAAATAAACTAACTAAACCTAAACCTATCGATTTATTTTATTTAAAAATAAAAAAAAATAAAAAATAAAAATTAAATAAAAACCTAACCATAAACCCTAAACTTTAAACCCTAAACCCAAAAAAACCCTAAAACCTATAATAAAACCTAAATAATAAACCTAAACCCTAAACTAAACCCACAGCCCTAAACCCAAAAAATCTAAAAACTTAAACCTAAACTAAATAAAACATAAAAATAAAATAAATAAAAATTTGTTACCTAAATAAAATAATATAAATAAAATAAAATGAAAACCTAAACTTAAACCAAAACTTAAACCTAAACCTAAATTTAAACCTGACCTTAAAAATAAAACTAAAAAATGAAATAAATGAAAACTAAACTAACTAAAAAAATAAAATAAATCTAAAATGAAAACCTAAATAAAATAAAAAACTATAAAATAAATTTAAAATAAACTTAAGATAAAATAAAATAAATCATAGAAACTGATAGATAAACTAAAAATATAAACCTATGTAACTTTTATATAGCCATGGAATAAAATACAATGCCTTATAAGATGATATAATGGAAGATACTATGGGGGTGGTTAAATGAAGAAAGCGAGAAATGATAAAGCTAAATATAGTAAAGATGGTTCTACTTATCATGGTTTTGATTTGGCTATGGGTTCTCATTTTTTCTATTAAACATCAAATGAAACTTGGGTGTACTTGGTTGATGAAATGAAAATAATTTGAACTGATTAGTTCTGATTAAAAACCACAAATCCCAAATAATTTACTAAAACTAAATAAACCTAAAGCCACTAAATAAATACATAAACCCAAAAACCTCTAAACCTAGCCCACTAAATGAAAAAACTAAACCTAAACCTGGCTCCCACTAAACTATGAAACCACCACTGAGCCTAAACTAAATAAAGACCCTAAATGAAAGCCCTACTAAAAGGCTGATGAACCTGAGCCACAGGCCCAGGCCAACCTAACTGAAACACTGCCACTAACCTGACTAACTAAAAGATAATCTAATAGCTTATAAAGATAAATGACTAAGATAAATAAAATAAAATAAAACCAAAACCAAACTAAATATTATAAAGTAAAAAAATAAAAATGATAAAATAAAATAAATAAAAATCCAATAAACTAAAGATATAAACCAAAGAATAAAACTAAAAATAAAAAATAAAACTAAAATAAAAAAATAAATTAAATAAAATAAAATAAAATAGAAACATTAAATAAAAATCTAAAAAAATAAACCTAAAATAAATAAAATTAAAAAAATGACTAAAATAAAATAAAATAAACATGAAATAAAAATAAACTAAAATAAATAAAACTAAACCTAAACTAAATAAAATAAACTAAAATAAATTAAATAAAAAAAACTAAACTAAAAAGATAAAATAAACCTAAATAAAAACTAAAAAATAAAACTAAACATAAAATAAAAATAAATTAAACACAAATAAAATAAAATAAACATTAAAATAAAAATAAACCTAAAAATAAACCACAAAAATAAATAAAATTAAAACATAAACTAAATAAAATAAAATAGAACTATCTAAAATAAACTAAAATAAAAACTAAAAGTAAAAAAATACTAAAAAAAATAAAACCTAAATATAAAATGAGCTTAAAACCTAAACCTAAAAATAAAATAAAATTTAATAAGCCAAAAAATAAAAGAAACCTAAATGAAATAAAATAAAATGATAAAAATCTAAACTAAAATAAAATAAAATAAATAAAAAGAAACTAAAATAAAACTAAAATGAAATAAAAAAGATAGCAAAATAAATAGCAAAATAATTCAATAAATAAAAAAATAAACTAAATAACTTACCTGATGAGACTAAATAGATCCACTAAAGCACCAAGATGAGCCCTAGGCCCAATACATCTGAGCCATGGGCCCTAAACTAAACCTGGCAAAAGATAAACCCTAAATCTGAGCTCTGAGCCAAAAAATCCTATCAATCTGAAACTAGATTAACCAAAATAAATTAACCCAAAACCAAAGCCCAAATTATACAAATAAAGGCTAGAAGCTTGATGATAGGAGCATCCTATTGGGCTCATCTAGATCTGGCGGTGGAGGCAGGTGGAGGTGGCTATCATGGGCTAGTGGGGGATCGGAGGTCTTGGAGATAAATGGTAGTAGTGGTTATGGAGGTGGAGTAAGAGCAGCAGGTTATAACCATGGTTGTGGTGGAGGAGATAAATATGGCTCCCACTACTGAGAGGCAGGTTACCTGGGAAGAAACAAAGAATGGTCGATCCTACTTATGGAGCATAATACAGGTAAATGATTCTACTTATAGGGTTTTGATTTGCTCAATGGGTTCATTTTATATATGTCTAGAAAAGTTGATGAAATAAGAAATGTTGAATAAATTCAAATTAGATAAAATTTAAACCTAAAAAGCTAAAAAAAACCCTATACCTAAAATCAATGAAAAATATAAACAAACCTAAAACCTAAGCCCATAAATAAACACAAAATGTCATGATATAAAGGCACCTAAACCAAATATAAAACTGAAATAAATAAAACCACAAAAAAATAAAACTAAATAAATATAACAAAACTAAACTAAAAAACCACAAAATGAAAACTAGCCAAAATACTGACCACAAAAACTGAGCCAAAACTAAAAAATAAAACATATAAAATAAACTAAACTGAAAAACTTAAAAAAAAAACTAAAGCTAAGACTAAAATAATGAAATAATAAAATAAACTAGATAAAAGATAAAGATAAAATAAAGCTAATAAATAAATAAGAATAAAGATAAAATACTAAAAGATAAGATAAAGAAACTAACTATAAAGATAAAGATAAATAAATAGTAAGATAAATATAAATAATAAACAAATAAAAAACAAACTAAAGATAAATAAATAAAAAAATACTAGCTAAAAAATAAAGATAAAATAAATAACAAACTAAACTGAGCTAAATAATACTAAATAAACCTAGAACTAAAATACAAAGCTAAATGAAATAGATCCTAAAATACCTAAATTAAAACACAAAAGCAAAATAAAAATAAAATAAATGAACTAAAACAAAAAATTTAAAATAAAAAATAAATTAACTCTAAAAATAAACTAAACCTAAAAATAACTATCTGGACATAAACTAAAATTAAAAATTAAATAAAATGAAAAAAAATAAGATAAAATAAAATAAACTAAAATAAAAATAAACTAAATACTAGATAAACTAAACTGCCGGGTTTCTTGTATTAAAATCCTGATACCACTGAAAAACCACCAGGCCCTAAACCTCTAAAAAGAGCCCTAACCTTAAACAAATAAACTAAACCTAAATAAAATAAAATAATAAAATAAAATAAAACCCTAAAGTAAAACTAAACTTATGCACAAAACCTAAAAATAAAATAAAATAAAAACTAAACTAAAATAAAATAAACAAATAAACCTAAACTAAATAAAATAAAATAATAAAATTAAATGAAAATCTAAACTAGAACCTAAACCTAAACCTAAACCTAAAAATAAAATAAAATAAAAGTAACACAAATAAAATAAATAAAACTAGACTAAAATATAAATAAAAATAAACCTAGATAAAGATAAAATAAAAAAGTTAAACATAAAAATAAATAAAAAAACCTAAACAAACTAAGATAAAACCTAAAATGAAATGAAATAGAAATAAAGCCTCAACTGACTAAGAAACTAAACAAAAATAAATAAAACCTAAACTAAACTAAAGTAAACTAAACCTCAAAATAAATAAGATAAGTAAACTAAAATAAACAAACTTCAATCTAAAATAAAATCTAAATAACACAAAACTAAAACCTAAAATCAAATAAAAATCTAAACCTAAACTTAAAAAAAATAAAACATAAACATAAAATATAAAAGAAAAATAAAACTAAACTAAAAAATAAATATAAACCTAAAAAATTAAACTAAAATTAAGAAACTTAAAATAAATAAACAAAACTAAATAAAAATAAAAATAAACCTCAATAAAAATAATAAATAAAATAAACTAAAATAAATTAAAAATAAACTAAATAAACATAAACCTATGATTTTACTTAATTTAATTTTTTTTTAAAAAAAAATCCAAACCCCTAAGCCCTAAACTATAAACCCTAAATCCTAAAACTAACCCTAGACCATAAACCATAAACCCTAAACTAACTCTAATCCCTAAACCCTAAACACTAAACCCTAAAAACCTAAAAATCTAAACCTAAACTAAAGAAAACCTTAAAATAAAATAAATAAATAAAACCTTAACCTAAAAAAATAAAAAAATAAAATAAAATAAAAACCTAAACTAAAACTTAAGCCTAAAAATAATATAAATAAAAAATAAAAACTAAAATAAATAAAATAAATAAAAAGCAAAACTTAATTAAAAAATAAAAGAAACCTTAGAATAAAAAGCCAAAATAAAATAAAAACTAAACATAGAATAAAAATAAAATAAACCTAAGATAAACTAAAATAAAAACTAAATAAATCCTAAACCTAAAAACAAATAAATTATATAACCTAAACCCAAACTAAAGAAAAAAAACTAAACCTAAAATAAAAATAAAATAAACAAAACAAACAAACGTAAACCTAAACTAAAATAAACTAAACTAAAGTAAATAAAATGAAAACCTAAACCTAAAATAACCTAAACCTAATCCTAAACCAAAAAAAAAACCTAAACATAAAATAAATAAAATAAAATAAACCTAAACCTAAACTAAAATAAGTAAAATATAAATCTAAATCTAAAATAAACTAAATCTTAACCTAAATGAAATTAAATAAAATAAATGAAAAATAAACTTAAACCTAAATTAAAAACTAAAATCGAAAAATAAACTTATAATAAAAACCTAAAAACCTAAACCTATAAAATAAAATAAAAATGTAAAGCTAAAGCTAAAAATAAAAATAAACATAAACCTAAAGCCAAAAAATAAACTAAAATAAATAAACCAAAATAAATAAAAGAAAAAAATAAACCTAAATAAAAATAAAAAAATAAAAAATAAAAAAACTAAAATAAATAAAAAATAAACTAAAATAAAATAAATAAAAACCTAAATTTAACTAAAAAAATAAAATAAACCTAAAGATAAAAAACCTAAATAAAATAAAAACTAAATGGAAAATAAAAATAAAATAAACCTAAAATAAAGTAAAATAAAAACTAAACAAAAACCTAAACTTAAAAATAAATTTAAGGTAAAACATAAACTCTAAACTAAAAAAAACCCCTAAACTTAAAATAAAAAAACCCTAAACCCTTTAACTAACCCTAAACCCTAAAAAGCTAAAAACCTAAACCTAAACTTAATAAAACCTAAAAATAAAATAAATAAAAAAACCAAAACCAAAATAAAATAATAAAAAAATAAAAACCTAAATAAAAACTTAAACTTGAACCTAAAAAGAAAAAAAAAACTTAACTAAAATAAAATAAATAAAAACCTAAACTAAACTAAAATATAAAGAACATAAATAAAATAAAAACTAAACCAAAAATAAAAATAAAATAAACCTAAATGAAAATAAAATAAAAACTAAATAAAAACCTAAACCTAAAAATTAAACCTAAAAATAAATAAAAAACAAAATGTAAAATAAAAATAAAATAAATCTAAACTTAAACTAAAATTAATAAAAATTGAACCTTAACCTAAAATAAACTAAGTTAAACCTAAAACTAAACCCCAAATAAAATAAAATTAACTAAAAATTAACCTAAACCTAAACTAAAAAGTTAAACCAAAAAATAAACTTAAAATAAAATCTTAAAACCATAACCTTTAAAAATAAAATAAGAACCTAAACCTAAACATAATAATAAAAAATAGAACCTAAACATAAAAAATAAAATAAAAATAAAAAACCTAAAAAATAAACTTAAACCTAAAAAATAAACAAAAATAAAAAACCTAAACTAAAATAAATAAACCTGAAATAAATAAACTAAATTAAATAAAAATAAAAATAAAAATAAACCTAAATAAAAATTAAAAAATAAACTAAATAAATAGAAAATAAATTAGAAAAACTAAATAAACCTAAACCTACAAGTTGGCTTAATTTTAAAAAAATAAAAATAAATAAAAATTTAAAAAAATAAAAAAATTAAACAAAGAAAAACCCTAATGCTACACCATGAACCCTAAACCTACAAACCTAAACCCTAAATCCTAAACCTCAAAATGCTAAACCCTAAACCCTAAATCCTAAACCATAAAACATAAACCCTAAAACCTAAAACCTACAACACTAAACACTAAACCCCAAACCATAAACCTAAATTTTCAACCCTAAATACCTAAAAACCTAAACATAAATTAAATAAAACATCAAAATAAAATAACTAAAACCTAACCCTAAACTCCTAAAACCCTAAACCCTCCCAGGCCCCTGGCCTGACACCAGGCCCTCTAAACTGGGCTTTGGACCTTTCCTAAACCTAAACCACAGATCCACTGAGGCCTGAGGCAAGCCTGGTAACCTGAACCATGACCCAAACCAAGACCCTGGACAGGCCAGGTGAGCCCAGGCCATACCTAAGCTACCACACCTCTAAATCATCCTTGACCTAAACCCTACCTAAACCTAAATCATAAACTCTAAATCCTAACCTACAAACCCTAAACCCAACCCAAGTAACTAAATAAATTAAAATAAATCTAAACCTACCACAACAACAATAAGCCTTAATCCCACTGGGTGGGGTCATTTATGAATCCTTCATCTCCATTGTGTCCTATTATGTGTCAAATTCTCATTTAATTCAAATATACTAAGATCATTTTTTATACATCTTAACCAAGTATTTTTAAGTCTACCTATACCTTTCTTAACATAAGACAAATCTAATGCATCTACTCTCCTAATCGGTCATTTGGACTAGGCTTTATGTGGCCAAACCATCTAAGGTGACTCTCCCTAATCTTATCTACCATTGGAGCTACTCCAACTTTTTTGAACATACTCATTTTGCATTCTATCTCTAAGAGTAAAGCCACTCATCCACGAGCATCCTCATCTCGTAACACTTAACTTAGTCTTATGCTTCTCTTTTATTGGCCAACATTACACCATAAGTCATTGCGGTCTTACCACCATCTTATAAAATTTTCCCTTAAGTTTAAGTGGAACTTTTCTATCACATAATAGGCCTGATGCATTCCTCCACTTCAACCATCCAACTTGAATTCTACTAATAACATCTCCATCTATTTCACCATCATTTTGAAAATAGAACCTAAATATAAACTCACTCTTATTAATGACTTGATCACCTAAAGTCACAACACTATCACTAAAACTTCTACAACTAAAATTACACTCCATATATTCGGTTTTAGATCTACTTAAATAAAACCTTTAGACTCTAAAGTTGACCTCCATAATTCAAGTTTGTTGGACTCCTCTCTAGTCTTATCAACAAGAAGAATGTCATCAGCAAAAAGCATACACCAAGGTACATCTTCTTGTAAATGCCTCGTAAGAACATCTATACAACAACAACAACGACAACAACAAGCCTTAATCCGACTAGGTGGGGTCGGCTACATGAATCCTTCGTCTCCATTGTGTCCTATTATGTGTCAAATTCTCATTTAATTCAAGTATACTAAGATCATTTTTTATACCTCTTAACCAAGTCTTTTTAGGTCTACCTCTACCTTTCTTAACATAAGGCAAATCTAATGCATCTACTCTCCTAATGGTCATGGAGATGCTTTATGTGGCCAAACCATCTAAGGCGACTCTCCCTAATCTTATCTACCAGCTACTCCAACTTTTCCTGAACATACTCATTTTGCATTCTATCTCTAAGAGTAAAGCTACTCATCCACAGCATCCTCATCTCTAACACTTAACTTAGTCTTATGCTTCTCTTTTATTGGCCAACATTACCATAAGTCATTGTAGGTCTTACCACCATCTTATAAAATTTTCCCTTAAGTTTAAGGAAACTTTTCTATCATAATGTGCATTCCTCCACTTCAACCATCCAACTTGAATTCTACTAATAACATCTCCATCTATTTCACCATCATTTTGAATAATAGAGCCTAAATATCTGAATCGCTCACTCTTATTAATGACTTGATCACATAAAGTCACAACACTACCACTAAAACTTTTACAACTAAAATTACACTCCATATATTCAGTTTTAAATCTACTTAAACGAAAACCTTTAGACTCTAAAGTTGACCTCCATAATTCAAGTTTCTGTTGGACTCCCTCTCTAGTCTTATCAACAAGAAGAATGTCATCAGCAAAAGCATACACCAAGGTACATCTTCTTGTAAATTCCTTGTAAGAACATCCATAACTATAGTAAAAAAGATAAGGGCTTAATGTTGATCCTTGATGTAATCCAACTGAAATAGGAAAACCTTTAAGGCAAAAACATCACCGTCAACCAGGCTAAATCTAGATCTAGCGGTGGAGGAAAAGGTGGAGGCGGCAGTCATCATAGTGGTGCTGGTGGATCTAGAGGTGCTGGTGGATATGGAGGTAGTGGTCGGAGCTGTGACGGTTTGGAGGCAGGAGGAGCGACGGAGGTTACAACTGTGGTGGTGGCAGGGGGAGAGATCAAGGATATGATGGTGGATCACGCTACTCGAGAGGCTGAGGTGGCTCTGATGGGAACCGGAGAAACTAAAGAACGGTCGATCCGATCTGCTACTTATGGAATGGTGTCTTTACAGTAGAGATGGTTTTAGTTATCTAAGGTTATTGATTTGCTCTATGCGAGCTCAATTTTTATCGATGTCATCGCAAGTGTCCTAAAAAACTTGGTGTTTTACTTGGTTGATGAAATGAAAAAGAAGAAATGTTAAATATGAATTTCTTCTCTGTTAAAAAAATACAAAAACCCTAAACCCTAAAGTAAAACCTGAACCCTAGAAATAAAACATAAACCCTAAACCCTATGCTCCAAACCGAAAAAACCCTAAACCCTAAAACCTAAAACCCTAAAACCCTAAACCTTAAACTCTAAACCCTAAGCCCTAAACCCTAAACCCTAAAACCACCAAACCCTAAACCCTAAACCCTAAACCCTAAAAAGCTAAAAACCTAAACCTAAACTAAATAAATCCTAATAATAAAATAAAAAATAAACATAAACCTTTATAAAATAAATAAAATAAAATAAAATAAAAACCTAAACTAAAACATAAACTTAAACCTGAAAATTAAAAAAAATATAAAATAAAAATAAATTAAAATAAAATAAATAAAAACCTCAAATAAACTAAAAAGTAAATGAAACTAAGAATAAAAAACATAAATAAAATAAAAACTAAATGTAAAATAAAAATAAAATAAACCTAAAATAAAATAAAATAAAAACTTAAAGCTAAAAAATAAACCTAAAAAAATAAAATAAAATAAAAGCTAAACCCTAAACTAAAAAAGTAAACTTAAAATAAAAATAAAATAAACAAAATAATATAAACCTAAACTTAAATTAAAATAAACTAAACAAAAATAAATACAACCTAAAATAAACTAAACCTAAACCTAAACCTAAATAAAATAAAATAAAAATAAACCTAAACGAAAAAAAATAAATCCAAAAAATTAACCTAAAATAAAAATGTAAAACCTAAACTTAAAAAGATGAAATAAAAACCTAAACCTAAACCTAAAAATATAAAATAAAACATAAGCCTAAAAAATCAAATAAAAATAAAACTAAACTAAAAAAATTAGCATAAACCTAAACTTAAAAAATAAACTAAAATAAAAAACCAAAACTAAAATAAAAAAAAACCTAATATAAATAAACTAAAATAAAAAAAAAGTATACCAAAATAAAAATAAAAAATAAAATAAACTAAAATGAATAAAAAATAAACTAAATAAACCTAAACCTACTGGTCTACTTAATTTTAAAAAAAAAAAGCCTAAACCCTAAACGCTAAACCCTAAAACTAACCCTAAATCCTAAAACTAACCCTAAACCCTAAACCCTAAACCTAAACCTAATACCCTAAACTTATAACCAATCAAACCCTAAACCCTAAAACCAAAACCAACCAACCTAAATTCTAATCTAAACCTAAAATAAACTAAACCCTAAACCCTAACCCTAACTTAAACTAAACTATAAATTCAACATGAAACTCTAAACCAAACCCTAAACCCTAAACCCAATCTAACCTAAACTTAAACTATAAACCTTATATAAACACTAAAATCAGAACTTAAATCCTAAATGATAAACCAAAACCTAAAACCTAAACCCTAAACCCCTAAACCCTAAACTGAACTTTAACTAAACCATAAAACCCTAAACCCTAAACCCTAAATTGTAAACTCTAAACTTAAACCCTAACCACTAAACTTAAGCCTTAAACCCAAACCCTAAAACCTAAACCCTAAAACCTAAAACCTAAACCTAAATTAAATAAAACCTAAAAAATAAAATAATAAATAAAAAACTTAAATAAAATAAAAAATTAAAATAAATACCTAAACCAAAAGATAAACCTAAACCTAAAAATAAAATAAAATACAAAGTAAAAATAAACTAAAATAAAATAAATAAAAACCTAAAGTAAACTAAAAAAAAATAAAATAAACTTAAGAATAAAAAACCTAAATGAAATAAAAAACTAAATGTAAAATAAAAATTAAAAAAAACCTAAAATAAACTAAAATAAAAATAAAACAAAAACCTAAACCTAAAAAATAAACCTAAAAATAAAACCTAAAAATAAATAAAAAGTAAAACCTAAACCCTAAACTAAAAAAAACTAAACCTAAAAAAAAAACAAACTTAAACCTAAACTAAAATAAACTAAACTATAATAAATAAAACCTAACCTAAACATAAACCTAACCTAAATAAAATAAAATAAACTAAAAAGAAACCAAAACCTAAACTAAAAAATAAATCTTAAAATAAAAACCTTACGCCTAATCCTAAGAAAATAAAATAAAAACCTAATCCTAAACCTAAAAATAAAAAAATATAATCTAAACCTAAAAAATAAAATAAAAATAAAATCAAACTAGAAAATAAACCTAAACCTAAACCTAAAAAATAAACTAAAATAAAAAACCTAAACTAAAATAAATAAACTTTAAATAAATAAGCTAAACTAAATAAAAATAAAAATAAAAATAAAAATAAACCTATAAAAATAAAAAATAAAATAACTAAAATAAATAAAAAATAAACTAAATAAACCTAATAAACTTAAAATTTCTGATTTACTTAATTTAATAAAAAAACCCTAAACCTTAAATCCTAAACCCTAAACCTTAAAAAACCATAAACCCTAAACCTTAAACCCTAAACCCTAATTCTAAACCCTAAACCCTAAATGCATAAACCATAAAACCCTAAATCATAAACCCTAAACCCTACACCCTAAACCTTAAACCCTAAATTGTAAACCCTAACCCTAAACCCCAAACCCTAAACTTAAACCTAGAGTAACTAAATAAATTAAAAAAATAAACCTAAACCCTAAAACCTAATAAACCTAAACCTAAACCTAAACCCTAAGAATGGGAAGCACCTTAACGGTAGGAACATCACCGTCAACTAGTCTCAGTCTAGATCTAGTGGTGGAGGCGAAGGTGGAGGCGCGGTTACAGGTGGTGTTTGCATCCGAGGTGGTGGTGGAGGGTGGTGGTTATGGAGGAGCAAGAAATGGTGGTGGTGGATGGAGAGATCAAAGAAATGATGATTGATCCCACTACTCGAGAGGCCAGTGTGGTTCTGATGAGAACTGGAGAAACTAAAGAACGGACGATTTGATCTGCTACTTATGAATCTATGTCTTTATAATAGAGATGATTTTATTTATCTAGTGCTTTTTATTTGCTCTATGCGTGCTCATTTTTTATCTATGTCATCGCTTATGTCTTAGAAAACTTTGTGTGTTACTTGGTTGATAAAATTGAAAACAAGAAATATTGAATCTAAATTTTTCTCTGTTAAAAAAAACAAAATGAAGAACCCTAAACCCTAAACCAAAACTAGAACCCTAGACTTAAAACCTAAACCCTCAAATGTACACCCTAAACCCTAAAAACCCTAAACCCTAAACCCTAAACTTTAAAACCTAAACCATAAACCTAAACTCTAAACTCTAAACCCTAAACCCCAAACCTTAAACTCTAAAACATAAACCAACAACTAACCCTAAACCCAAAATTCCAAAAAGCTAAAAAACTTAACCTAAACTAAATAAAACCTAAAAATAAAATAAAAAACTAAATAAAAACCTAAACTTAAAGAATAAACCTAAAAATAAATAAACAATAAAACCTAAACCCTTAACTAAAAAAAACCTAAACTTAAAATAAAAAGAAAATGAATCTAAACCTAGACTAAAATAAACTAAATTAAAATAAATAAAACCTAAACCTAAACCTAAAATAAATTAAACATAAACCTTAAACCCTAAAAAACCCTAAATCCTAAACCCTAAACTAACCCTAACCCTAAACCCTAAACCTTAAACCCTAAACCCTAAACCCTAACCCTAAACCTAAACCTTAAACCTTAAACCTTAAACCCTAAACCCAAAACCCTAATAATCGTAAACCCTAAACCCTAAGACCCTAAACACAAAACCCTAAACTAACCCTAAACCACCCTAAACCCTAAAGTCTAAACCCTTAACCTTAAACCCTAAACCCTAAACTAACACTAAGCTCTAAACCCTAAACCCAAAGCACTAAACTAATCGTGAACCCTAAATCCTACACCATAAACCCTAAACCTTAAACTCTAACCCTAACCAAAACCCTAAACACTGAACCCAAAAAACTTTAAATCCTTAACCCTAAACCATATAAAATCCTAAACCCTAAACTCTAAACCCTAAACCCTAAACCTTAAAGACTAAAACTTAAACAGTAAACCTTAAACTGTATCTAAACCCCAAACCCCAAGCCTAAACCTAAAATAATTAAATAAATTTAAAAATAAACCTAAACCCTAAAACCTAATAAACCTAAACCTAAATTTAAACCTTAAGAATGGGCAGAACCTTGACAACAGGAACATCACCATCAACCAGCTGGCCTAGATCCTGGTGGAGGGCGAGAGGAGGTGATTATCTCAGTGGTGGTGAGGGATTTGGAGGTGCTGGTGGATATGGAGGTGGTGGTCGGAGCAGTGGTGGTTATTGAGGTGGGAGGAGCGATGGAGGTTCCAACCATGGTGGTGGCCGAGGGAGAGATTGGGGATATGATGGTGGATCCCACTATTACACAGTGGGTGATTGATGGGAACTGGAAGAACATCCAATCACTTATGGAACTATGTCTTCACATTAGAGATGGTTCTAATTATCTAAGGTGTGTGTGCTCATTTTTTATCTATGTCGACACTTGTGTCTTAGAAAATTTGGTGTGTTACATGGTTGATGAAATTGAAAAGAATAAATGTTGAATCTGAATTTATTCACTGTTAAAAATAACCAAAAATCTTAAACATAAACTAAAACCTGAACCCTAAACCTAAAACCTAAACCCTAAACCCTAAATCGTAAACGCTAAAAACCCTAAACCCTAAACCCTAAACCCTAAACCCTAAATCCTAAAACCCTAAACCTTAAATCCTAAACCTTAAAACATAAACCTAAACCCTAAATAAAAATGAAATAATAAAATAATATAATATAAAGAAAAACCTAACCCTAAAACCCTAACCCCAAATCCCTAAACCATAAAGCCTAAACCATAAACTCTAAACTCTAAAACCTATAACCCTAAACCCTAAACCTTAAACCCTAAGCCTTAAACCCTAAATGCTAAACTCTAAATCATAAATACCTAAAATTCTAAACCTAAACTAAATAAAACCAACAAATAAAATAAAAAAAAACTTAAACCTAAATAAAATAAAAAAATAAAAATAATAAAAACCTAAACCTAAATCTAAACCTAATCTTAAACCTAAAATAAAATACAAGAAAAAACAAAAACTAAAATAAAATAAAATAAATAAAAACTTAAACTAAACTAAAAAAATAAAATAACCCAAAAATAAAAAACCTAAATAAAATAAAACCAAAATGTAAAATAAAAATAAAATAAACCTAAAATAAAATAAAATAAAACTAAATAAAACCCTAAACCTAAAAAAATTAACCTAAAAATAAATAAAAATCAAAACCTAAACCCTAAACTAAAAAAGAAATCTAAACCTAAACTAAAATAAATAAAACCTAAACCAAAACCTAAAATAAAATAAACCTAAACCCTAAACTAAATAAAATAAAATAAACTAAAAATAAACCTAAACCTAAACTAAAAAAATAAAACCTAAAACCTAAACCTAAACCTAATAAAATAAAAACATAAACATAAACCTTAAAATAAAAAATAAGACTTAAACCTAAAAAATAAAATAAAAATAGAACGAAACTAAAAAGATAAACATAACCTAAACCTAAAAAAATAAACTAAAATAAAAAACATAAACTAAAATAAATAAACTTAAAAAAATAAACTAAGCTAAATAAAAATAAAAAAATAAACCTAAATAAAAATAAAAAATAAAATAATCTATAATAATTAAACCAAATAAACTAAGTAAACTAAATAAACCTAAACCTACCGGTTTACTTAATTTAAAATAGAACCCTAAACCCAAAATGTTAAACCATAAGCCCTAAACACTATATCATAAACCATAAACCCTAAACCATAAGACCTAAATAAAAAAATTAAAAAATTAAAAAAAAAACCATAACCTTAACCCTAAACCCTAAAACCCTAAACACTAAACCCTAAACCCTATACCCTAAACCTTAAAACCTACAACCCTAAACTCTAAACCCTAAATCATAAACCCTAAACCCTAAACCCTAAATCCTACACCCTAAAAACCTAAAAACCTAAAAACCTAAACCTAAACTAAATAACACATAAAATAAAATAATTTAAAAAACCTAAATCTAAATAAAATAAAATAAAAATAAAATAAATACCTAAATTAAAACCTAAACCTAAACCAAAACCTAAAAAGAAAATAAAATAATAAATAAAAACTAAACTAAAATAAAATAAATAAAAACCTGAACAAAGCTAAAAATTAAAATAAACTTGAAAATAAAAAAACTAAATAAAATAAAACCTAAATGTAAAATAAAAATAAAATAAAACTAAAATAAAAAAATAACATCTAAATAAAAACCTAAACTTAAAAAAATAAACGTAAAAATAAAACTCAAAAATAAATAAAAAATAATACCTAAACCCTAAACTAAAGAAAAAACTTAAACCCAAAATAAAAATAAAATAAACCTGAACTTAAACATAAATAAGCTAAACTAAAATAAATTAAACCTAAACTTAAATCTAAAATAAACTAAACATAAAAATAAAAAATAAAACCAAAACATAAAAATTAAAATAGAAATCAAACTAAACTAAATATATATATATAAATAAATAAACTAAAATTAAAAACCTAAAGAAAAATAAATAAAGCAAAAATAAATAAACAAAACTAAATAAAAAATAAACCAATATAAAATTAACAAATAAACGAAACAAAGTTAAATAAAAAATAAACTAAATAAACCTAAACCTACCGATTTTCTTAATTTTTTTATTTAAAAAAACCTAGACCATAAACCTTAAATTGTAAATCCTAAACCATAAATCCTAAGCCCTAGGTCCTTATCACTATACCCTAAACTAACCCTAAACCCTAAACCCTCAACCCTCAACCCTCGACCCTAAACCCTAAACCCTAAACCCTGAACCCTAAACCTAACCTGAAGCCCTAATCCCTAAACCCTAAAACCCTTAACCTTAATCCCTAAACCCTAAACCTTAAAAACCCTAAACACTACACTAACCCTAAACTCTAAAAACCCAAAATAGTAAAGCATAAGCACTAAAGCCTAAACTCAAAACCCTAAACCCTAACCCTAAACCCTAAACCCTGAAACCCTAAACCCTAAAATTGTAAAACACTAAACCCTAAATCCTAAACCCTAAACCCTAAATCCTAAAATCCTAAAAACCTAAAAACCTAAACTAAATAAAACATAAAAAATAAATAAATAAGCCTAAACCTAAATGAAATAAAATAAAAACCTATACCAAAAACTAAACCTAAACTTAAAAATAAAATAAAATAAAAATAATAAAAATAAATTAATATGAAATAAATAAAAACCTAAACTAAACTAAAAAAATAACATAAACATTAGAATAAAAAACCTAAATAAAATAAAACTAAATGTAAAATAAAAATAAAATAAACCTATAATAAAATAAAATAAAAACCTAAACCTAAAAATAAATAAAAAATTAAATCTAAACCCTAAACTAAAAAAGCTAAAATCTAAAATAAAAATAAAATAAACAAAATAAAATAAACCTAAAAATAAACTAAACTAAAATAAATAAAACCTAAACTTAAACCTAAAATAAACTAAACTTAAACCTAAACCTTATCTAAATAAAATAAAATAAATTAAAAATAAACCTAAACCTAAACTAAAAAATAAAACCTAAAAAAGAAACCTAAAATAAACACTTTAAAAAATAAAACCAAAAAATAAACCTAAAATAAAAACTTAAAACCTAAACCAAAAAATAAAATAAAAACCTAAATATGAAAAATAAAATATAAATAAAACTTAACTAAAATGTAAACCTAAACTTAAACTTAAAAAATAATCTAAAATAAAAATTTTAAACTAAAATAAATAAACTAAGCTAAATAAAAATAATAATAAACCTAAATAAAAATAAAAAAATAAACTAAACTAAAATAAATAAAAAATGAACTAAATAAATTGTAAAAACCTAAACCTACTAGTTCACTTAATTTTAAAAAATCATAAACCCTAAATCTTAAACACTGAACCTTAAACCCTAAACCCTAAACCTTAAACTCTAAACCTACAACCCCAAACCCTAAACTCTAAACCCTAAACCCCAAAAAACCCTAAACCCTAAGCCCAAAGCCATAACCCTAAACCTTAAACTCTAAATCCTAAAAGCATAAACCCTAAACCCTAAATGGTAAACCTTAAACCCTAACCCTAAATCGTAAACCCTAAACCCCAAACCCTAAACCTTAACCTAAAATAACTAAATAAATTAAAAAAATAAACCTAATTCCTAAAACCTAATAAACCTAAATCGCATTTAATGGGCGTAACCTTCATGGGTGAACATCACCACAACCGCAGTGTAGATTTGACGGTGGAAGAGAATGTGACGGATTATCGCAATGGGTGGGGGGATCTCAAGGTACCGTGGATATGGAGGTGGTGGTCGCACTGGTGGTGGAGGTAGGAGGAGTGATGGAGTGCCTGGTGGTGGCTGAGGGAGAGGTCGGGGATATGATGGTGGATCCCACTACTGAGAGGTCGGGGTGGTCATGAGAACTAGAGAAATCAAGAACTGCCATCCATTCTATGGAACTGTCCATACATAGAGATGGTTTTAGTTATATAGGGTTTTTGATTTTCCATATGCATGCTCCTTTTTGATCTATGTCATCGCTTGTGTCTTAGAAAATTTGGTGTGTTACTTGTTTGATGAAATCAAAAAGAAGAAATGTTGAATCTAAATTGATTCTCTATTAAAAAATAAATAAATAAAAACCAAAAACCCTAAACCCAAAGCTAAAACCTGAACCCTAAACCTAAAATCTAAACCATAAAAATCCTAAACCCTAAACCCTAAACTTTAAACCCTAAACCCTAAAGCCCTAAACCCTAAACTGTAAACCCTAAAATTTAAAACCTAAACCTTAAACCCTAAATCCTAAACCCTAAATGGCAAACCCTTTTCCCTAAACCCTAAATGGAAAACCCTTTTCCCTAAACCATAAGCCCTAAACCCTAAACTGAACCTAAATCCTAAACCATAAAAAGCTAAAAACCTAAACATAAACTAAAAAAAACCTGAAAATAAAAGAAATAAATAACCTAACCCAAAATAAAATAATAGAATAATATAATATAAAAACATAAAGTAAAACCTATACCTAAACCTAAAAGAAAATAAAATAAAAAATAAAAACTAAACTAAAATAAAATAATTAAAAACCTAAACTAAACCAAAAAAATAAAAAAACAAAATAAAATAAGAAATAAATTTAAAATAAAAATTAAATAAACCTAAAATAAAATAAAATAAAAACTAAATGAAAACCTAAACCTAAAAATAAATAAAAAATAAATAAAAAAAATAAAAAAGCAAACCTTAAACAAAATAAAATAAACCTAAACCTAAAATAAAAATAAAATAAACCAAAACCTAAACTAAAATAAACTAAAATCAAATAAATAAAACTTAAACATAAACCTAAACCTAAACTAAATAAAATAAAATAAACTAAAACTAAACCTAAACTTAAACTAAAAAATAAAACCTAAAAATAAACCTAAAATAAAAACCTAAAACCTAAACCTAAAAAATAAAATTAAAATCTATACCTAAACCTAAAAATAAAAATAAATCCTAAACCTAAAAAATAAATTAGAAATAAAATTAAATTAAAAAATAAACCTAAACCTAAACCTAAATTAAAAAAAATTAACTAAAATGAAAAACCTAAACTAAACTAAATAAACTAAATTAAATAAAAATAAAAATAAACTTAATAAAATTCAAAAAAAATTAACAAAATTAAAGTAATTAAACCTACCAGTTTACTTAATTAAAAAAAACCTAACCTAGAACCCTAAACCCTAAAACAAACATTAAACCCAAAACCCAAAACCCAAAGCCCAAAACCCTAAAACCTTAAACTCTAAACGCTAAACCCTAAGACCCAAAATCCAAAACCCTAAAACCTACAACCCAAAACCCAAAGCCCTAAACCCAAACCCTATACCCTAAACCCTAAACCCTAAAAACCTAAAAATTCAAACTTAAACTAAATAAAACACAAAAATAAAATAAATAAATAATACCTAAACTTAAATAAAATAAAATAAAATAAAATAAAAACCAAAACCAAAACCAAAATCAAAACTAAAAATAAAATAATATAAAAAATTAAACTAAATTAAAATAAATAAATACCTAAACTAAACTAAAAAAATAAAATAAACCCAAAAATAAGAAACCTAAAAAAAATCAAACCTAAACATAAAATAAAAAATAAACCTAAAATAAAATAAAATATAAACTAAATAAAAACCTAAACCTAAAAATAAACCTAAAAATAAAACCTAAAAATAAATAAAAAAAAATAAAACCTCAACCATAAACAAAAAACAAACCTAAACCTAAAATAAATAAAATAAAATAAACCTAAACCTAAACTAAAATAAGCTAGACTTAAATAAATAAAACCTAAACCTAAACCTAAAATAAATCAAACCTAAACCTTAAATTTAATAAAATAAAATAAAATAAATATTAACCTAAACCTAAAATCAAATATAAAACCTTAAATTAAACTTAAAATAAATACCTAAAACCTAAACCTAAAAAAATAAAATAAAAAAACTAAACCTAAAACTAAATTAAACGTAAACCCTAAACCTACTAATAAAAAAAACCTTAACCTAAAAAAGAAAATAAAACTAAAACTAAATTAAAAAGTAAACATAAATCTAAATCTAAACCTAAAAAATATACTAAAATAAAAAACCTAAACTAAAATAAATAAAGATAAAAAATAAACTAAACTAAATTAAAATAAGAAATAAACCTAAATAAAAATATAAAATAAAGTAAATAAACATTAACCTATTGGTTTACTTAATTTATAAAAAAACCCTTAAACCCTAAACACTAAATCCTAAACCTTAAGCCATAAACCCTAAACCATAAAATTAACCCTAAACCCCCTAACTATAAAACTAAAAAACTAAAACTAATAATAAAACCAAACTAAACCCCTATCTTAAACAAAGAAGCTAAAACCTGAAAATAATAAAATTAAAACTAAAATTAAATAACTAAAAACTAAAACCAAAACTAAAAACTAAAACTAAATTAAAACCCTCATAAAAAAACTAATGAAAAACTAATAAAAACCATAACCCTAAAAAAAACTAAACCTAATCACCAAAAAAAACTAAAATAAATAAACCCTAAACCCTAAACTAAAACTTGATCCCTAAATGAAAAACCAAAACCCTAAACCCTAAACCCTAAAAATAAAAAATAAAACCCTAACCCAAAACCCTAAAGCATAAACCCTAAAACCTAAAACCTTAAACCCTAAACACTAAACCCTAAACCCTAAAACCTATATCCCTAAACCCTAAGCCCCAAACCCCAAACCCTAAACCCTAAACCCTAAACCTTAATCCTTAAACCTAAAATCTAAACCTAAACTAAACTAAATCAAACCTATAGATAATAAATAAAATAAAATAAAACCTAAACTAAAACCTAGACCTAAACCTAAACCTAAACCAAAAGATAAAATAAAATAAAAATAAAAACTAAATTAAAGTAAAATAAATGGAAACCTAAACTAACCTAAGAAAATAAAATAAACCTAAAAATAAAAAACCTAAATAAAATAAAAGCAAAACAAAAAATAAAAATAGAATAAACACAAAATGTAACAAATGAAAGAAATAAATAAAACCTAAAAAATTAACCTATAATGAAACCAAAAAAATAAATAAAAAAATAAAACCTAAACCTTACACTATAAAAAAACATAAACCTAAAATAAACAAAATAAAATAAACCTAAACCTAAACCTAAACTAAAATAAACTAAACTAAAATTAATAAAACCTAAGCATAAACCTAAGCCTAAACTAAATAAAATAAACCTAAACCTAAAAAAATATATAACCTAAAAATAAACTAAAATAAAAACCTAAAACCTAAATAAAAAAAAAACAAAAAAGCTAAACCTAAACCTAAAAATAAAAAATAAAACCCAAACCAAAAATATAAAATAAAAATAAAACTAAACTAAAAGATTAACATAAACCTAAACCTAAACCTAAAAAAGATAAACTAAAATAAAAAACTTAAACTAAAAGAAATAAACATAAAATAAAATAAAAAAACCTAAATTAGAAGAAAAAATAAAATAACCTAAATAAACTAAAAAAACTTAAACCTATAAATTTTCTTAATTTAAAAATAAACCTAAATTAAAATATAAACCCTAAACCCTATGCCTAAAATAAAAAATTAAACCCTGACACGGACCACAAATGGGCCCTAGCCACTAACCTCCTACTGATACTCTATTCTGGGATACTGACGGACCCAGATCCAACCCAAACCCTAGCCCTACCCCAAAACAAACCATCTAAACTGGGCCACTAAACCCTAAACTCCTAAACAAACCTCATTTAAGGCTGACCCCCCCCCTAAACTCCAACACTGATACTGATCCCAACCATACCTAAAATCCTAAGACCATAAACCCTGAGCCCTAGGCCACCCACCACAACCCTACTGGCTAAAAACTTAAAAAATAAAATAAGGATAAAACTCAACTAAAAAATAAACCTAAACTTAAAAAATAAATTAAAAAAACTTAAGCTAAATAAAATAAACCTAAAATAAATAAATTAAACTAAATAAAATGGAAAAATAAACCTAATTAAAAAAATAAACTAAAATAAATAAAAAATAAACTGAGTAACCTAGATAAACCTAAACCTACTAGTTTACTTAATTTAAAAAAAAACCCTAAACCTATAATACTAAACTTAAAACATTAAACCCTAAACCTTAAACCCTAAACCCTAAACCCTAAGCACTAAAAGCCCCAAAACCCAAAACTCTAAACTCTAAAGGCATTAATCCTAAAACCTTAAATCCTAAACCCTAAACCCTAAACCCAAACCCTAAACCCCAAACACTAAACCCCAAATATAAACCTAAGTAACTAAATAAATTTAAAAATAAACCTAAACTCTAAAACCTAATAAACCTAAACCTAAACCCTAAGAATGGGTAGAACCTTAACGATAGGAACATCACTCTCAACCAAGCTCAGTCTAGATCTGGTGGTGGAGCTGAAGGAAGAGATGGAAGTTATCGCAGTGGTGGTGGGGAATCTAGAGGTGTTGGAGGATATGGAGGTGGTGGTCGAAGCAATGGTGGTAATGGAGGTGGGAGGAGCGATGGAGTTTACTACCATGGTGGAGGCGGAGGAAGAGATCGGGGATATGATGGTGGATCCTGCTACTCGAGAGGCCAATGTGGTTCTGAGGGGAACTGGAGACACTGAAGAATGGCCAATCTGATCTACTGCTTATGGAACTGTGTCTTTATAGTAGAGACGGTTCTAGTTACTTAGGGTTTTTTATTTGCTCTATGCATGCTCATTTTTTATCTATGTCATCGCTTGTGTCTTTAAAAAAATGGTGTGTTACTTGGTTGGTGAAATTGAAAAGAAATGTTAAATCTGACTTTGTTCTCTTTTTAAAAAACCAAAAACCCTAAACTAAAACCTGATCCCTAAACCTAAATCCTAAACCATAAACCCTAAACCTTAAACCTAAAGATAAAAAAGTAAATTAAAAAAATAAAAAAGAAACCCTAACCCTAAACCTTAAACCCTAAACTCTAAACCCTAAAACCCTACACCTTAAACCATAAACCCTAAACCCTAAAACCCTAAATAATTAAACCTAAAACACTAAATGTAAAGTAAATAAAATCTAAAAATAAAATAAATAAACCTAAACATAAATAAATTAAAAAAAGAAAACAAAATCAAATGTAAACTAAAACCTAAACCTAAACCTAAACATAAAATAAAATAAAAAAATAAAAATAAAATAAAATAAAAACCTAAACTAAACTAAAAATTAAAGTAAACATAAGAATAAAAAACCTAAATAAAATAAAAACTATATGTAAAATAAAAATAAAATAAACCTAAATAAAATAAGATCTAAATAAAAACCTAAACCTAAAATATAAACATAAAAATAAAACCTAACAAAAAAAAAAATAAACCCAAACCCTAAACTAAAAAAAAAACCTAGAATTTAATAAAATAAATAAAATATAATAAACCTAAACCTAAAATAAAATAAACTAAACTAAAATAAATAAAACCTAAACTTAAACCAAAAATAAACTAAACCTAAACCCTAAACTAAAAATAAAATAAAATGAACTAAAAGTAAACCTAAACTTAAACAAAAAAATAAAACCTAAATAAACCTAAAATAAAAATGTAAAACCTTAACCTAAGAAAATAAAATAAAAACCTAAACCTAAACTTAAATATAAAAAATAAAACCTAACACAAAAAAATAAAATAAAAATAAAACTAAAATAAAAAATAAACATAAACCTAAACGTAAACCTAAACCTAAAAAATAAACTAAAATAAAAAATATAAACTAAAATAAATAAACCTAAAATAAATAAAATAAACTAAATAAAAATAAAAAATAAATCTAACTAAAAATCAAAACCAAACTAAAATAAAATAAATAAAAACCAAAACTAAACTAAATAAAATAAAATACTAAATAAAATAAAAACATAACTTAGAATAAAAATAAAATAAACATAAAATAAAATAAAATTAAAACTAAATAAATACCTAAACCTAAAAAATAAACCTAAAAATAAATAAAAAATAAAACCTAAACCCTAAACTAAAAAAAAAAACTAAACCTAAAATTAAAGAAAATAAATCTAAACCTAAACTAAGATAAACTAAACTAAACTAAAAAATAAACCTAAACTTAAACCTAAACTTTAAAAATAAACTAAAATAAATAAACCTAAAATAAATAAACTAAACTAAATAAAAATAAAATAAAGCTAAATAAAAATTAAAAATAAAATAAACTAAAATAAATAAGAAATAAACTAAATAAGCTAAATAAACTAAATAAATCGAAACTTACCCGTATACTTAATTGATTTCTTAAAAAAAACTCTAAACCCTAAAACCTAAAACCTAAACCCTAAATCCTAAACCCTAAAGCAAACCCAAACCCCAAAACTAACCTAAACTGGAGCCCTCTAAACCCTAATCCTAAAATAAAATCAAACACTAAACCAAACCCAGCCTATCTTGAAAACCTAGAAGAATAATAAACCCTAAACCACCTAACTGACCCTAAACCTAACCTAGCCACCTAAATCCTGACCCTGAAACCCTAAACTGACCTAAACCCAAACAAACCCTGAGCCACAACTACACCAAACAATGACCCCCAACCATCAACCTTAAAACCACAAAACCAAATGAATGCTAAACCATAAACATAAACCTAAACTACTTAAACCCTAAGGCTAAACTAAATAAAACCTAAAAATAAAAAAATTACAAAAAATATAAACTTAAATAAAAAAATAAAATAAAATAAAATATAAACCTAAACTAAAACCTAAACCTAAACCTAAAAATAAAATAAAATAAAATAAAAAATAAAAAATACTATAATAAACTAAACTAAAAAATAAAATAAACCTAAGAATAAAAAAACCTTAGTAAAATAAAAATAAAATGAAAAATAAAAATAAAAAAACCTAAAAGAAAACAAAATAAAAACAAAATAAAAACCAAAAACTAAAGAATAAACCTAAAAATAAATAAAAAATAAAACCAAAACCCTAAACTAAAAAAAAAACATAAACCTAAAATAAAAATAGAAATAAAATAAACCTAAACCAAAACTAAAATAAATAAAACCTAAACTAAATAAAATAAATTAAATTAAATTAAAAATAAACCTAAACCTAAACTAAAAACTAAAACCTAGAAATAAACCTTAAATAAAAACCTAAAACCTCAATCTAAAAAAATAAAATAAACACTAAAACCTAAACCTAAAAATAAAAAATAAAACCTAAACCTAAAAATAAAATAAAAATAAAACTCAACTAAAAAATAAACCTAAACCTAAACTTAAATCTAAACCTAAAAAAAAAAAACTAAAATAGAAAACCAAAATTAAAATAATTAAACTTAAAATAAATAAATTATACAAAATAAAAAAAAATAAACCTAAATAAAAATAAAAAATAAAATAAACTATAACAAATAAAAAATAAACTTAATAAATCTAAACCTATTGGTTTACTTAATTTAAAAAAAACCCTAAACCATAAATCCTAAACTTTAAATCCTAAACCCTAAACCTACAACCTTAAACCCTAAACCCTAAACCCTAAACCCTAAACCCTAAACAAAACCACTAAACCCCTTTAAAAAAACCACAAACCATAAATCCTAAACTTTAAATCCTAAACTAAACCTACAACCTTAAACCCTAAACATAAACCCAAGCTAAACCCTAAAACCCTAAACCTAAACCCTAAACCCAAGCATAAACCCCAAACCTTAAACCCCACCCTAAACCCTACACTAAACCCACACAAACCTAAACCCACCCACACTAATCTAAACCTAAAATCAATAAACTAAACTCTAATCCACAGAATGGACAAAACCTTGAAATCAGGAACATCACCATCAACCAGGCTCAGTCTAGATTTAGCGGGGAGGTGAAGGCGGAGGAGGCTATTATCATTGTGGTGGAGGAAAATCTGGCGATGGTAGTGGATATGGAGGTGGTGGTCGGAGTAGTGGTGGCTATGGAAGAGGGAGGAACGATGGAGGTTATAGCCGTGGTGGTGGCTGAGGGAGAGATCTGAGATATGATGGTGGATCCCGCTACTCCAGGAGGAGGTTCATGGGAGAAACTAAAACAAGATCGATATCTTATGGGAATGTCTTTACAGTAGAGACGATTCTAGTTATCTAAGGATTTTTTATTTTCTCTATGCGTGGTCATTTTTTATCAATGTCAACTCTTGTGGCTTAGAGAACTTGGTGTTTTACTTGATTGATGAAATCGAAAAGAAGAAATGTTGAATCTGAATTTGACCTCTATAAAAAAAAACCAAAAACCCTAAACCCTAAACTAAAACCTAAACATTAGACATAAAATCTTAACCCTAAACCCTAAACCCTAAACCCTAAACATTAAATCCTAAACCCTAAACCCTAAACCTTAAACCCTAAACCCTAATCCCTAAACCCTAAACCATATACCCTAAACACTAAACCCCAAACCCTAAACTCAACACCCTAAACCCTCAACAAACCCTAAACCTAAACTAAATAAAACCTATAAATAAAATAAATAAATAAACCTAAACCAATATAAAATAAAAACTTAAACTAAAAGCTAAACCTAAACCTAAACGTAAACTTAAATAGAAAAATAAAATAAAATAAAAAATAAAAACTAAAATAAAATAAAATAATTTAAAACTTAAACTAAACTAAAAAAAATAAAAAACCTAAATAAAAAAAAACTAAACCCCTAAAATAAACATAAAATAAACCTAAAATCAAATCTAATAAAAACTAAATAAAAACCTAAACCTAAAAAATAAACCTAAAAATAAATAAAATATAAAACTTAATCCCTAAACTAAAAAAACCTAAGCCTAAAATAAAAATAAAATAAACCTAAACCTAAATTAAAATAAATAAAACCTAAAATAAACTAAACCTAAACCTAAACCAAAACCATAATTAAAATAAAATAAACTAAAAATAAACCTAAACATAAACTAAAAAATAAAACCTAAAAGTAATCCTAAAATAAAAACCTACAACCTAAACCTAAAAAAATAAAATGAAAACTAAACCTAAACCTAAAAAACTTAAACTTAAAATAAAATAAAATAAAAGTAAACTAAAAATAAAATAAACCTAAACCTAAAAAATAAACTAAAATAAAAACCTAAATAAAATAAATAAACTAAAATAAATAAATAAATAAAATAAACTTAAACTACGGGTTTAGTTTAAAATTAAAAAATTAAAAAACCCTAAACTAACCTAAACCTAAACCTACAATCTAAACCCTACAAACCTTAAACCTTAAACCCTAATTCTTAAACCCTAAACCCTAAAACCCTAAACCATAAACTATAAACCCTAAACCCTAAACCCTAAACCCTACAACCCTAAACCCTTATCCCTAAAAACTAAAAACATAAACAAAAACATTAACTAAATAAAACCTTAAAAAAAACTAAACGTAAATAAAATAAAATATTAAAATTAAATTAAAACCTAAACTAAAACATAAACCTAAACACAAAAATAAAATAAAATAAAAAATAAAAAGTAAACTAAAATAAATTAAATAAAAACCTAAACTAAACTAAAAAATAAAATAAACCTCAAAATGAAAACCTAAATAAAATAAAACTAAACTTAAAATGAAAATTATAAACATAAAATAAAATAAAATAAAAACTAAATAAAAACTTAAACCTAAAAATAAACCAAAAAATAAATAAAAAATCAAACCTAAACCCTAAATTAAAAAAAAACTAAACCTAAAATAAAAAAAATAAAATAAACTTAAAACCTAAACTAAAATAAACTAAACTAAAATAAATAAAACCTAAAATAAACTAAACCTAAACCCTAAACTAAATAATATAAAATAAACTAAAAATAAAGGTAAACCGAAATAAAAAATAAAACCTAAAAATAAACCTAAAACCTATACCTAAAAAAATGAAATAAAAACCTAAACCTAAACCAAAAAATAAAAAATAAAACTTAAACCTAAAAAATAAAAGAAAAATAAAACTAAACTAAAAGATAAACATAAAGCTAAACCTAAACCTAAAATATAAACTAAAATAAAAAACCGAAACTAAAATAAAGAAATTTAAAATAAATAAACTAAACTAAATAAAAACAAAAAAGAAACCTAAATAAAAATAAGAAATAAAATAAACCAAAATAAAGATTAACTAAACTGTCGCTGTTGGTTCACTTGCTTTTTTTAAAAAAACCCTACCACCATATACCCTAAACTTTAACTTAAAATCATAAACTAACCCTAAACCCTAGCAACCTACCACGGACCCTAAAACTAAAAACCCCACCCTGAGCTAACCATGAGCCTGATCTAAACCAACCACTGACCTAAACCCTAAACCCTAAGATCCTGGGCCACACCTGAGCCACAAACCCTAAACCCAAACCCTAAACCCACCCTAAATCCTAAACCTAAACCCTAAAACTAAACATGAGCTACTAAATACCTAAAAGAAACTCACAAATAAAATAAATTAATAATTAAATTAAAAAAACTAAAAAAAACCTAAACATAAGATAATAAAAAAAACTAAAATAAAATAAATCAAAACCTAAACTAAATGAAAAATAAAATAAAACTCAAAATAAAAACCTAAATAAAATAAAAACTAAACTTTAAATGAAAATTAAATAAACCTAACATAAAATAAAATAACAACAAAATAAAAACCTAAACTTAAAAATAAACCAAAAAATAAACAAAAAAGAAAACCTAATCCCTAACTAAATAAAACTAAACCTAAAATAAGAAAATAAAATAAACCAAAACCAAAACTAAAATAAATAAAACCTAAAATGAACTAAACCTAAACCCTAAACTAAATAAAATAAAATAAACTAAAAATAAACATAAACCAAAACTAAAAAATAAAACCTAAAAATAAACCAAAAATAAAAACCTAAAACCTAAACCTAGAAAAATGAAATAGAAACCTAAACCTAAAACTAAAAAAAAAAACTTAAATGTAAAAAAATAAAAATAAAACTAAACTAAAAATAAACATAAAATAAACCTAAACCTAAAAATAAACTAAAATAAAACCTAAACTAAAACAAAGAAACTTAAAATAAATAAAAACTAAATAAAATAAAATAACCTAAATAAAAAAGAAATAAAAAAAAACCAAAATAAAGAAAAATAATAGATAAACCTAAACTGTCATCACTTAATTTTTTTTTTAAAAAAAAAAACCTCTTGCCAAACCTAAACCTAAATCCTAACCCAACCTACCCAACTACCTGGGCCCTGAGCTCCTAAACCCACCCAAAACTCCTCCACAAACCCTGATTCCTAAACCCTAACTTTATAAGACCTAAACTCACAGGCTCCTGATTCTCCTAAACTCCCTGTTCCTACCTTAAACCACTGACCCTTAAACTCCACCCAAAACTGACCACTCCTACTGAGCCTAAACCACCCCATACTAAACCTAAACCCCACCCCTAACCCTAAACCTCACTCTTAAACCCTCAACTAACCCAAAGCCACTCCAGCATAAACCCTAAAATCCACCTTAAATCTTAAACCTAAACCCTAAACTAAACCCTAACCTACCCTAAAAATAAGTAAAATAAATTAAATAAATTAAACCTAAACTCAAGAATGGAGAACTTGGGAACATCATGTCAGCTCGCTAGAAGCGGCGGCAAGCGGGAGGTGGCGATTAAAGAGGCGATGTGAGGGATCTGGAGGTTTTAGCATATATGGAGATGGTGGTCAGAATAGTGGTTATTATGTAGGAAGGAGGAGTGACGGAGGTTACAGCCATGGTGGTGGCGGAGGGAGAGATCTGGGATATGATGGTGGATCCCGCTACTCGAGAGGTCGTGATAGTTTTGATGGGAACTGGAGAAATTGAAGAACGATCGATCCGATCTATTGCTTATAAAACTATGTCTTTACAATAAAGATGGTTCTAGTTATCTAGGGTTTCTCATTTGCTCTATGCATGCACATTTTGTATTTATGTCATCACTTGTGTCTTAGAAAACTTGGTGTTACTTGGTTGATGAGATCGAAAAGAAGAAATGTTGAATATGAATTTATTCTCTTTTTGAAAAAATCATTAACCATAAAACCTAAACTAAAATCTGAACCCTAAGCCTAAAACCTAAACTCTAAACCCTAAAACCTAAACCCTTTAACCTTAAAAACTCTAAATACTATACCTTAAACCCGAATCCCTCAACTAACCCTAAACCTTAAACCCTAAAAAGCTGAAAAGCTAAACCAAAATAAAATAAAACTTAAAAATAAAATAAATAAATAAAAACTAAACCAAAATAAAATAATAAAATAAAATAAAATAAAAACCTAAATTAAAACATAAACCTAAACATAGACTAAAATTAAAACCTAAAAAGAAAATAAAATAAAAACTAAAAACTAAACTAAATTAAAATAAATAAATATCCAAAATAAACTAAAAAATAAGAAAACTAAATAAGATAAAAACTAAGCCTAAAATAAAAATAAAATAAAAACTAAGGCTAAAATAAAAATAAAATAAACATAAAATAAAATAAAATTAAAATTAAATAGAAATTTAAAATTAAAAAATAATCCTAAAATTAAAAAAAATAAACCTAAAACTAAATTAAAATAAACTAAACTAAAATTAAAAAAAATCCTAGCGAAAAACCTAAAATGAACTAAACCTAAACCCTAAATAAAATAAATTAAACTAAAAATAAACTTAAATCTAAAAAAAATTAAACCTAAAAATAAACTTAAAATAAAATCCTAAAACCTAAACCTAAACCTAAACCTAAAAATAAAAAAATAAAACCTAAGCCTAAAAAATAAAATAAAAATAAAACTAAACTAAAAATTAAATAGAAACCTAAACCTAAAAAATAAAATAAAATAAAATAAACCTAAAATAAATAAACAAAACTAAGGAAAAATAAAATATAAACCTAAATAAAAATAAAATAAACTAAAATAAATATAAAATAAATTAAATAAATCTAAACCTGCTAATTTACTTAAATTTTTGTTCTTAAAAAAACCCTAACCCCTAAACCCTAAACCTTTAAATTAACCCTAAATCCTAAACCCTAACCATAAACCTTAAACCTGACCTAACCCTAAACCCTAAATTAAATTAACCCTAACTAACCCTGAGCCTACCATAAACTCAAAACCAAACCTGACCTAAAACTAAACCAGACCACTAACTGCTGAGCCCTAAACCCTGAGCCTGGGCCTAAACCATGAGCCACAAACCCTAAACCCTAAAGTCTGAGCAAAACTCTGAGCCTGAGCCACAGGCCTTCTGACCTGAGCCTAAACCCTAAACCCTAAACTTGAAACCCTAAACCTGGGCTAAACCATACCACCCTAAACTAAATAAAACCTAAAAATAAAATAATTAAATAAAAACCTAAACTAAAACCTAAACCTAAACTTAAACCTAAAATAAACTAAACCTAAACCTAAACTTAAACCCTAAATAAAATAAATTAAACTAAAAATAAACTTAAACCTAAATTATAAAATAAAACCTAAAAATAAACATAAAATTAAAACCTAAAACCTAACCTAAAAAAACCTAAACCTAAACCAAAAAAAAAATAGAAAATAAAACCTAAACTTCAAAAATAAAATAAAAATAAAACTAAACTAAAAAATAAACATAAACTTAAACCTAAACCTTTCCTCTCAACATCATACTATCTCCTCAGAGTGTAGAGATGTCGATCTTCAAACACACAAAGGTCTTTAGACTCATAATGTACACCGATGCACCTGAATCAATGAGAACCCTACTACATCTGAACCTGTCCATGTCGATTGTGATGTATAAGAGACGGTTGTGCTCTAAGTCCCCTAGAAGAAGGTCTTCATCTATGAAGGTGACCCCTTGGGCTTCTTTTGCAAAATGTGCTTCCTCACCTATATCGGTCAGTTGAGCTAAGCATATTTCAGGATTAAGGAGAGCCTTGATTAGTGATTCCCTCATCTCTTAGATGACAACTTTCTTAGATGAGAAAGGATGTTGTAGTCCACCATCGGCTGATCTTCCACAATCATATCCAAGGGCGGAGCATCCTGTGGAAGGGCTTCTTGATCTTTAATACCAATGACTTATTTCCCTCTATCTAGAGGTGCTGCCCTAGGAGGTCAAACCATGCCACTATGAATGTTGACTTCGCTGATCTCTTGAGGCAAGGTGGTGGAAGGTTCTACCTGCACTTCAGGCTCACCTACAACTTCTCCTATGGGACCCTCAGAATTGGATGATTCCAAATCTATCTAAAGAGGTGAACCCGTAGTATTCAGAGTTGGAAAGTCCAACTCTTAGTCAGAAAGAGGAAGATCAGAATTGTTATAGTTACCTAGACTTGAAGAGTTATCATTAGGAATAGAACAAGACAACCCATTAGATGTGACATAGATGTAATTCAAACTAGCTTTATTCTTTAATTTCTTAGATTTATTTGGGGGTATAAAGTAGAAGTCAAGTAAAGTGAGTGGAGTAAGGGATTAGATGCCCTTATCCACTGATACAAGAGTTCTACTAATAGAAGAAATATAAGAGCTAGCTAGAATGGAAGAAGTCACCGGTGTGGAAGCTGCAACTGAAGGCTGGATGCTGGACATGGTCGGTGGTAGTGCTAAAGGGCTACCTCAGGCTGACTCATGGTGCTGCTGCTACTGCTGCTAAGCTCCCACTTTCCTAGAGTTGGCACAAGCAACTTGCAAACCTTCCTTGATGTTGGAGGTTTGAACTAACTCAGGCACCTGTAAGGAAAGGTTCTTGATCTTCTGAATGATCTTCTTAAAGATTTTAGATAGGGACATATCATAACCTTCTTTATTTTTGGTAGGATCACATGTATCCCCAAGGATTACCTTAGTGGAAATGGAAGGTTGTTCCATAAGGTATTCCTTTGGAATAATAATAGCACCAATCTTGAAACTATGTTCAAGCTAGTCCTTGAATGTGAAGAAATCCTCCAAAATGTGACCTAGCATTCAGTGGTAAGGGCAAAAGTTTGGATCATGACTTTTTCCTACTTCCTCCGGTCTCCTAGGCTCGGGTAGCTGAAAAGTAATTTCTTCAAGAGATTCTTAGAGATTTTCCTGATTACCTCCCTCTTAAAAGAGTAAGGTTTGTTTAACTAATCTAAAAGAGTAGGTGGACCATAGCTACCTAGCGGTAGGTATGCATGCCGCTGCTGCTGGTGGTATGGCTGAGGCAGTTGTTGTACTGGCCGTGGAGGCTACGGTGGAGGCTGGTAGGGCTGTCTCGGTGGTGGCAAAGGAGGTGGAGGCTACTGAGGTCATGGTTTCTTAGTCTAATCTCTAGTTGGCTGCTTCCCCTTATCAACCACTGCTACTGCTCCAATTTTCTTCTCATAGACCTTCTACGGCTTCTACTTAGGCAACTGATCTTAAGAAGGTAACTGTTTGGCCTCTCCTTATAGACTAGCCACCTTGTTGATTAGCTTCTCAAATGTCTTGATAGTGAAGCTCTTAAGCATGAAGGCGATAAGGCCATCGATATTCTTCAAGAGAATCTTAATGGCATGTTGTTCAGACAACTACGGTTCACACTTCATACCCAGGTTGTGCCATCAAAGAATATAATCAACAAAGGACTCACCAGGGTGTTGTTGTACTACAACGAGATCACCTACAGTAACCCTTTGCTGAGCTCCAATAAATCTTTTAATAAAGAGTTGCCCTAACTCGACAAATCTCATTACTGAATCGTTGGACAGTTCATCATACTAATCAAAAGCAATACCCACTAGGCTACTAATGAAAAGGTGAAAGAGTAAAGTATTGCTGCCACCTATGTTGTAACAACTGGCCCTGAAGTGTGCTATGTGTTGCCTTGGGTCTCCACTACCATCAAAGCTTTTAAAAGAAGGTGGCATGAAACCCTTGGGATATTGGATAGCATCGAATTCCTTTGGGTAAGGTATACCTTTTGGAACCAGTGATCCTCCCCAGGCTTGAGCCAAAGCTTCCTTCACATGTTGCTCAACCATGGATTCTATATCATTTTCTTGTATGGAGATACTTTCCACTACATTCCTATACAGGCTAGTGCTACCTTGTTCAATAGGAGGTAGAGTCTTGGTTGGATCTAAGACATGCACTAACTCGGGCTAACTGACATCGACTATAGTAGGATGAACTAAAGGGGCTTGTTTCTGAAGCACTGACACTACTGCTAACAAGTCCTATAACTAATGTGCCGTTTTACCAATATACTCATCCTTCTACCTCAACTGATGTCAAAGGTGTTGGGCTGATTCTGCGATATCTTCTTGATCAACCTCATCACCTTTCATGTCTTATTGTTCCCTAAGAAGAGATCCTCTAGTGTCAACCATGCAGACTCCAGCTGAGTCCCCCATCAAGTCATCTTCGTTGGGATCGAAGTTGACTTTATCTTCATCAGACCAATCATACCCCAAGATCTCCTTCTTCTACATAAAATAATGTGCAACTATCTCATCTAAAGAGCGATCCATCTGAGTAGGTACAAATAGTCTAAGCTGACCGGTGTGATCACTATCATGCATTGAGAGGCACCAAACCTCGCCTGTCAATAGAGAGATAATCTTATGTGGACTGTACTCATTGGATGAATGACACTCCTAACTGTTACTGGCTATGAGAGGGGTAGCATTCCAAGGATGTTCCACTACCCTTGGTGTAGCTAGACTATCATCTAGAATATATGTGATAACTATCACCATCTCCACATCCTACTATATGGGTGGAGTTGGTGAAGGGATGACCATGAGGCTTCAGGGTCACCACTCCTTCTGCACCATCATTTGGGTAGAAGGTCGAGCGGGAGAGCTCAGCCCTACCATAATGGGTGGTGTAGAAGGGGTAGGATCTCCCAGCAGAATCACCAAGTGCTTTTCCGGATGGCCTTCATGGCCTTAGATGGAATAGGAGATGTTGTAACTATCTTGGCGATGGTGGATGAGGGTTGGCGGTGGGGTGGGAGATACCGACTCTATGCAGCCTCTAGTGGTGGCTAGTCCCATTGAGAAGGATACTATCAATATGGTCAGTGTGGGTAGCGCACCGAGCTGGAAAATCAATCAATGTAGATGATGTCGACTGGCGAATGAACCTACGTCTCTCCTTGCTATTAATATGTGTCATATGGGCCTTACAGGCCCTCTCCTAGAAAATCTGCTTCCCTACATTGTAGAAGATAATATATCAGAGATTAAACTATGTCCCAGACTTTGAACATCCATATGCTCTGCCTACTTGGGGTAAGACAGATCGGAGGTTGGCATATGACCTCCTGCTCCTGGAAATTGCTGGCTAAAAATGCACCACTGGAGGAGGTGATGAATGGATCCTCTTGACATCTTCTTTGGCTGATTTAGAGAGAGGATGGAACTAGTTTTCTGAAACCAGTGGTAAAATGATAATGGGGAACTCTTCCACAGCTGAACGGGTTGCTACCTCTAGCTCCTTGGCAATCCTGGTGTGGTACCACTTGATCATGCGATTCTTATTCCTACACTGTGTATGGTAGGATGGGAGGAGTGTGAGCTAGAACCATACTCAAATGTAGGGGAGGCAAGCCCTAAAACCAGGGGAGTCTTACGCTTGGAGGGTACAGTTGAGATGGTGCTAGCCCTCACCAGGGCAGCATGAGAAACCCTAGGTGGCATGTCAGATCTGGCACTACTATGGAGTCCGTGATCACAGCTTTCCTCTTAACTGACGAGATATTAGAGTCAGAGGGTAAGTATATCTTGATGACCGGCTTCTATCTGATCACCTTGGTCTTACTAACTGTAGTGATGGGAGTGCCATCACAAGTAATCCTAGCTCCCTTAAATCCCGGCCAAACTGAATCAGATGAGTATGGTCCAGATGGGAGAAGTCAGCTTGATCTAAAGCCAGATCCATACTATGGCAGAAAGTAAAAACAAACTTCTAAGGACCGGCCATTTTAACAACTGTGAGAGACTGAAACTGAACTGCTACTGTACTGACTGTAAATATTTGCAATGAGAGATGAATTTATATCAGATTCATATTTCTATAGATTTTTGAATTTTAAATTTGAAAATTTGAACCCACATCCAACAAATTGGAAGTATTAAGTGGGATTCAAATGGATCTGAGAAGATTTATTAAAAGAGGAATTTGAATATAAATCCAAACTTCAACAAATTTAGGTATGTTGAAATATGGATTCAAAATTTTTGATATGGATGCTTCCATAGGTTCATGTTTTGTTTGAATTTGAATTTTTGATTTGAGGACCCTTTCCTTTAACAAATTTGGGTATGTTAAAGTAATGGTCAAATTGATTTTATTTTTGTTTGATTATTTTGTACTTTCACATACGTAGCAAATTTAGGTATGCTAAGTGAAGTGTTTGAGAATGTGATTGTGAATTTTGTTTTGATTTTGGAAAATTTGGAATTCTCACTTAGCAAATTTTGGTATGCTTAGTGAAGAATCCAAAGGTGTTTTGTTTGATTTTTGAAAATAGGATTCTTAGCAAATTTAGGTATGCTAAGAAAATCCTAACTGTTTCTTTTTTTTTTTTTTTGATGTTTTGATTTTTGAAAAGGTAGGATACTTAACAAATTTGGTATGCTAAGGGACACCTAAGTATTTTATTTGTTTTAATGTGTTTGAAAGTGGAGATTTAACTTTAGCAAATTTAGTATGTTAAAGATGAAGTCCCACTTAGTTTTATGAAATGAAAATTTCACTTAGCAAATTTGAGTATGCTGAATGAAATTCTAAATGGTGTGTTCAAAATTTTTGATTTGTTTTGGTTTTGAAAATGGAAACTTCTCCTTAGCAAATTTGGTATGCTAAGGAAAGAAGTTCCAAAGGTGTTTGAGGATTTTGGTTTTGACTTTGGAGACTTCACTTAGCAAATTTGAGTATGCTAAATGAGGTTCCAAAAGGTGTTTGAAAGTTTTGGATTTTGACTTTGGAGACTTCACTTAACAAATTTGGGTATGTTAAATGAAGTTCCAAATGTGTTTGAAAATTTTGAAATATGATTTTTGATTTTGATTTTGGATTTGGAAACTTCACTTAACAAATTTGAGTATGCTAAATGATGTTCCAAAAAATGTGTTTTGAAAAATTTTGAAATATGATTGTCAATTTTTTTTTTGTGATTTTGGATTTGGAAACTTCACTTAACAAATTTGAATATATTAAATGATGTTCCAAAATTATGTTTTGAAAATTTTGAAATATGACTATTTAAGTTTTAATTTTTGAAAAGGGTACTTCCATTCAAAAAATTTAAGTATGTAGAATGGAGATCAATCTTTTTTTTGAAATATGATAATTTTGTTTTGTGTCTGATTATTGCTTTTTTTATCTTTTGATAGAGAGGAATTCCAACTTAATCATATGTGGGATATGTTTAAGTGGGATTTCTCAAATGATATTTATTTTTTAGTTGGGAATAAAATCTTCATTTAATAAATTTGAGTATATTAAATGAATATATTCATATGTGCTTTTTGAAAAGTTTAATTTTGTTTACAAACGAAACTTCCATTCAATAGGTGTGAGTGTATTGAATAGAAAAATTTATGTATGCTTTTTGAAAATTTTAATTTTGTTTGGAAATGAACCTTCCATTCAATAAGTGTGAGTGTATTGAATAAGAAGATTCATGTGTGCTTTTTGGAAAGTTTAATTTTGTTTAGAAATGAACCTTCCATTTACTAAGTGTAAGTGTAATGAATAGAAAGATTCATGTGTGCTTTTGAACACTTTATGATTTTTATTTTGATCTTTAGAAAGATGATTGTTCCTTTTATTTTAAAAATGAAATCTTCATCAAAGTGAATTGAAAGAAGATCTTTATTTATGCTTTTTGAAAATGTTGTTAGTTTTATTTTGAAAATCCTACATGTAACAATTATGGGAATTGTTAAATGAGGGTGACAAAATTTTGTGGAAAATATTTTATTAAGTGCATTTTGAAAAGGTGCTTTGAAAGGAAAATTCTTATGGAAGATTTATTTTATCTTTATTATTTTAGGATGAACTTTTCCTTATCATAAAAATGATAAGGAGGAAGTCTTTAAAATGTTTTTTTTTTATTTAGATCTTTTCATTTTTTCCCATTGGAGAACCCAACGGGGGTTTTAAGACCAACAAGGAATGTGGTCCTAAAACCTAAATATGTTGGCTAACTCAACTCAAGAATGAAATGAGCTAAGTGCCAATGGAAAGAGAGATAGTCTTGGATTCATACCAAAGTACAAACTCACTATAGATACTCAAAGACAATGATCATTTACCAAAGATGGAGAGAGGAACCTTCCCCAGTGGAGACGCTAGAAAATTCTATGGAGAAAAATTTCTATATAGGGTTGCCTTTCAAATCTATGGGGAGAAATGAAAGAGAAGATTATAAAAATTCATCTTTTTAGGACACCATGCAGATCCACAGATGTGCTTATTCAAGTGATCGAGTACATCATCAAGGAAATAGTATACTATCATGAGAGATAGAAGTCACTACCCTTTAATGGATATAATCACCTCAATAAAGACTCCTAAGGATGATGGGTTTGCATATGTACCTTCCCACTTTACATGGAAAAAAGTAAGCGAGGTTTATTTTAAATGGGTTCATTAAGTTCCTACGAGCCCCATAGTTAATTACATTCTAAGGAATGGGGATTTCTTAGGAAAACTCTCAATTAAGATAAATGATCATTGTCTTTGAAGATTTCAATAGGAAAGGACTATCAATCGATTGGTTCATTTTTTAAAGATCAAATGGGATTGATCAAAAGAGGGAGTTATTATCGAAGCCAAAATGGAAGATAAGTAGGAGATGCCCATGACACTAGGAAACCTAATGAGCATTTCAAATTATCCAATAATTGGGTTTTACATTTTTTAAATTGATTTAATTTGTTTAAGTTGAATTTTTCATCAAAAATTTAGGACTTATGATTCCTTAACACAAGATTAAGGAAATGCCTAAGAAGTGAAAAGTGAGGAATTATGCTTATAGCCTACAAAGGGGATAATAAACCTTAGAACCTAAATCTGGGGAGCTTTGGCGAGGGCCGAAAGCATAACCTAAATATCAAAAATGGGTAATTAGTTTGCCTCCATAAGAGAAGACAAACCACCCGATAGCTTGGACTTACAACCGCCTAGGGGTGGCCTCCAAATAACTCCTCTTATGATTTTAAATACATGTCTTTATGCTTATGCAAGATATATAGGCTATTATTTATTTAGAAAGAGACTAAGTCCTTAAACTCACTCCCTAAAGAGACTATATCACATAAAGGGCATGCTTCAAATGTCCTAAATCTAATGCAATTCAAATTACATTTTCATTTTAATCTTTGGACAATAATTTTGACTCAGGCTAATAAGATTCATATGATTAATACATGAGAAAGAAGGTTATTAGCCAAAATCAGCGAGAAGGGAAGAGGTGAGTTTCCACCATTTCTCTCAAAGGTCAAGCCAAGTTTCTTTGGCTTTCACTCTCCAATCAAGAGTGAAATAAGATGCTATTGTGCATGATATTATAAATGAAATGCTCATCCAACTAAGGGGTTGCTAATTCTTTCATCTTGATTTTAAACCTAAGCTTTAGGTGAGGTTATGAGTTGTTTAATTTTTATTTTGAGTTATTAAGTTGGGTAAAATATTTATTTTTTCCCTAAAGAGCCTAATCCGCATCCAAGCCAAACATAAAGCAAGGAAGAAACTAGGAAAAGCATGCCACTTAATACAAAAGCTAAACAAATCATCAATCAATTTATAAAGCTAATCACAACAAGATTAAAAGGCCATTGTGGTCGGGCACCACTGCACAAACCCAAAAATATCAAACTGGGTAGCCAAGCTCTACCCTTGTACAACTCGGATTACAAATGAATTTAATTACAATTAAGCAAGGAATTCATTGTTATGGGGGTCTTTAAGCTTTATTTCTTCTTCTTTTTCTTTTCTTCTCTCTTCTTTGGTTCTTTCTTTTGGATGGTTGGAAAATAGATGCTCCAAGGCTTCACATGGTACATAAGATAAGATCTTATGATCAATGCTCATCCTAATCCTCATAACAATTATTCCAAAATCCTAATTGCACAAATTTACATGAAAAGGAAAAGTGGAAATCTAACTAACACTTGCAAAAAAAAGTTAGCTAAATTAAACCACACAAATCCCAAGCATGTATATTGGACTTATCACCGCACACATGGGTGACTAGGTCCACCTGGCCTATTGGATTATGCTTAGGGGTATAAAGCACCTACAAGCAAAAGAATTTTATATTTTTATTTATGATAGCACCCCTTAAGCACATTCCCCTGCAGAAAAGAATAGCTAGACTAAGAACGTCCTACCATTCATTCTACAAGCATACACCCTAACATCCAGTCTAAAACATATACACAAAATAAAACAAAACATCAAACCATGTACCGACCTAACCTAAAGCTAGAAGTGGTGACATAGGCTAGTGTGTGTGTTTTGAAGGTTTGTGTGGTATGCTTAGCTATGGCTTTAGGTTCAAATTTTCTAAGTGTGAAAATATGTTCGACTTAGAGGAGGGTTTCATTTAATTTGCTTAATTATTTTGGGTTGATTTTATTTGATATTTTGATTTTTTTAAGTGGATCCTACAATTAATTACAAAGTTATGAAGAGATGGAAAGAGAAGAGAACTTCTCTTTTCATCCCTAACCTAAGTGATTTCTAAAGTAGGTTCACACTTTAGTTTTATTTAGGTGAATGTTTTGATTAAATATTTTAATTATTCCTAAATTTAGATGAACTCTAAACAAAACCTATTCAAAATGAAAAGCATTTTAAGATTAAATAAAATGAATCAAAATTCACATAACACACATTACTTCATTTCTTTCTCGACATATATAACATGCATATGGATGGACCCTAAGCATATCTATACATACAAATGAGAATATTTAACATACTTTATGATGCATGCTAAGTAATCCATTTAAGGTAATTTAGAAGTTGAATATGCATGATTTTTCTTAAGTAGAAAGGGGTTTCCTTATCCAAATTTTTACATACACACATGAAAGTAAGAAGCAATAAGTGAGTACAACACCATTGTTAACCAGAGGTGTAAGGTACAAGACCTACTTAGGGCTACTTAAAGCCTCTCAACCTTGGGGTTATCCAAACTGATATACCACTTTCCTTAAATACAAACATGTGCATGAAAGAAATGAAATGGAAAGGAAGAATGCAAAAGTTGTATTAATGGATTCATTTTGTTTATGCAATTTATGTATGTAGGAATAGGTAACCCCTATTAGGTGATAGCATAGGGATGAATAGGATATTCAATTAGGTGAGTCTTAGGTCCTTTTCAAATGAACCATATATCTCACCAAATTCCTATTCAAAACTATACCAACATATGAAAGAAAGAAAACCTATGCTAAGCATACCTTTATAATCTTTCACATGCAAGCTTATAATTAAAGTATAAGTATCATACTTTCAGATTTGATATTTGATTTATATATTTTGAAAATAATTTGGTTTTACTAGTGATAATAGCCATTCATATTTCTATTTTAGCCAACATTTCATTTTAAACTTGAATTTTGAAAATATGACTGCATGAAATCACATGACATACAAATTTAGCATATTGGGAAAGATTCAAAGTAATGAAAGTAAGTAAACAAACTAACTTTAATTAAATCCTAAATAAATTCTTATAGAATAAGAAAGTTTAAAAAAATCAAAGTGTATTCATTATGATTTTGTTTAGTTTTAAGTTTGATTTAATTTGGAAAAGGTGAGTTAAGTTTGCTATTCCCATTCCCATATGTGTTTGATATTCTTGTTTAATTTTTAGATAATTAGATCCATTTTTATGTATTAATTGGGTTAAGTATGAATTACATAAAATTAACCCTTACCTACACCACCTTAAAATAATTAACCAAATAATTATGAGCTAATAAGATGGCATAAAAACTCACAAGAATTTAAATTTGTAATGCACCTAATAAGAAGAAGGCCTAATGCAATTTAGCTCATGATTAAAGGTTAATTAATCTAAGGGGTTTATAAGTAATTTCAAAACACCCTTTCACACATATGAATTGGGTTTTGATTTCCTTAATTAATAGACTATTAAACACCTAAGCATCTACAAAGTAAATTAATTAAGTTCTAGAACTTTCTAAAACTTTTTTAGAAATTAATTAAGGGGAAAATTAATGAATTAACCCTTAATTAAGAGGAGATTAACGAGAGAAAAGGGAGTTTAGGGAATAGCTTAAGGGAAATGCCACAAAATTACTCCCTAAACCTCCTATCTATTGTATCTGACCTTAATCAACCCTAATCATGGATCAAAACTACTAATCATACACTAATTATGCTTAATTATATAAGGAGGGTAATTAAGAAATTCATATGCAATTCCCTTAATTAAACTTTCAATAAATCCCAAGAAAATTAGAGGAGGCAGAAGTCATCCCCTAAAATATACCCAAGAAGTTTGGGATTAATCAAAGGCTTAATTAAAAGGTAATTAGCAAAATGATATTTCTAATAAAGCCCAAAATCAGAGAAAAGAATAACTCAAAAGAGAAGAGAACTTCTCTTTTCTTCCCTAACCTAAGTGATTTCTAAAGTAGGTTCACACTTTAGTTTTGTTTAGGTGAATGTTTTGATTAAATATTTTAATTATTCCTAAATTTAGATGAACTCTAAACAAAACCTATTCAAAATGAAAAGCATTTTAAGATTAAATAAAATGAATCAAAATTCACATAACACACATTACTTCATTTCTTTCCTGACATATATAACATGCATATGGATGGACCCTAAGCATATCTATACATACAAATGAGAATATTTAACATACTTTATGATGCATGCTAAGTAATCCATTTAAGGTAATTTAGAAGTTGAATATGCATGATTTTTCTTAAGTAGAAAGGGGTTTCCTTATCCAAATTTTCACATACACACATGAAAGTAAGAAGCAATAAGTGAGTACAACACTATTGTTAACCAGAGGTGTAAGGTACAAGACCTACTTAGGGCTACTTAAAGCCTCACAACCTTGGGGTTATCCAAACTGATATACCACTTTCCTTAAATACAAACATGTGCATGAAAGAAATGAAATGGAAAGGAAGAATGCAAAAGTTGTATTAATGGATTTGTTTTGTTTATGCAATTTATGTATGCAAGAATAGGTAACCCCTATTAGGTGATAGCATAGGGATGAATAGGATATTCAATTAGGTGAGTCTTAGGTCGTTTTCAAATGAACCATATAGCTCACCAAATTCCTATTCAAAACTATACCAACATATGAAAGAAAGAAAACCTATGCTAAGCATACCTTTATAATCTTTCACATGCAAGCTTATAATTAAAGTATAAGTATCATACTTTCAGATTTGATATTTGATTTATATATTTTGAAAATAATTTGGGTTTACTAGTGATAATAGCCATTCATATTTCTATTTTATCCAACATTTCATTTTAAACTTGAATTTTGAAAATATGACTGCATGAAATCACATGACATACAAATTCAGCATATTGGGAAAGATTCAAAGTAATGAAAGTATGTAAACAAACTATCTTTAATTAAATCCTAAATAAATTCTTATAGAATAAGAAAGTTTAAAAAAATCAAAGTGTATTCATTATGATTTTGTTTAGTTTTAAGTTTGATTTAATTTTGAAAAGGTGAGTTAAGTTTGCTATTCCTAACCCATTCCCATATGTGTTTGATATTCTTGTTTAATTTTTAGATAATTAGATCCATTTTTATGTATTAATTGGGTTAAAGTATGAATTACATAACTTAATTAACCCTTACCTACACCACCTTAAAATAATTAACCAAATAGTTATGAGCTAATAAGATGACATAAAAAACTCACAAAGAATTTAAATTTGTAATGCACCTAATAAGAAGAAGGTCTAATGCAATTTGGCTCATGATTAAAGGTTAATTAATCTAAGGGGTTTGCCTTAAGTAATTTCAAAACACCCTTTCACACATATGAATTGGGTTTTGATTTTCTTAATTAAACATAGGCTATTAAACACCTAAGCATCTACGCAAAGTAAATTAATTAAGTTCTAGAACTTTCTAAATTTTTTTTAGAAATTAATTAAGGGGAAAATTAATAAATTAACCCTTAATTAAGAGGAGATTAACGAGAGAAAAGGGAGTTTAGGGAATAGCTTAAGGAAAATGCCACAAAATTACTCCCTAAACCTCCTATCTATTGTATCTGACCTTAATCAACCCTAATCATGGATTAAAACTACTAATCATACACTAACTATGCTTAATTATATAAGGAGGGTAATTAAGAAATTCATATGCAATTCCCCTAATTAAACTTTCAATAAATCCCAAGAAAATTAGGAAAGGTAGAAGTCATCCCCTAAAATATACCCAAGAAGTTTGGGATTAATCAAAGGCTTAATTAAAAGGTAATTAGCAAAATGATATTTCTAATAAAGCCCAAAATCGAGAAAAGAATAACTCAAAAGAGAAGAGAACTTCTCTTTTCTTCCCTAACCTAAGTGATTTCTAAAGTAGGTTCACACTTTAGTTTTGTTTAGGTGAATGTTTTGATTAAATATTTTAATTATTCCTAAATTTAGATGAACTCTAAACAAAACCTATTCAAAATGAAAAGCATTTTAAGATTAAATAAAATGAATCAAAATTCACAACACACATTACTTCATTTCTTTCTCGACATATATAACATGCATATGGATGGACCCTAAGCATATCTATACATACAAATGAGAATATTTAACATACTTTATGATGCATGCTAAGTAATCCATTTAAGGTAATTTAGAAGTTGAATATGCATGATTTTTCTTAAGTAGAAAGGGGTTTCCTTATCCAAATTTTCACATACACACATGAAAGTAAGAAGCAATAAGTGAGTACAACACCATTGTTAACCAGAGGAGTAAGGTACAAGACCTACTTAGGGCTACTTAAAGCCTCTCAACCTTGGGTTATCCAAACGATATACCACTTTCCTTAAATACAAACATGTGCATGAAAGAAATGAAATGGAAAGGAAGAATGCAAAAGTTGTATTAATGGATTCATTTTGTTTATGCAATTTATGTATGCAAGAATAGGTAACCCCTATTAGGTGATAGCATAGGGATGAATAGGATATTGAATTAGGTGAGTCTTAGGTCCTTTTCAAATGAACCATATATCTCACCAAATTCCTATTCAAAACTATACCAACATATGAAAGAAAGAAAACCTATGCTAAGCATACCTTTATAATCTTTCACATGCAATCTTATAATTAAAGTATAAGTATCATACTTTCAGATTTGATATTTGATTTATATATTTTGAAAATAATTTGGGTTTACTAGTGATAATAGCCATTCATATTTCTATTTTAGCCAACATTTCATTTTAAACTTGAATTTTGAAAATATGACTGCATGAAATCACATGAAATACAAATTTAGCATATTGGGAAAGATTCAAAGTAATGAAAGTATGTAAACAAACTATCTTTAATTAAATCTTAAATAAATTCTTATAGAATAAGAAAGTTTAAAAAAATCAAAGTGTATTCATTATGATTTTGTTTAGTTTTAAGTTTGATTTAATTTTGAAAAGGTGAGTTAAGTTTGCTATTCCTAACCCATTCCCATATGTGTTTGATATTCTTGTTTAATTTTTAGATAATTAGATCCATTTTTTATGTAATTGGGTTAAATTATGAATTACATAACTTAATTAACCCTTACCTACACCACCTTAAAATAATTAACCAAATAATTATGAGCTAATAAGATGACATAAAAAACTCACAAAGAATTTAAATTTGTAATGCACCTAATAAGAAGAAGGCCTAATGCAATTTGGCTCATGATTAAAGGTTAATTAATCTAAGGGGTTTGCCTTAAGTAATTTCAAAACACCCTTTCACACATATGAATTGGGTTTTGATTTCCTTAATTAAACATAGGCTATTAAACACCTAAGCATCTACGCAAAGTAAATTAATTAAGTTCTAGAACTTTCTAAAACTTTTTTAGAAATTAATTAAGGGGAAAATTAATGAATTAACCCTTAATTAAGAGGAGATTAATGAGATAAAAGGGAGTTTAGGGAATAGCTTAAGGGAAATGCTACAAAATTACTCCCTAAACCTCCTATCTATTGTATCCTTAATCAATAATCATGGATTAAAACTACAAATCATACACTATATGCTTAATTATATAAGGAGGGTAATTAAAGTTCATATGCAATTCCCCTAATTAAACTTTCAATAAATCCCAAGAAAATTAGAGGAGGCAGAAGTCATCCCCTAAAATATACCCAAGAATTTTCGGATTAATCAGAGGCTTAATTAAAAGGTAATTAGCAAAATGATATTTCTAATAAAGCCCAAAATCAGAGAAAAGAATAACTCAAAATCTCAATTTTAAAATATTCTAGGTTAAATTATCTTTTCATAGAAATTTATTTCATATCTTTTGAATTTTAGTGAAGGAGATATGAATTTTAGAAGATTCTTAGATTAATTAGCATTAATTAAAACATCCTAACTAATCCTATAGCTCATGACGCAATGTGTGGCGACGGCGGTCAGCATAATTTACACGTGTCGTGTAGTGAGTCGCTCACTTAAGTTGTCAAATCCAAAAAGTAGCTGATGGTGGATGCGCTTTGATCTCGACCGTCCGATCAAAGATCGGATGGCCAGAGATCTCCCCATGATTTTAAAAGGATAAATAAAATTCTAAATGTGGGAATAATCTCGATCATCCATGCAAAATGTATGGATGGATGGCTGAGATCTCCCAAGTTCTTTCCCATTGATCAACAGAGGTCATCCATTATCTAGGGGAAGATTCGAGCTTGATTGAGCTCAGATTCAAACCAAACTTAACCCACACCATCTAAAGCCAAGGAGCGGCACATCCAACAGTGGGATTCACTTGAATTGAAAATTCTCTTCACAAAGGACCAACACCTCCTATCCTAAGTGGTTGAAAAATTCTATACCTCATCGGAGGTGATCATCGGTGCTCGATTCCCTTGGAGGAGCTTTGTCTGGTTGAGACGAAGCTGTGTTGGAAGAATGAGCTCTTGAGGTTATGTGGATTGCTCTATGGACCAACTCCCTTTGCTCTCCTTTGCAGCTTTGATCCAATTCAACTCCTTCTTATTGTGGGAACTTCAATGGAAGCTTAGGTGCACTCGACTTAGCTCCTTGATGATGTATGCAAAGGCAATTGAAGTTGAATTCAGTAAGGAGGAAGTTTGAATATGAGAGGAGCTCCCCTATTTTCTAAGGAAGAAAATTGAGAATGCTTGATTTCAATTCTCTGCTACAAAGCTTAGAAATGCTCTCTGATGGCTCCTAACACTCTCTAGGGCTTAGTCGAATTGAGAAATGATGGATTTGAATATCTCCTCCCTTGAAGGATCGGACGATCGCAAGCTTATGTGTCATTTTCATCCAATTGATCACAATGGGAGGTTTGTTTGATTAGTTAGATGCTTGCACATGGTCAGTTTGAGGCCTTGAGTGGAATGCCAACCTCCCATGTGCTTGAATTTGAGTGGGAGATGGATTTTAAATTAGCCATTTTGACCCATGGGGTCGGGTTTAGTCTTGGGGCCAATTGGGCTGACCCAAACCCATTGGGTTGGGTGCACCACTCTTCATTAGGTCGCCTTGAGCTTTTAAGAATTCCTCAAGTGAATATGAAAAGGGTATGACCAAATTACCCATGGATTAAGCCAAAATTTATTCTATGGCCTAAGGGTAGGATGGTCATTTTATTGATTTTTTACTCTGGATATGTTGGGAATGTGGTGAAACTAGGTTTGGCCAAGTTTCATGAAATTTGGAATTCATTTGATAAGGTTTGGCTCATGTTGACCCATTTAGGTCAAAATGGGTCAACTTGGGTCAAGTTGACCAATTAGTCAAATTAGGTCAAACCAAGGGTTGGGTCAAGTTCATATGACCATTTGAAATGTTTTGGTGGCTTTGGTTCGATTCAATTTGGTATAGTTTTGAATATGGCTCATATGACTTTATTTAGGTCAAATGGGTCATGTTGACCTATTTGACCCATTTGAGCTATTTGTGGTAGGTCAAGGGTAGGTTTATGTTTGGTTAGTCATATGGAGTGGATTGGTTTCTTTGTTTCCAATCAATTTGGGCTAAGTTCAAATTTGGTTCAACATGACCCCTTTAGGTCATGTTGGGTCTAAGGTCAATTGGGCCAGGTTAAGTCTAGTTGGCCAATTGAGGCTATGGTCAAGTTCCACAAGTGATTTGGGATGGACTTGACCCATTGGTTTGGATCAATTTGGCTTAGATCAAGTTTTAACACATTTTGACTTTTTAGGTCAAGTTTGGCCAACATGGGTCAAGTGGCCAATTGGGCTAAGTTAGGCTCAAATGTTGGCTTGGTCAAGTTCAAACATAAGTCATAAGTGAACTTAGATCAATGGTTTCAATCAATTTGGCCTATAGTGGAATTTGGCTATGTTAGATTTCATTTTGGGCTAAGTGTTGACTTGTCAACCCTAGGTTTGACTTGGTTTGACAATTTGATTGATTGATCATCCCATGATGATTGTTGATCATGATGAGAGGCATAGATGAGTTTGGTTCAATATAACTTGGTTAGGATTATAATTTGGCTCATAACGGTACTTTAGGTCACTTTGGGTCAAGTGAGCCTAAGTAGGTCAAATGGCTTGGTCAAAGCTTGATTTTAGCTTGAGTGATCTTGTATATGGACTTATGATTGAAATATAAATCCATTTATAAGTGGTTTTAAGTTAAATGGGTTTTGATCCATTTGACAATTTCATATTCAAAGGAAGAATATGAAAGGATTTTAGGTATGATTTTTGAATTGGATTTTGATTGAGTAATTGAAGTTTGGATTTATACATGAGCACACTATTGTAGGGTTGATTGAATCATGAGAGAAAATCAAGAGTTTGGCTTGATTTGAAGTTGATTTGGCTAAGTTCAAGATTTTAACTTGAAAGGCTTAGTTTGGATTTTGAGTTGATTTGAGTTTGATTTTTGGGATTGGTATTTATATTTCATTAATATATGTCAATATAAATGAGAATATAAATGGATCATGAGAAAATTTTAATGATTTGAAGTGGTTTAATCATGATTTGGGCTAAGTCCATTAAGAAGGATTTAAAGGACTTAAGAAAATTTTGGAGTTTGAAGTTTGAACTTTTAAATTTAGTTTGATTGATTTGTATTTATATTTCATTTATATATGTGAATATAAATGAGGATATAAATGAATTTTGAGAAAATCCCATGAATTTGAATTGATTAGATCATGATTTAGGCTAAGTCCATTAATGGAAAATTAAGGGCTTAAGAAAGATTTTGGATTTGGAATTTAATTTGAGGGTTTTATTTAATTGATTTATATTTATATTTCATTTATATATGTGAATATGAATAAGAATATAAATGATTTTTGAGAAAATCCCTTGAGTTTGAATTCGTTTAGAGTTGATTTTGGCTAAGTTCATTCATGGACAATTAAAAGACTTAGGAAAATTTTGAGGGACTGAGTTGGAATTTTGAGTTTAGCTTGATTAATTTGAATTTATGTTTCATTTATATATGTGCGTATAAATGAGAATGTAAATAAATTATGAGAAAATCTTAAAGATCTGATTTGGTTTAGATCATAATTTTGGTTAAGTCCTTAAGGGAAGATTAAGGACTTAGGCAAAATAGACTTGATGGATTTTGATCATGGGTTTCAATCATGAACTTCAATTATAGATTTTTATCATAAAATTGATTTGAGTTTGGAGAAAATCAAATAGAATTGATTTGGAGTTTGACTTGAAAGAAGAAAAGTGAGGAATGGTTTAGGCTAAGGGTAGGAAATTTCCTAACACCCCTAAGGCATGACCTACTCCTATGGGTAACTCTTCTAAGTCTCTAGGGCTAGGTTTGAGTGTCCATCTAATCACTAGATGTGTCTTAAGACTAAGGAACTCTTAAAGTCTAAGAGGAGTCCTATGTCTAAGATGGAGGGGTTGAGAACTCATTCTAAAAAGGAGGTCAACAGGTTGCCTCCAATCGAACTCCTCATCCTTCTTTGCAATGGCAACCTCCCCTTCAAGAGAGTACTTTTTTATGAGTTTAATATCATTAAGGGATAAGACTTGTCTATGTTGGACCTTTATTGATATGGACTCATCCTCCGGACATGCCAACTCCTTAGCAAGCTTTGCTAAAGCATACGCTATGGCATTCTCTCCTTGAGGAATCTTATAAATGATAACCTCTGGGATTTGGGCCATTAACTATATTGTGTACTTGTGGTAGTGGTAGAGCTTGGGCTTTATAACCTTATAGGACCCAATGATTTGGTCAATAACTAGCTGAGAATCCCTGAAGATGTTGATATTCTGGATGCTTAGAATAACAACTAACTATAGATTGGCAATTAGAGCCTCATATTCAGCTTCATTATTGGTGCAAAGATTGCATAGATGATATGAGAATCTCATCACATTGATGTCTAGAGTTAAGAGACCTATTCCTACCCCTTCCTTTCCTGGAATTATAGATTATGGTTCTTGTCCTCTTTGCGAGGAAGCCGCACCATCAAAGTACATCTCCCAGTAGTGAACACTAGTATCCCCTAAGTTCAATATTTTTTCATTAGGGAGATCATCAGTAAGAGGAGAGTCAGCAGGAAGTGGGTGTGCTACTAAGAAATCCATTAGCGCTTATCCTATCACCGAGCAGAGGGGTACGAAGGTAATGTCAAACTACGAGAAGATCATGGACCATCGTGCCAACCGTCCGGGTAGCGTCAGCCGTATCATGAGATACTCTAGTGGATTGATACTAGAGATTAGGTTCACCTTATGAGGAAGCATGTAATGCTATAGCTTTTGGGATGCAAAGATTAAAGCTAGGCAATGCTTCCCAATGGGTGGATAATTAGCCTCAATAAGGATTAGGCAATGGCTGAGGTAGTAGATTGCTTTTTCCTTCCCTTCATCATTGGCTTGGGCCAACAAAGTACCAAATGTATCATCTAATGTAGCAGTGTAAAGTATGAGCGGCTTGCCTGAGATAGGGGCTCCTAGAACTGGTAGCATCATTAGGTAATACTTGATGTCTTCGAAGCCATGCTCATATTTGTCATCCTACTTGAACTTGGCATCTTTTTTGACAAGTGCTGAGAATGGCTAACATCTTCTCAATAGGTTGGATATAAAGCTTCTTAGATACGCCAACTACTCTTAGAATTAGCTAAGCTGAGTTAAACTTTTAGAGGGTGGCATTTCTAATATCTCATTGATCATCTCAGGAATGATTTTGATTCCATGGCGTTGGACAATAAACGCAAGGAATTTCCTTGAAGCTACTTCGAATGCACACTTCAGGGTTAATTTTGAGGTTAAATTATCTTAACTATTCAAAAACTACTCTCAAATCAAAGACATGGCCTTCCTTTTCTCTACTTTTGACCACAAGATCATCGACATAGCACTCAACTTGATGCTGAATGAGTTTGTCGAAGATTCAAGACATAGCCCCCTAGTATGTAGCATCGAAATTTTTAAGGCTAAAAGGCATGACCTTATAGCAATAAATTCTAATCGGGGTTCTAAAAGCAGTGTTTCTTTAATCTTCAGGGGCCATTTTTATTTGGTTATATCTAGATGAGCCATCCATGAAAGAGAAGTTTGCATGAGATGAGACAATTTCCACCATCAGCTCTGGGATTGGTAGTGAAAATTTCTCTTCTGGACATGCCTTATTTAAATCCCTAAAATCAACGCATATGTGAATTTGACCATTCTTTTTCTTAAGTAGGATGACGCTGGCTAACCATGTATGGTATTTTTCTTTTTGGATGAAGCCAACATCCATCAGTTTCTTGACTTCAGAAATGACCTGTTGTTCTACGTTTAATCGCATACATCTAGGAGCTTGTTTGATAGGCTTAGTAGGCTCTATTGCTAGTTTATGGATTGGGACATTAGGAGCCAATCCAGGCATCTCTTCATTACTCCATGCAAAGCAATCCTTAAGCTCAATCAATAGCCTAACTACGACATTAGTTTTAATTTCATTCAACAAAGAACTAATGTATATCAGGTGTGGATCTTATTCAGTTCCTAAGTTGATTTTCTTGAGCTTGTCCATGATTGACTTGATCTCTTCTTCAAACTCTGGTGGTGCATCTTTGACTTCAAAATCATCTAGTTCATCTGAAGTTTCTAAGCAGAGCTCCTCATATGAGTTAATGTGATTTCAAAAGAACCTATCAGATTCCAAATGATAAAAGATGACTAAGTCGTAATCATCATCAACGACTGGACCCACTGTACCAAATCCTTGTCCCGGTCTTGATTGAGAGCTTTTGCATTCATTCTTCCATAATCTTTCGAAGTAGTCTGACCTGTGCTTTGACCAAGTATGTGGGATTGACCCTTTCTTTGCTAAATTATGATCATAAGGAAAGAACCAAACAAAGGGTAATTCTATTAAATGTTTATATGAATCATGTTCAAGTTCTACATCAACTTCTTGACATGAGGATAATGCTCCCAGATAGAACCTCTGAGTCTTCACACCTGTGGATGACTTAGGGGCTTCCTTGACTACTAAACCCTCAGCTTTTTGAGGGACAAGCGGGGTTAGAGCTAAGGTTCCCAACTGATGCCTAACTATTCCACATATAAACTTGAATACACTTATGCTTTCCTTTGGAGCTTGATCTTTATCACTATCTATCTCAAGTCTCACATCATAGAAAATCTATTGCTGAGAAGAGCTGGCTAGTGTGCTAACCATATAAGACTCATCCTATGAACTAGATTCTAAGTTTATATGGATAGCAGGTGTACTCCTGGTAGCTGGGACATATCTTCTATTGGGTGGCCAATAAGGAGGTTTTCCACCTCTCGGACTACCTCTGAACTGCCCTCCTCCTCTTCCCGGTGGAAGTCAGTTCGTCCTACCCATATGTTTGAATGGAGTAATGAACTATGGGTGGAATCTAATGTCATGCTCCACTTCCTCCTCCAAGTCTATTTCCTCTCCCTTTTATTTTCTTTTTTGATTTTCTCCTTTCTTTTTATATTCTTTTTCTCTTTCTTTTACTTTTTCTTTTTCTTTTTTATTTTTTATTTTTAAACTTTGGCAAAGTTTACGAGAATAGACTTGTTGATTTTAAAGGAGGTAGTAAACCGCATCGTCATATATGCTGACCTCATGAACAGTAAATGGATTGAGATCTCCTTTGACATAATAGGCGATCCCACCTCTCACAAACTTTATACACTGATGTAGAGAGGATGAAACTATGTTGTTATCATGTATCCATGGCCTCCCAAGCAAAGTGTTGAAAGATGTATCTGAGTCTATATTGTGAAACTTGGCTTCAGTCTGCCAATCATCTATCTCCAAGGGCAACACTATGGAGCCTAAGGCCTGTTAACCTCACTTTTGGAGTGCGGATTCAATCTTCCCATCTTAGACTAGGGAGTCTTCTAGACACTAGGACATTCATAACCACAAGACAATTCTAACAATTAGATAAACACTTAACCTAAGCTCAAAGACTTACAAGGGTTAACCATAGGATTAGATTTTTCCTTAGGGGTTAGGATAATCCACCTACCCTATAACTCAAATCAATTAGGTTCACCTTCTCAAACCAAACCTCAAGTTCAATTCAAACATCAAATTCAAATCCAAATCCAAACCCAAATTCCAAAACCAAATGATTGAAGCCCATGATCAAATCCAAACTTGAAACCCATCCTAAGCCATATGACCTATCCCATGGACTTAGCCAAATATTAATCCAAATCAATCCAAAATCAATTGATTTTCTCATAATTAATTTATATCTTCAATCATCTTTCTAAATATAAATCAAATCTACATTGAAATGATAAAACTAAAAATAAACCCTTACCATGACTATCCCATGGACTTAGCCAAATCTTAATCCAAATCAAGTCAAACTAAATTGATTTTCTCATGAATCAATCATATTTTCAATCATCTTCACAAATTTAAATGAAATATACATTTAAATCATTAAAACTAAATTAAACTAAATCAAAATACAAACTTAAGCCACATGACCCAACTCCATGGACTTAGCTAAATTCCTTCATTCCAAAACCCAAATTCAATTAATTTTCTCATGAATCAATCATACCTTCAATCATATTCATCAATATAAATGAAATTTACAATTATCAAGCAAAACCAAAATAAACCCAAGTCAAACCCAACTTAACCCTTTTGACTTGAAATGTTCAAATGAAAAAAGAAACCCATTTGAACCCAAGCCAATTGCAGTTGAATTTATATATCAATCCCAAATCCATATATAAATTCAACTAAATCAAACTCAACCAAAATCAAGCCAACTAAACTCAATTGGTCCACCTGACCCAAGTTGACCCAAATAGACCTAAAATACTAAATTAGGTCAAATCAAAATATAATCCAAATTGATTGCAACTAATGGCTCAAGTTCATTCCGAATTGATTGTTGAACTTGACCAAAGCCATGATTCGACCCAATTGAACCCAACTAACCAACTTAGCCCAAATTGACCTAAAGGTTCAAGCTGGCCTAAAGAAAACAAAATCCAAAATAATTGAAACCAAAGCACAAATCTTAATTGGTCAAATAAAACCACAACCCACTCTATAACTCTAAACCTAAATCCTAACAACCCTAAACCTAAAGCCTAAACCAAAACCCTAAAGCCTAAACCAAAATAATAAACCCTACCCTGACCCTAAATCCTCACTACCCTCCTAAATCTGACCATCACTGACCCTACCCCACCTGATTCAGGCCACAACCCTAAACTCACTGAGCCAACCACAAAATCTGACCACTGAGCCCAATTTCCCAATCCCACCTGGGCCCTGGGCCCTGACCTAACTCCCTGACTGAGCCACACCATGTAACTGACTAAAATAAATAAAAATAACAATACCACTTTTTAAGACCCGATCCTGGGCCCTGGGCCCTGGGCCCTAGGAACCTAACTGGGCCCTGACTAAACACTAAACTACAACTAAAAAATAAATGTTAAACCACAAACCTAAACTAAAAAAACCCAAACCCCCAAACCAAACCACAAACCACAAAATACTTTAAACCCACAAACCTTAAACCTAAATCAAAATACTAAATCTAAACTCTAACCCTAAACCCTAAACCACATGCAAACCCTAAACCTAGACTAAGAAAATAAATTAAAAAATAAACTAAATCCTAAAACAATAAATCTAAATGAAACATGAATTGGAAGAACCTTGGCAGGAACATCACCATCAATAGACTCGGAGGTGATTGATGGAGGTAGAGGCGGTTATCATAGTGGTGGTGGGGGGATCGGAGGAGAGGTGGATAGGAGGTGATGGTGAATAATGGTGGTTATAGAGGTGGGAGGAGCGACAGTTACTGTGGTGGTGGTGAGGGGAGATTATGGATATGATGGTGGATCACCTACTCGAGGCGAGGTGGTTAGAAGAAAGCGAAGAACGATCGATCGATTCTTGCTTATGGAACTATGTCTTATAGTAGAGATGGTTCTAGTTATCTAGAATTTTTGATTTGCTCTATGCTTGCTAATTTTTTATCTATGTCGTCGCTTGTGTCTTAGAAAACTTGGTGTGTTACTTGCTTAATGAAATCGAAAAGAAGAAATGTTGAATAAATTTGTTCTCTGTTAAAAGAAAAAATAAGGAACCTAAACCTAAACTAAAACCTAAACCATGAACAAAACTAAAACCTAAACCTAAACCCAAAAAAATAAAAATAAAATAAAAATAAAATAAGCCACCCAAACCCAAAACCACAACCTAAAAAACTCTAAACCCTAAACACTAAACCCTATGACCCCAAATAAACCCTAAAATACAAAACCACCCCAAGCCCAAATCTGAGCCACTGAAAACTAAATAAAATCTAAAACCAAATAAAATGAAAATAAAATAAAATAAAAACTAAACTTACAAGGAAAATAAAATAAAATAAAAACTAAATAAAATAAAATAAATAAAACTAAACAAAAAAAAATATAAAACCAAACAAAATAAAAAAACCTAAAAGAGATAAACCTAAAATAAAATGTTATAAAACTAAATAAAACCTAAAACCTAAAAATAAACCTAGATAAAACCTAAAATAAATAAAAGAAATAAAACAAAATAAAAAAAAAAATAAAATAAAATAACTTAGATACATAAGATAAATAAAACCTAAACTAAATCTAAATAAACTAAACCTGAACCCAAACCTAAATAAATAATTAAAATAAATAAAATAAGAACTTAAAATGCTAATTAACCTAAAAAATGAAACCTAAACCTAAAATTAACATATAATAAAGCCTAAACTAAACAAAATAAAAAATAATTCCTAAACCTAAAATAAAATAAATTTAAATTAAAACTAAAAGGCTAAGGTAAACTAACCTAAAAAATTAACTGAAATAAATGGCTAAAAAATAAAATAAATAAAAATAAAATTAAAATAAACCTAAAAAAATAAAAATAAAATAAACTAAAATAAATAAATAAACTAAAATAAACCTAAAACCAACAAGTTTGAATTAAAAAAATAAAGCATACAAAACAAATAAATATAAAATAAAATAAAGACCTAAAAACAAATCTAGCCAAAACCAACCTAAACCACAAATGTAAACCTAACCACAAAACCCTAATAAAAGAAACTGCTCAGGCCTAAACCACTGACACTGAGCCAAACCATAAACCCCAGGACCAAATAAAATCCACAAAACACAAGACCAAACTAAATAAAATATAAAATAAAATAAATAAAAACTGGCTAAAATGAGATAAAATAAAAACATAAAATAAAACTAAACTTAAAAAATAAAATAAAAATTAAAATAAAACTAAATAAAAAAACAAATAAAACTTAAAACTAAACTAAAAATATAAAACTTAAAATAAAATAAATAAAACTAAAATAAAATAAATTAACCTAAAATATGATAAATAAAACTAAATAAAACTGAGATAAAATAAAACAAATAAAAAATAAAATAAACCTAGGCTCAAAGAATAAAGCTAAAATAAAATAAATAAACTGAACTAAACTAAGATAAACTAAACTAAAATAAAATAAAACTAAACTGAAACTAAACTGAAGCTAAATAAAATGAATAAAATACTAAAGAAATAAACTTGATTAGATTAAAATAAACCAAAATAAAGAAAAAAAAAATAAATAAATTCAACTGACACAAAAAATAAAAATAAGATCAAAACATAAAATATAAAAATAAAACTAAACTAAAATAAACCTAGGCACAAAAGATAAACTAAAATAAGAACTAAACTAAAAAATATATACTAAATAAAAATAAAAAAACTGGGTCAAGATAAAATAAAATAAAACCAAGATATAAAAATGACTAAATAAAACCTACTCTTGGTTTGTTTAATTAAAATGGAAAATAAAAGATAATAATTAAAAGGCTGACCAAAACCCTGAGCCTAGGCCAAGACCTGAGCCACAGATCTAGGCCACTAAGCCCTAAAGGCTGGGCCACAGACCCTAAATAAGATAATGCTCTAGGCCCTGAGCCACAAGACATGCTGACCTTAGGCCACAAAACTGGCAGGGCTTTGGCCGCAGGCCACTGAACCATGAGCCCCAGACCAAAAAGAGCCATAAAATCTAAAATCTGAAACTGAAGTAAAAAAAAATAAAATGAATAAAATCATTTTGCCTAGATAAAATAAAGATATAAAATAAAATAAACCAAAGCCTAGAGCTTAGGCCTAAAACTTAAAAAACTAAGATAAAGAATAATAAAACCTAAATAAACTAAAAATAAAATAAAACCTGGAATTAAAAAACAAATAAAATAAAACTAAACATAAAATAAAGATTAAAATAAACCTAAAATAAATTAAAATAAAACTATATAAAAACTTGCTTAAAAAAATAAACCAAAATAACTGAAAACCCTAAATAAAAAAAACCTAAAACTAAAAAAATAAAATAAACTTAAACTAAAATAGAAAACTAAATAAAATAAAAACCCCAAACTAAACCTAAAATAAATGAACAAAACCTAAATAAGATAAAATAAATTAAAGGAAAATAAACCTGAAAATAAAACTAATAAAATGTCATTAAAATAAAATAAAACCTAAACCTAAACGAAAAATAAAATAAACTTAAACTTAAACTAAAATAAACTAAACTAAAGTAAATAAAACCTAAACCTAAACCTAAAATAAACTAAACCTAAACCTAAGCTAAATAATATAAAATAAACTAAAAATAAACCTAAACCTAAACAAAAAAAAAAACCTAAAAATAAAGCAAAATAAAAACCATCTACTAAAAAAGTTAAATAAAAACCTAAATCTAAACCTGAAAATAAGAAATAAAACTTAAACCTAAGGAATAAAATAAAAAGAAACTCAACTAAAAATAAACCTAAACCCAAAAAATAAACTAAAATAAAAAAACCTACTTAAAATAAATAAACTAAACTAAATAAAAATAAAAAATAAACTTAAAATAAAAGTAAAATAAATTGAAATAAATAAAAGATAAATTATATAAACCTAAACCTACCGGAGTTAATATAAAAAAAACCCTTAACCCTAAATCCTATATCCTAAACCCTAAACCCTAAATATAACCCTAAATCCTAAACCTACAACCATAAACCCTAAAACTACAACCTGAAACCCTAAACCCTAAGACTCGGCAGAGCCTTGATGGCAGGAACATCACCGCCAACTAAGCTCAATCTAGATCTAGCGGTGGAGGTGAAGGTAGAGGGGGCAGTTATCGCAGTGGTGTTGGGGGATCTAGAGTTGTTGGTGGATATGGAGTTGGTGGCCAGAGCAATGGTGGTTATGGAGGTGGGAGGAGTGACGTAGGTTACAACCGTGGTGGTGTTGGAGGGAGAAATTAGAGATATAATGGCAGATCCGACTACTTGAGAGGTGGGGGTGGTTCTGATGGGAACTAGAGAAACTATAGAATGATCGATCCGATCTACTACTTATGGAACTATGTCTTTATAATAAAGACGGTTCTACTTATCTATGACTTTTGATTTGCTCTATGGGTGCTCATTTTTTTTTATCATGGCGTGCTTAAAAACTTGGGGTGCTACTTGGTTGATGAAATTGAAAAGAAGAAATGTTGAATCTGAATTAGTTCTCTATTAGAAAAAAAACCTTAAACCCTAAACCCTAAACCTACGGGTTTACTTTAATTTTTTTTTAAAAAAACCCTACACCTTAAACCCTAAATCCCCTAAAATCTTAAAGCTTAAACCTTAAACCCTAAAACTAACCCTAAACCCTAAACCAAAAAAAATCTTAAACCATAAACCCTAAACAAACCCAAAACCATAAACCATAAACCATAAACCATAAACCCTAAACCCTAAACCCACCCTAAAACCCTCATACCACTAACATTAAAAACTTAACCATAAACCCAAAATCCTACCAAAAAAACTCACTAAAAACAAACTTAAAACTAAACCCTAAACTCCTACACTACTAATAATGAACTGAGCACTGAAACCCTACCCTAATTACCTAAAACCTAATCTAACTAAATAAAACTTATTAATAAAATAAATAAATAGCCTAAACTTAAATAAAATGAAAAAATAATATAAAATATTAACCTAAACCTAAAATTATTATAAAATAAAAAAATAAAAATAAACTAAATTAAAATAAATAAAAATCTAAACTAAACTAAGAAATAAAATAAACCTAAGAATAAAAACCTAAAAAAAATAAAAACTAAATATAAAATAAAAATAAATTAAACCTGAAATAAAATAAAATAAACATTAAATAAAAACCTAAACCTAAAAAATTTGCCTAAAAATAAATAACAACTCAAACTTAATCCCTAAACTAAAAAAAACCTAAACATAAAATAAGAATAAAATAAACATGAACCTATGCTAAAATAGACTAAACTGAAATAAATAAAACCTAAACCTAAACTTAAACCTGAACTAAATAAAATAAAATAACCTAAAAATAAATATAAGCTTAAATTTAAAAAATAAAACTTAAAAGTAATCCTAAAATAAAAACCTAAAACCTAAACCTAAAAATATAAAATAAAAACCTAAACCTAAACCTAAAAATAAAAAAATAAAACCTAAACCTAAAAAAATAAAAAATAAATAAACTCAACTAAATAAACTTAAACCTAAATAATAAACTTAAATAAAAAACCTAAACTAAAATAAATAAACCTAAAATAAATAAACTAAACTAAACTAAATAAAAATAAAAGAATCTACCTACATAAAAATAAAACAAAAAATAAACTCAAATAAAAAAAAACATAAACTAAATAATCCTAAACCTACACTAATATAAAAGACCCTTGCCAAATCCTCCCTAAACCTGCAACCCTAAACCCTGGGCCCTAAACCTAAACATAAACCACCCTTCCTAAACCCTCCACACCACTCCACCACCACACTAAACCCTCCAAACCTAAACCTAAATCCTCTCCCTAATCCTACCTCCTTAAACCCACTAAACCCTAAACTTACTAAACCCAAACTAACCCCTAAACTAACCCAAAACTCTAAACCCTTAACTAAACCTAAACCCTAAGAATGGGCAGAAGCTTGATGACAGGAACATCACCATCAAATACGCTCAATCTAGATCTGGCAGTGGAGGTGAAGGCGGAGGTGGCGGTTATCACATTACTGTTGGGGGATCTGGAGGTGCTGGTGGATATAGAGGTGGTGGTCAGAGTAGTGGTGGTTATGGAGGTGGGAGCAACAATGGAGATTATATCCATGGTTATGGCGGAGGGAGAGATCAGGAATATAATGGCAGATCCCACTACTCTAGAGGCGGGGGTGGTTCTCATGGGAACTGGAGAAACTGAAGAACGATCGATCCGATCTACTGCTTACGGAACACTATCTTCACAGTAGAGATGATTCTACTTATCTAGGGTTTTTGGTTTGCTCAATGGGTGCTCATTTTTTATATATCTTGTCGCTTTTGTCTTAGAAAACTTGGGATGCTGCTTGGTTGATGAAATCAAAAAGAAGAAATGTTGAATCTGAATTTATTCTCTATTAAAAATAAAAACCTTAAACCCTAAACCCTAAACCCTAAACCATAAGCGAGCCCAAAACCCTAAACTCTAAACCTAAACTCTAAAACCCTAAACCCAAAACCCTATAACTATGCCTAAACCTTAAACCCCAAACCCTGAACCCTAAACCCTTAAAACTCTAAACCCTAAACCCTAAACCTTAAACTAATCCTAAACCTTAAACCTTAAACCCTAAAAACCCTAAACCCTAAAGCCTAAAGCCTAGACCCTAAATCCTAAACTAACTCTAAAACTTAAGCTAACCTTAAACCCTAAACCCTAAACCGTCAAAACTCTAAACCCTAAAGCCTAAATACTAAACCTTAAACCCTAAACCCAAACCCTAACTTATGCACCACCCCTAAACACTAAACCATAAACCTTAAAACCTAAACCTAAACCTAAACTAAATAAACCTAATAATAAAATAATAAATTTATAAATAAAATAAAATAAAAATAAAAAAATAAAAACCTTAACTAAAACCTAAACCTAAACCAAAATATAAAATAAAATAAGAAATTAAAATAAATTAAAAGAAAATAAATAAAAACCTAAACTAAACTAAAAAAATAAAATAAACCTATGAATAAAAACCTAAATGAAATAAAAACTAAACATAAAATAAATAAAAAATAAACTTAATAAAATAAAATAAACACTAAATACAAACCTAAACCTAAAAAATAAACATATAATTAAATAAAATGTAAAATCTAAACCCTAAACTAAAAAAAACTTAAACCTAAAATAAAAATAAAATAAACAAAATAAGATAAACCTAAACCTAAACTAAAATAAACTAAACTAAAATAAATAAAACCTAAACCTAAACTTAAAAAAAACTAAACCTAAACTTAAACTAAAAAATAAATCCTAAAAATAAACTTAAAATTAAAACCTAAAAGCTTAACCTAAAATAAATAAAATAAAAACCTAAACCTAAACTTAAACAAAAAAAAACAAATTAAACCTAAACCCAAAAAATAAAATAAAAATAAAATTTAACTAAAAAATAAACTTAAACCAAAAAAATAAATTAATATACAAAAAATAAATTAAAATAAATAAAGTAAATTAAATAAAAAGAGAAAAATAAACCAAGATAAAAATAAAAAACAAAATAAACTCAAATAAATAAAAAATAAACTAAATAAACTAGATAAACGGACCTGCCAGTTTGCTTAATTTTAAAACCTAAACCCTAAATCCTAAATCTAGGCACCCCTTAAACCCTTTAATAGGCCCTAAACCTGGGCCCTGACCTGGGCTAACTCTAAACCCCTGAGCCCTAAACCCTGGGCCCAGGCCTAAACCTCCAAACCACTGGCTGGAGTGGTGACCACTGACCCCTAACCCCTGACCCCACCCCACCCTGACCCCCTGATCTTAAACCTGAACTAAACCCTGACCATCCATAAACCAAACCCTAAAACTTTAGGCCTAAACCCTAAGCCCTAAGCCTAAACCAGGCCCTAGCTTAAACTTAAACTAAATAAACCAAATAAAAATAAATAAGAAAACCTACATAAATAATTAAATAAAGAAAACCTAAACTAAAACCTAAAATGTATAAAATAAAAAATAAAAATAAACTAAAATAAAATAAATAAAAACCTCAACTAAACTAAAAAAATCAACCTAAGAATAAAAAACCTAAATAAAATAAAAACTAAACATAAAAAAAACCAAAAATAAAATATAATAAACACTAAATAATAACCTAAACCTAAAAAATAAACCTTGAAATAAATAAGAAGTAAAACCTAAACCCTAAACTAAAAAAAAACCTAAATCTAAAATAAAAATAAAATTAACAAAATAAAATAAACCTAAACTTAGACTAAAATAAACTAAACTAAAATAAATAAAACATAAACATAAACTATATAAAATAAAATAAACTAAAAATAAACCTAAACCTAAACTAAAAATTAAAACCTAAAGTAAGAACTTAAAAAAATAAACTAAAAACTTAAACCTAAACCTAAAAATAAAAAATTAAAACTAAACCAAAAAAAATAAAATAAAAATAAAAATCATCTAAAAAATAAACATAAACTTTAAAAATAAACTAAAATAAAAAACCAAAACTAAAATAATTAATCCCCAAATAAATAAACTAAGCTAAATAGAAATAAAAAATAAACCTAAATAAAACTCAAAAATAAAAAATAAAATAAACTCAAATAAATATAAAATAAACTAAATAAACCCAAACTTACCAGTTTACTTACTTTAAAAAAAAACCCTAAACCCTAAAACTATCCCTAAACCTACAACCCTAAACCTTAAACCCTAAAACCTTAAACCTTAAACCCTAAACCTTATTTCCTAAACCCTAAACACTAAAACCCTAAATCCTAATCCCTAAACCTTAAACCCAAAACCCAAAACCCTAAACCATACACTCTAGACCCTAAAACCTACAACCCTAAACCCTAAACCCTAAACCCTAAACCCTACACTAACCCTAAACATTAGGAATGGGTAGAACCTTAATGATAGGAATATCACAAACAACCTAATAAATAAAAACTAAACTAAAATAAAATAATAAAAACCTAAACTAAACTAAAAAATACAAAACATAAATAAAATAAAAACTAAACCTAAAATAAAAATAAAATAAACCTAAAATAAAATCAAATAAAAACTAAATAAAAACCTCAACCTAAAAAATAAAAAATAAAATAAAAAATAAAAACTGAAAGCTAAACCTAAACCTAAAAAATAAAAAATAAAAATAAAAACTAAACTAAAATAAAAATAAAAATAAAAACCTAAACTAAACTAAAAAATACAAAACATAAATAAAATAAAAACTAAACCTAAAATAAAAATAAAATAAACCTAAAATAAAATAAAATAAAAAATAAATAAAAACCTAAACCTAAAAAATAAACCTAAAATTTAAAAAATAAAACCTAAACACTAAATTAAAAAAAAACTAAACCTAATATAAAAATAAAATAAACCAAAACCAAAACTAAAATAAACTAAACAAAAATAAATAAAATCTTAACCTAAAATATAGTAAACCTAAATCTATAATAAAATAAACTAAAAATAAACCTAAACCTTAACTAAAAAATAAACCCTAAAAATAAACCTAAAATAAAAACCTAATATCTAAACCTAAAAAAATAAATTAAAAACCTAAACCTAAACCTAAAAAGAAAAAATAAAACTAAAACCTAAAAAATTAAATAAGAATAAAATTCAACTAAAAATAAACCTAAACCTAAGAAATAAACTAAAATAAAAAACCTAAACTAAAATAATTAAACCTAAAATAAAGAAACTAAACTAAATAAAAATAAAAAAACAAACATAAATAAAATTTAAAAATAAAATCAAATCAAATAAATAAAAAATAAACTAAATAAAGTAAATAAACCTAAACCTACCGATTTAGTTAATATAAATAAAACCTTTAACCCAAAATCCTAAATCCTAAATCCTAAAACTAACCTTAAGCCCTTAACCCTAAACCCTAAACGCTAAACCCTAAACCTTAAACCCTAAACCTTAAGCCCTAAAACCTACAACCCTAAACCCTAAACCCAAACCCTAAATTCTAAACCCTAAACCCTAATCGCCAAGAATGGGTAGAACCTTGATGGCAAGAACATCACTCTCAACTAGGCTCGATAGTCACAAAGGCGTGTGAAGGCTGAGGTGGAGGTTATGGTGGCAGAGGGAGCGAAAAGTTACAATGTGTGGTGGTGACGAGAGATAGATCACGATATGATGTTGAATCCGCTACTGAGAGGCAGGTTGGTTCCGATGGGAATTGGAGAAATCAAGAATGACCAATTCAATCTCGCTTATGGAACGTGTCTACAAAGAGACGTTCTACTTATCTAGGGTTTTTGATTTGCTCTATTGGTGCTCATTTTTTATCTATGTCATCGCTTATGTCTTAGAAAACTCCGGGTACTACTTGGTTGATCAAATCAAAAAGAAGAAATGTTGAATATGAATTTGTTCTCTATTAAAAAAAACCCTAAAATATAAACCCTAAACCCTAAACTAAAACTTAAACCCTAAACCTAAACCTAAACCCTAAACTAAAATCCCTAAACCCTAAATCCTAAATTAACCATAAACACAAAACCCTAAACCCTAAAAGCCTAGAAACCTAAACCTAAACAAAAAAAAACCAAAAAATGAAATAAAAAAACCTAAACCAAAATAAAATAAAAACAAAAAGTAAAACTTAAACATTAACCTAAATTTAAATCTAAACCTAAAAAGAAAATAAAAAAAATAAAAACTAAAAAAATAAAATAAATAAAAACTTAAAAAAATACTAAAATAATAAAAACTTAAATAAAATTAAAACTAAACCTAAATTAAAAATAAAATAAAATAAAAACTGAATAAGAACTTAAACCTAAAAATAAATAAAAAATAAAACCTAAACCCTAAATTAAAAAACAAAGCTAAACCTAAAATAAAAATTAAAAAAATAAAATAAAATAAACCTAAACCTGAACTAAAATAAACTAAACTGAAATAAATAAAACCTAAACATAAACCTAAAATAAACTAAACCTGATCCTAATCTTAAAATAAATAAAATAAAATAAACTAAAAATAAACCTAAACCTAAACTAAAAAATAAAACCTAAAAATAAACCTACAATAAAACCCTTAAACCTAAACCTAAAAAAATGAAATAAAAACCTAAACCTAAACCTAAAAATAAAAAATAAAACCTAAAATTTAAAAATAAAATAAAAATAAAATTCAACTAAAAAGTAAACCTGAACATATAAAACAAAATAAAATAAAAATCCTAAACTAAAATAAATAAACTAAAATAAATACATTAAACTAAATAAAAATTAAAAATAAAGTTAAATAAAAATAAAAAAATAAAATAAACTCAAATAAATAAAAAATAAACTAAATAAAGAAAAACCTATCATTTTACTTAATTAAAAAAAACCTAATCCCTAAATCCTAAACCCTAAACCCTGAACCATAAACCCTCAAACTAACCCTAAACCCTAAACCTTAAACCTTAAACCTAAAACCATAAACCAACAACCAACAACCCTAAACCCTAAACTCTAAACCCTAAAACCCTAAACCTTAAACCATAAACCCTCAACCCTAAACCCTAAACCATCAACCTTAAATCCTAAACCCTAAACATTAAAACCCTAAACCCTAAATCCTAAACCCAAAAACCTACAACCATGAACCCTAATCCCCAAACACTAAATCTTAAACTAACCCTAAATCATAAACTAACCCTAAATTATAAACTAACCCTAAACCATAAGAATGCTAGGCTAATTCTAGATCTAGTGGTGGAAGCAAAGGCAGAGGCGATGGTTATTCCAATGGTGGTGGGTGATCTGGAGGTGTTAGTGGATATGGAGGTGGTGGTCGAAGTAGTGGTGGTTATGGAGCCAGGAGGAGCGATGAAGGTTACAGCCGTGGTGGTGGCGGAGGGAGAGAACGGGGATATGATGATGGATCTCATGACTCGAGAGGCAGGGGTATTCTGATGGGAATTAGCAAAACTGAAGAACGACCGATCCGATCTACTACTTATGGAACTGTCTTTACAGTAGAAACGGTTCTAGTTATCTAGGGTTTTTGATTTGCTCTATAGGTGCTCATTTTTTATTTATATCGTCACTTGTGTCTTAGAAAACTTGGGGTGCTACTTGGTTGATAAATTGAAAAGAAGAAATGTTGAATAAAAATTTGTTCTCTGTTAAAAAAACTCCTAAATCCTAAACTAAAACTTAAACCCTTAACCTAAAACTTAAACCCTAAACCCGAAACCCTAAACCCTAAATTCTACCTTAACCCTAAACTCAAAACCCTAAACCCTAAGCCCTAAAAAGCAAAAAATCTAAACCTAAACTAAAATAAAATAAAATAAAAACATAAACTAAAATATAAACCTAAAAAAATAAAATAAAAAATTAAAATTAAAATAAAATAAAATAAAATAAATAAAATATATACTAAACTAAAAAATAAGAAACCTATATAAAATAAAAACTAAACCCAAAATAAAAATAAAATAAAATAAAAACTAAATAAAAACTTATACCTAAAAAATAAATCTAAAAAAAATAAGAAAATAAATAAAAAAATATAACCTAAACCCTGAACTAAAAAATAAACTTAAACCTAAAATAAATAAAAAAATAAATATAATAAAATAAACCTAAACCTAAAGTTAAAAATAAAACCTACAAATAAACCTAATATTAAAACCTAAAAGCTAAACCTAAAAAAATAAAATAAAAACATAAACCTAAACCTAAACCTAAAAATAAAAAATAAAACTTAATCCTAAAAAATAAAATATAAATAAAACTCAACTAAAAAATAAACTTGAACCTAAAAAATAAACAAAAATAAAATGCTAAACTAAAATAAATAAATAAACTAAGCTAAGTAAAAATAAAAAATACACTTAAATAAAAAAAATTAAATAAACTCAAATAAATAAAAAATGAACTAAATAAACTTAAACCTACCAGTTTACTTAATTTAAAAAAAAGCCCTAAACCCTAAATCCTAAACCCTAAAACTAACCCTAAACCCTAAACCCTAAACCCTAAACCTAAAACCTTAAACCCTGAACCATAAAACCCTAAACCCTAAATTGTAAACCCTAAACCATGTCCTTTAAATCGTAAACCCTAAATCCTAAAAGCTACAACTGTAAATCCAAAACCCCAAACCCTAAACCCTAAATCATAAAACCCTAAACCCTATACCCTAAACCCTAAAACTTATAACTCTAAACCCTAAACTCTAAACCCTGAACTCACCCTAAACCCTAAACCCTAAACTCACCCTAAACCCAAAACCCTCAACTAGCCCTAAACCCTAAATCCTAACCCTAACCCTAAATAATAAACCCTAAACCCTAAAACTTAAACCCTAAAACCCTAAATCCTAATCCTAAACTAACCCTAAACCCTAAAGCTCAAATCATAAACCCTAAACTAACTCTAATCTCTAAACCCTAACCCTTAAACCCTAAACCCTCAAAATCCTAAACCCTAAATTCTAAACACTAAACCCTAAACCCTAAATCCTAATCCTAAACCCTAAACCCTAAAACCCTAAACCCTAAAACCTTAAACCCTAAACCCTAAACCCTAAACCCTAAACCCTACACCCTAGAAACCTAAAAACCTAAAAACCTAAACCTAAACTAAATAAAACTTAAAAAATAAAATAAATAAAAAACCTAAACCTATATAAAATAAAATTAAAATAAAATAAAATAATAACCTAGCCTAAAACCTAAACCTAAACTTGAACATGAAAATAAAATAAAATAAAAATAAAAATAAATTAAAGTAATATAAATAAAAACCTAAACTAAAAGAAAAAAAATAAAAACCTAAATAAAATAAACCTAAAATTAAATAAAATAAAAATTAAACAAAAACCTAAACCTAAAAAATAAACCTAAAATAAAACCTAAAAATAAAACCTAAACCCTAAACTAATAAAAAAACCTAAACCTAAAATAAAAATAAAATAAACCTAAACTAAAGTAAACTAAATCTAAAATAAACTAAACCTAAACCTAAACCTAAACTAAATAAAATTAAATTAAATTAAAATAAATGTAAACCTAAACTAAAAAATAAAACCTAAAATATAAACCAAAAATAAAAAAATAAAACCTAAACCTAAAAAAATAAAATAAAAACCTAAACCTAAACCTAAACCTAAAAATAAAAAATAAAATCTAAACCTAAAAAAATAAAATAAAAATAAAACTCAACTGAAAAATAAACCTAAACCTAAAAAAAATAAAAATAAAAAATTAAATTAAAATAAATAAACCTAAAATAACTCAACTAAACTAAATAAAAATTAAAAAATAAACCTAAATAAAAAGAAAAAATAAAATAAACCTAAATTTACTGGTTTACTTAATTTAAAAAAAAAACCCTAAACCCTAAACTCTAAACTTACAACCCTCAACCTATGCCCCCACCCTAAACCCTAAATCCCTAAACTCTAAACCCTAAACACTAAACCCTAAAAGCCTAAACCATAAACCCTAAACCTTAAACTCTAAACCATAAAACCTACAACCCTAAACCCTAAACCCCAAACCCTAAACCCTAAACTAGCCCTAAACCATAAACCTTAAACTAACACTAAACCCTAAGAATGGGCATAACTTTAATGTAAAACATCACCAGCTCAATCTTGATTTCGTGGTGAGACAATGCGAGGCTATGGTTACAAAGGGTGGTGGGCGATCTGAGTGGATATGGAGGTGGTCGAAAGAGTGGTTATAGAGGTAGGAGGAGCGACAGAGGTTACAGTCGTGGCGGCGGCGAAGGAAGAGATCAGAGATATGATGGCTGATCCCGCTACTCGAAAGGTGGGGGTGGTTCTGATGGGAATTGGGGGAACTGAAGAATGGACAATTTGATCTGCTACTTATGGAACTATGTCTTTATAGTAGAGATAGTTCTAGTTACCAAGGGTTTTTGATTTACTCAATGGGTGCTCCTTTTTATCTATGTCGTCGCTTATGTCTAAGAAAACTTGGGTTTCTACTTAGTTCATGAAATTGTAAAGAAAAAATGTTGAAACTAAATTTGTTCTCTGTTAGAAAAGAAACCTTAAAACCTAAACTAAAACTTAAACCCTAAACCTAAGACCTAAAACTTAAACCCTCAACCCTAAATTCTAAATCTTAAACCCTAAACACTAAACCCTAAATTCTAACCCCTAAACTTTAAACCCTAAACCCAAAACCCTAAACCCTAAACTCTAAAGCCTAAGGCCTAAACCCTAAACCCTAAAACCATAAACCCTAAACTGTAAAACCTACAACCTTAAACCCTAAACCCTAAACCCCAAACCCTAAACCCTAAACCCTAAACCCTAAGCCTTAAATCCTAAACTAACCCTAAACCCTAACCCTAAACCTTTAATAAAGGTGTTATTAGGAGTAGATCTAAAGAATGACCTAATCTTAACATAGTTATTATAGCTAAAGTAAATGTTTTCAAGATACTTTCCCTTGACTATTAAACATTTGAATACCACAAACCTTAACCCTAAATTATATCATAATACCATATATTATAGTATAATGAAGCATCATATATTTGAGCTTGTAGTGAAGTGTTTTTGGATGTTATAAGATGTTTTGAAATGTTTTAGTATATTATGGTATTGTGCCCTATAGTCTATAATAATATAAATCATAAAAATATTTATTTAATAAATCAAATGATGAAATTTGTTAAATTTGAATTGGGAATTAGGTTGTAGTACCAATGGTGTGCTATGCCACTTATAGTCTAAAAACTAAGATTTTATGTTCAAAATAAATATTATATGTTGTAGCATAGTATAACATCATATATCATAATATATTGTTTGGTGCATTTTAAAGCCATTTAGTATTTTATGATCATGCAGTCAAGCCTACACTAACATTATTTATAAAAATGTTGATTTAGACTTTAAAATGGCAGAATTTGGCCAAATTCATAATACGTAGAGCATGGCATTATAATATATTATTTCAAATTAAAATATGTAAGTGATACGACTATAATATATAGTATTTTATTATTTAGATAAATTTTATGATTTTTTTATCTTAAGGAATCCCTTGTGATGTGATATGCAATATAATATAATATAGGATGCCAATAACATAGTGTAGCATCATGCATTAAAGCATAATATTGTGTACTACTACTTATTATTTAGCATATGTTAGTTTGTTATAGTATGATGTAGTAGGGTTTCTATTGGTATAATTCATAAAAATATTGATTAATAGGCTGAGATGAACGGATTTGGCCAAATTGAAGGTAAGCTTTTGGGAACATCATTGGGGGTGTGCTATGGTGTGTCATTTAAAGATCCTCTAGGGTTGTGCTAGGAACACCAAAGGGATAGTCTACCTGCTGCGGGATAGAGCTAGCCAACCTAAGGGGTTGCCTTTCAATGTGCAACGGCTGTGCTAGGAAGAAGGCATAGCAGACTTACATTTTCCAAAATTAGGAACAACCGCCGGGGTGACTTGTTGGATGCATAACAAATGGAACCTGAGCTAGGGAGACTATTGAGTGAATGCCGTTGGGAATTTATGTCAACTCAAAAGTAGTCAGGATTAGTTTTATCTTAATTTCATGTGATTTGATATGGTTTGTTTGGTTTAGTTTGATTTTGAATTGAGGGCATATCCATTGGTGATGTGAGATCAGTCAAATTTGATTGATTTAATTTATGGACCATGTCAGTGTGCGATGAACCCACTGAGAAGGTGCTATATCAGACTTGTCATATCTCAAATTTACAAATCTAAAGGATAGTCTAGTGGTTGTGGGGTAGAGCTAGCCAACCTAAGGGGTTGCCTTTCGGTGTTTAACGGCTGTGCCAGGAAGAAGGCATAGCAGACTTACATCTTTTAAAGCAGGGAATAATCACTGGGGTGACCTGTTGATAACACAAAAAATAGAACCCAACTTAGGGGTAACTACTGAGTTAATGCTGCTGGGGACTTATATCAATTCAAGAGTAGTCATGTGATTCCTATAAGGAGTTTTCTTAATACTACCCAAAGATAGGATGCCTGCTTTGGAAAAGGTACCACTATGAGTGTCCTCCTAATCCATAAGTGAATATATATTTTGTTTATATTTTTGCATTAATCTTGTTGGTTTGCAAGGGATCACAATGGGAAGGGGCTATGTCAGCCTTGACCAATCTCAAATTTATACTAAGGGAGAATCTGCATATCTAGAGTACAGATTCTCCAACCACAAGGGTGGTTATTAGGAAAGGCAAACTATCAAATTTGATAGTAACCTGGGTTGTGTCTAAATGGGGTAGTGAAGGATGTGATCTAAATATAGTGCCCATAGGGGAAGTGCTACTAGGGGTGTTATCATAAGCCTTGGAAAAGAAATCCTATAGGTGTACGGTGGCTAACTCAAGCAGAAAGCTTAGCAGACTTACATCTGCCATGAGTGGTGTATCCTAAGATGCGAGAGCCAACCAACCTAAAGTGTATTCATCAGCATGAGTGGTGTATCCATCAACATAGTGAGAACCAACCAACCTAAGGTGCCCGTCGGTGTGCAACGATCAATCTAAAAATAAAGTGTACAGGCATATAACTTTCTAAGCGGAACTAATCATCGGGATAGTTTATCATTAGCGAGACATATGCTATCTGCCCTAGAGCAACTACTAAGCAGGGAGCCCCGAGGAAGGACTGGACTTAGAATTGAAGCAGTCAAGAGGGAAGGAGCCACTAGGGGACTTATCGTAAACCTCAGATATACTCAACCCAATTAGTGCATTAAGATTAATCCAAGAATAAAGTGTAGCAGACTCACATCCTCTTAAATAAAGCCAATAAGAGGTAGCTTATCGGCCATGCTGTAAGGCCTACCAAACTAATAAGGCACTCATCGGTGTGCAGTAACCAAGAAAGGAAGGAAAGCGTAGCAGACTTACATCATCTAAAGTTAGAAGACTACTAGGCTGACACACTAGCAGGGTAGCACGTCAGCCCAACCTAGAGCAGCTATAGAGTGAGTGCTGCTCGGGGCATTATCTCAACCCAGAGTAGCGAGACAAAAGACATGTGTTAGTTTTATATGTTTGTGTGTAGTTTGGGTTTGTGTTGTGTCAATGAAGGATAGGACACCGCTCGGGTTTCTTACACCTACCCTAAACGCATCATGGAGGATTCACAAACAAGAATACTTTCAACATGGAAGAGATTGAATTCAAAATGGAATTTTTGTTGATGATAATTATTTTCAAACATGATTTATAATATTTATTTAACTAGAGCCCATTGATTGGAAGCATTGGGCGCTCTCTTGTATGATTAATAAGCTAATAAGATCCTCTTTAGTAGGCCTTCTCTCTGGGTAAAGGACCTTCCCAAGTAGGTTCAAACTTGCCTCTCATCTTACAATGGGCAACAATCGATCTCCTTAGAACCAGAATAAGCTCTCCTACTTGAAAAACTCTAGGATGGACCAACTTGTTATGAGCTTGAATCATTTTAGCTTTATACAACTCAAGGTTTTGGCATGCCCACAGGCATCTCTCCTCCAAAACTTTGAGCTCTTCTAATCACAACTAGGTGTTTTACTTTGTTGTGATCTTTCTACCCATAACTATCCTTAATGATGTGAGTTGGACTTCTAATGGTATAATGGTTTCGGACCTATACACTAAGGTAAAAGGAGTAGACTGAGTTGGAGTTTTATATGTGATGTGGTAGGGCCACAAAGCTTCAACTTACTGCTTATGACACTATCACTTGTTATTGTCAAGTGTCTTCTTCTGTATTTGGATGAGAGTTTTGTTGAAGGCTTCTGCTAAGCCATTTTCCTTCAAGTAGTTGATGGTAGAATATCTCCAATCTATGACATGTCTCTAGGAAAAGTTGTTGATCTCGATGCTCTTGAATGCAGTACCATTATCAATATAATTTATCGAGGCACTCCGAACTTATATAAGATATGATTCCTAAAAAATTGGAGCATATGTGAAGTTGTGACTTCTCTGAGCGGAATCAACTTCGCCCATTTGGAAAAGTAGTTAGTAGCAGCTAAGATGAACTTATGAGCCTTAGAAGAAACAGGACCATTCTGACCCACTATGTTGGTAACCCAACATTCGAATGGCCATGAGGTCAATGTAGGATGTAGAATGTTGGGTGGTTAGTGTAGGACCACACTGTGTATTTGACATTGGTGACATCTCCTAGTTGTATCCATGCAATCTTTGATTATTGAAGGCCAGTAGTATCCTAATGTCTTGATCTTGGCTTTCATCTTCAGACCAGATTGGATGGCTCCACATAATCCTAAGTGTTGCTCAGTCACGATCTTATGGGCTTCATGCTTATTTAGACAATGTAACCACATATGATTGAAAGACTTTCGGTACAAGACATCATTCACAAGAGCATACGAAAGTTCTCTCTTCTTCATCTGATGGGCTTGAGACTTCTCTTCGGATAGTTTGCCTTTAGTTAGGGAATCCATGAATGGTAGCCTCCAATCTAACTCCTCATCCTTCTTGGCAATGGCAACCTCCCATCAAGAAGATCGCTTGATGAGTTCAATATAATATAAGACATCTATTTTGGACTATTATTGATATGGACTCATCCTCTAGACATGTCAACTCCTTGGAAAGCTTGGCTAAAGCATATGCTATGACGTTCTCTCCTCGAGGAATGTTATAAAGGGTAACCTCTAAAATTTGGGCCAACAACTCCATGATGTACTTGTGGTAGTGATGGATCTTGAGCTTTAAAACCTTATAGGACCTAGAAATTTGGTTGATAACTAGCTAAGAATCCCTAAAGATATTAATATTTTGGATGCTTAGAGTAAGGACTAACTCCAAATCGACAATCAGAGCCTCATATTTGGCTTCATTATTGGTCCAATGATTGGACAGATGATATGAGAATCTCATCACATTACTGTTTGGAGTTAAGAATACTATTCCTACCCCCGCCTTTCTTGGAATAGTAAATTATGGTTCTTCTCTTTGAGATGAAGCTACATAATCAAAGTACATCTCCTAGGGGTGAATGCTAGTATCCCCTAAGTTCATGATTTGTTCATTGGGAGATCATCACTAAGAGTTAGCAGTGGGTGCGCTAAGAAATGCTAGCACTTATCCTTTCACCACACAGAGGGGTACAAAGGTAATGTCAAACTGTGAGAGGATCATGGACTGTCGTGCCAACCATCTTGATAGCATCGATCGTATCATGAGAATCTGTAGTGGATTGGTCCTAGAGATTAAGTTTACCTTATGAGGAAGCATTTATTGTTGTAGCCTTTGGGATGCAAAGATTAAAGTTAGGCAATGATTCTTAATGGGTGGATAATTAGCCTCAGTAAGGATTAGATGATGGATGAGGTAGTAGAGTGCAATTTTCTTCCCTTCATCATTGGCTTGGGCTAATAAAGCACTTAGGGAGTCATCTAATGCAGCAGTGTAAAGTATGAGTGGCTTACCTCGAATAGGGGTCCCTTGAACTGGTGGCGTCATCAAGTAATGCTTGATGTCTTCAAAGGCATGCTCACACTTATCATCCCACTTGAACTTGGCATCAGTTTTGATAAGTGCTAAGAATGGTTGACATCTACCCGATAAGTTGGATATAAAGCATCTTATATACTCCAAATGCCCTTAGAATGATCTAAGTTGAATTAAAATTTTTGAGGGTGGCATTTCTAATATCGCCTTGATCTTCTCCAATTCGATTTTGATTCCCTAGTGTCAAATAACAAACCCAAGGAATTTCCCTGAAGTAATTTTGATTGCACACTACAGGGGATTCATTTTGAGGTTAAATTATCTTAGCTGGTTAAAAACTACTCTCAAGTCAAAGAGATGGTCTTCCATTTCTCTACTTTTGACCATGAGATCATCGACATAGCACACGACTTGATGATGAACGAGTTTGTCAAAGATTCGAGTCATAGCATACTGGTATGTAACATCAACATTTTTAAGGCTGAAAGGCATTAGCTTATTGCAATATATTCCAATTGGGGGTTCTAAAAGTAATGTTTCTTTCATCTTTAGGGGTCATCTTTATTTGGTTACATCCAGATGAGCCATCCATGAAAGAAAATACTGCATGAGATCAGGCAATGTCCCCCATCAGCTTTGGGATTGGTAGTGAAAATTCATCTTTTGGACATGCCTTTTTTAAATCCTTAAAATCGATGCACATGTGAATTTGTCCATTCTTTTTCTTAATTGAGATGACTCTGGCTAACCAAGTAGGGTATTTTTCTTCTCGGATGAAGCCCGCATCAATCAATTTCTTGACTTCAAAAATGACCTATTATTTTATGTCTAATTGCATGCATCTAGGAGCTTACTTTATAGGGTTAGCAGTATACTCTATTGCTAGTTTATGGATTGCTACGTCAGGAGCCAATCCAAGTAACTCTTCATAAATCCATGCAAAGTAGTCCTTAAACTCACTCAATAGCATAACTAAGTCATTGATTTCAAACTCATTCAATAAAGAACTGATGTATATCAGGCGTGGATCTTCTCCAGTTCCTAAGTTGATTTCCTTGAGCTCACAATGGTTTGATCTCTCTTCAAACTCTGGCATCTTTGACTTCAAACTAATCTAGATTATCTAAAGTTTCTAAGAATAGCTCCTTATATGAGTTAATTTAATTTTAAAAGAACCTACCATATTCCAAATGATTAGTGATTACTAAGCAGTGATTGTCATCATCGACTGGACCCACTGTACTAAATCCTAATCTCGGTCTTGATTGAGAGTTTTTTACATTTGTTCATCAATATTCTTTCAAAGTAGTCCAACCTACACTTTGACCAAGTATGTGGGATTAACCCTTTCTTTACTAAATTATGAACACAAGGCAAGTACCAATCAAAAGATAATTCTATTGAATCTTTATATGAATCATCCTCAAGTTATACATCAACTTCTTGACTTATGGATCATTCTCCCAGAAAGAACCTCTGACTCTTTACACCTGTGGATGACTTAGGGGCTTCCTTAACTACCAAACCCTTAGCTTTTAAAGAGGAAAGTGAGGTTAGAGCAAAGGTCTCCAACTAATGCCTATTTGTTTCACATATAGACTTGGATACACTTATGCTTTGCTTTGGAGCCTGGTCTTCATCACTATCTGGCTCAAGTGTCACCTCCAAGGGAATCTACTATTGGGAAGAGCTAGCTAGGGTGCTAACCATATAAGACTCATTCTATGAACTAGATTCTAAGTCTATATGGATAGCAGTTGTACTCTTGGTAGCTGAGACATATCTTATATTGGGTGGCCAATAATGAGGTTTTCCACCCCTAGCATTGCCTCTGAACTAGCCTCTTCCTCTGCCTAGTGGAGGTCAGGTATTCCTACCCATATGTTCAAATGGAGTAATGAACTATGGGTGGAATCTAATGTCAAGCTCCACTTCCTCCTCCAGGTCTATTTTCGCTCCCTTTTATTTTCTTTTTTATTTTCTCTTTTCTTTTCTTTTTATTTTTCTCTTTCTTTTTCTTATTCTTTTTCTTTTATTTTTTAAACTTTGGCCAAGTTCATGAGAATAGAATTATTAATTTTAAGGGAGGCAATAAGCTACATCATCATATATGTCGACCTTGTGAACTGTAAATGGCTTGAGATCTACTTTGACATAGTAGACGATCCCACCTCTCATGAACTTCATAAAATGATATAGAGAGGATGGAACTATGTTGCTCTCATGTATCCATGGTCTCTCAAGCAAAGCATTGAAATATGTATCTGAGTCTATAATGTGAAACTTGGCTTTGGTCTTCCAATAATCTATCTCCAAGGGCAACACTATGGAGCCCAAGGCTTGTTGACCTCACTTTTGGAGTGCGAATTCAATCTTCCCATCTTAGACTTAAAAGTATTCTAGACACTAAGACTTCCTTAGTAATAAGACACTTTTAATAATTATGTAAACACTTAACCTAAGATTAAAGACTTAGAAAGGGTTAATCATAGGATTAGATTATGCCTTAATGATTAGGAAAATCTACCTACCCTACAACCCAAATCCAATCCATGTTCACCTTCTCAAACCAAACCTCAAGTTCAATTCAAACATCAAATTCAAATCCAAATCCAAACCCAAATTCTAAAACCAAATGAATGAATCCCATGATGAAACCAAAACTTAAAACCCTTCCTAAGCCATATGACCTATACCATGGACTTAGCCAAATCTTAATCCAAATTAATCCAAAATTAATTGATTTTCTCATAATTAATTTATATCTTCAATTATCTTCCTAAATATAAATCAAATCTACATTCAAATGATCAAAACTAAATCAAATTAAATCTAAATTTCTAAGCCATATGACCTGTCCCATGGACTTAGCCAAATCTTAATCCAAATCAAGTCAAACTCAATTGATTTTCTCACAAATAAATCATATTTTAAATCAGATTCACAAATTTAAATGAAATATACATTTAGCCTCAATAGAGATTAGATGATAACTGAGGTAGTATAGTGCATTTTTCTTCCCATCATCATTGGCTTGGACTAACAAAGCACTAATGACATCGTCTAATGCAACAGTGTGAATTATTAGAGCTTTCCTGGGATAGGGGCTGCTAGAACCGGTAGCGTCATTAGGTAATGCTTGATGTCTTTGAAGGCATGGTCAAACTTGTCATCCAACTTGAACTTAGCATCCTTTTTGAGAAGTTCTAAGAATGGCTGACATCTTCCTAATAGGTTGGATATAAAGCATCTTAGATACACCAACCGCCCTTGGAATGATCTGAGATGAGTTAAACTTTTAGGGGGTGGCATTTCTAATATCATTATATTTTTCTTTGGAATGATTTCGATTCCCTGGTGTTGGACAACAAACCCAAGGAATTTTCTTAAAGCTACTCTGAATGAAAACTTCAGGGGGTTCATTTTGAGATTAAATTGTCTTAACTGATCAAAAATTACTCTCAAGTCAAAGAGATGGTCTTCTTTTTCTCTACTTTGGACCACGAGATCATCGACATAGCACTCTACATGATGATCAATAAGTTCATCAAAGATTCGAGTCATAGCCCACTTGAATGCAGCACCAGTATTTTTAAGGCTAAAAGGCATGACCTTATAGCAATAGATTCTAATCAAGATTCTAAAAGCAGTATTTCATTCATCTTCAAGGACCATCTTTATTTGATTATATCTAGATGAGCCATCCATGAAAGAGAAGACTGCATGAGATGAGACAATGTCCACCATCAACTCTAAGATTGGTAGTGGAAATTCATATTTTTGGCATGCCTTATTTAAATCCTTAAAATCAATGCATATGTGAATTTGGCGATTCTTTTTCTTAACTGGATGATGTTGGCTAACCAGGTAGCGTATTCTTTTTCCTGGATGAAGCCATCATCGATCAACTTTTTGACTTCAGGAATGACCTTTTGTTCTATGTTTAATCGCATTTGTCTAGGAGCTTGCTTGATAGGGTTAGCAATAGGCTCTATTACTAGTTTATGGACTGCTACGTCAGGAGCCAATCCAGGCAACTCTTCATAAATCAATGCAAAAGTAGCCCTTAAACTCAATCAGTAGCCTAACTAAGTCATTAGTTTTAAATTCATTCAACAAAGAACTAATATATGTCGGGCGTGGATCTTCTTCAATTCATAACTTGATTTCCTTGAGCTCGTCGATGGTTGACTTGATCTCTTCTTTGAACTCTAGTGCTGCATCTTTTACTTGAAAATCATATGAATCATCTGAAGTTTCTAATCATAGCTCCTCATATAAGTTAATGTGATTTGAAATGAACCTATCAGATTTCAAATGAATGCTGATGACTAAGCAGTGATCGTGATCATCGATTGGACCCACTTTACCAAATCCTAGTCCTAATTTTTATTGAGAGCTTCTGCATTTGTTCTTCCATATTCTTTCAAAGTAATCTGACCTGTGCTTTGACCAAGTGTGTGGGATTAACCCTTTGCTAAATTATGAACACAAGGCAAGTACCAATCAAAAGGTAATTCTATTAAATATTTATATGAATCATCCTCAAGTTCTACATCAATTTCTTCACTTGAGGATGATACTTCTAGAAAGAACCTCTGAGTCTTCACACCTGTGGATGACTTAGGGGCTTTCTTAACTACCAAACCCTTAGCTTTTTGCAAGGAAAGTAGGGTTAGAGCTAAGGTTCCCAACTGATGTCTATCTATTTCACATATAGACTTGGATACACTTATGCTTTACTTTAAAGACCGGTCTTCTTTGCTATCTAGCTCAAGTGTCACCTCCAAGGGAATATACTATTGAGAAGAGCTGGCTGGTGTGCTAACCATATAAGACTCATCCTATGAACTAGATTCTAGGTCTATATGGATAGCAAGTGTACTCCTAGTAGCTCAGACATACTTTTTATTGGTTGGCCACTAAAGAGGTTTTTCACCCCTCTCACTGCCTCTGAATTGGCCTCTTCCTCTGCCTAGTGGAGGTAAGGTCGTTCGACCCATATGTTCGAATGGAGTAATGAACTATGGGTCGAATCTAATGTCATGCTCCACTTCCTCCTCCAAGTCTATTTCCACTCCCTTTTATTTTATTTTTCATTCTCTTTCTCTTTTTTTTTTCTTTTTTTTTCTTTTTTTTTCCTTTTTTATTTTTAAACTCTGACCAAGTTCACAAGAATAGACTAGTTGATTTTGAGGGAGGTAGTAAGCTGCATCCTCAAATATGCTGACCTGGTGAACTGTAAATAGCTTGAGATCTACTTTGACATAATAGATGATCCCACCTCTCACAAACTTCATACATTTCCACTCCCTTCATACATTGTTCCCATGTATCCATGGTCTCCCAAGCAATGCGTTGAAAGATGTATCTGAGTCTATAATGTGATACTTGGCTTCGGTCTTCCAATCATCTATATCCAAGGGCAACACTGTGGAGCTTAAGGCATGTTGACCTCACTTTTGGAGTGTGGATTCAATCTTCCCATCTTAGACATAGGAGTCTTCTATACGCTAAGATTTCCCTTGTCATAAGATTTCAATAAAAACAATTAACCCTAAGTTTAAAGACTTAGAAGGGTTAACCAAATGATTAGGTTATGCCTTGGAATAGGATAATCCACCTACCCTACAACCCAAATCCAATCCTTGTTCACCTTCTCAAACCAAACCTCTAGATCAAATTCAAATCCAAATCCAAACCCAAATTTCAAAACCAAATGATTGAAGCCCATGATCAAATCCAAACTTGAAACCCTTCCGAAAGAATATGACATATCCCATGAACTAAAGCAAATCTTAATCCAAATAAATCCAAAATCAATTGATTTTCTCATAATAAATTTATATCTTCAATTATCTTCCTAAATATAAATCAAATCTACATTCAAATGATCAAAACTAAATCAAACTGAATCATATTAAATCAAAACCCTTCATAAGCCATATGATCTATCCCATGGACTTAGCCAAATATTAATCTAAATCATGACAAACTCAATTGATTGTCCCATAAATCAATCATATTTTCAATCATCTTCACAAATTTAAATGAAATATACATATAAATCATCAAAACTAAATCAAACTAAATTAAAATCCAGACCTAAGCCACATGACCCAACTCCTTGGACTTAGCCAAATTCCTTCATTCCAAAACCCAAATTAAATTGATTTTCTCATGAATCAATCATACCTTCAATCATATTCACAAATATATAAAAAATCTACAATCATCAAGCCTAACCAAAATCAACCCATGTCAAATCCAACTTAAACCGTTTGACTTGAAATGTTCAAATGAACCAAAACCCATTTAAACCCAAGCCAATTGAAATTAAATTTATATATAAATCCCAAATCCATATATAAACTCAACAAAATAAAACTCAACCCAAAATGAAGCAACTAAACCCAATTAGCCCACTTGACCCAAAATGGCCAATTTGACCTATTTGAGCCAAGTTTTAATCCTACTGAAATTGGATAGAACCAAGCCTATCAAAACCTCCCATCATGATTGTTGATCACCCTAGGTTGATCAATTATCACAAATTAGGTCAAACTAAGTCAATCCTTTAACCCAAATGAACCAAACTAGCCAAATTGTTACCTAAGCCAAATCCCTTGAAACCAATGATTCATACCAAATCAAAATTAATATTTGAATATGACTTGACTTTCAATCGAGTCAAACCCAACCCAATTAGCCCTCTTGACCCAAGTTGACCTAAATTGAATTTAAAGACCAAATTGACCTAAAATGCTAAAATGGGTCAAATCAAAATATAAATCAAATTGATTCTAACCAATGGCTCAATTTCATTCCAAATTGATTGTTGAACTTTACCAAAGCCATGATTGGACCCAATTGAACCCAATTGACCTACTTAGCCCAAATTGACCTAAAGGTTCAAGTTGGCCTAAATCAAAACCAAATCCAAAATAATTAAATCCTAAGCCTACAATCATCTTCAATTGGTCAACTAAACCCAAACCAACACCCAACCTAAGATAATTTGGCCAATTTGATCAAATTGGTAAACTTAACCCATTTAACCACAATGAATTCAAATGAGCCAAAATCAAATCTAAGCCAAACTAAACCAAAATATCCCAAATGATCATATAAACTTGACCTAATCCTTGGTTTGACCCAATTTGACCAATTGGTCAACTTGACCCAACCTAACCTAATTTGACCTAAATGAGTCAATTTATGATAACCAAATCAACTCAATTGACTTAAATTTGGCTAACCTCTTTTGGCTCATTTCAAATCTGACCAAATCAAATCTAATGCCAAATGATCATTTTACTCTTAGGTCAAGGGCATCACATGAGACAAACCACCCATGTAAGTGGTCATTTCCATTCCTTGGCCACTTAGTACTCTCCCAATGGCCCACCTAAGCATTTAGGACACTGCCCAACCTAACTTAAGGGGTGGTTGGGTCGGCCATGACCCATGGGAGGTGAAATCACCTCACCCTCCCATTTGGAGCATTTGAAGCCCATAGGACACCCATGATTCCTCCATGGCAATCACCTCCACACCTTCAACCAAACAAGTAGAGCCAACTCATCTCCTCCCTACCACCCATGACTCCCTGGATGGATGAATGGCCATTAGAAGCCAAACCCAATGCCACCATCGGATCATAAAGAAAGGGTGGTTTACACCCCCTCGTTTCCACTCAAACACACACAAAAATCTTTCCTCAGAGCCCTAACTACCCAAGATGAGATGCTAGTGTCATTCCCTAAGCACCCAAGCTTGTTCCCTGATCGAAAAATGCCACTCATGTTAGTCCTGAAATAGGATGCTCCCATTTTTGATCTAACTTCCCCATTTCTCCATCAAACTCAAATTAACTTTGGACGCTCCTTCCTAAGGCCTCATTGAGAAAGAATGAATTATCTCCTAAGCTTCCTGAGTACCGAAGGTGGGACTTCAATCAAAACTGAGGTCCAAATCATCAGTTTGTGGCCTTCCGAGCGAACATCGAGGAATTGATCCAATTGCTTTTCAAAAGGGCTTCATCTCCATTAGATGAAGCTTCCTTTGTCATTCGAGCCACTTTTCATGAGCTTCGACAAGGTATGCTTCCAAAATCGATCCATAAAAAAAAATGGGTTGGAGCTTTTTGAAGAAAACTTGCATCTCGTATGATCATGACCGTTGTATCCCCTCTGATCGATGTCGTGAAGGTGTGGGATCCTTTTGGAGTTGATCTGAGCTCAAGTAAGCTTAGATCAAGTGAGCAATGATGGATGGACTTCATTCTTCCTCACGCACATCATGTTAGATCACGCACCATTTGTTCCATGTGATCAAAACAGACGGTCATAATTAGATACGCTAGATTAATCTGATTTAATCTTATTAAGCTATGGTATTAATCATGGTCATTTGATCTTAGATCAGATGATGGATGAGAAAGCACATCCGCCGCTGCCACGTAGGTGCTGAGTCAGATAAATTTTAAGTAGCTAATCCCATGGCACCATGTGGAAAGCACGCCACATCAGCGCACAACGTGGTGCCAAAAGGATTGGGCTTTAATTAGGCTTAATTATTCATTTTTAATGACTGAAACTTATAAAAATCATAAACAATTATAGTGAAATAAAAAACTGCAAATAAATACTCATTTTAAAGTTATTTCGAAGGAGAATTAATTAAAAATGATCCTAACTAATTTTGAATAGCAATTAAGGTTTAATTATTATTTAACTACAAATTTTATTAGCTTAATTACTCCTTAATTATTTGAGTAATTAATTCCAAATTTTGTGGATTAATTTAATGGGATGATCTCTACCTCTCATGATTTTCTTGGGATTTATTTCTTACTTAATTAGGAAAATTGACTAATTAAATCTTAACAACTCTTTTAAGTTAATTAATGATTAATTAATCCCATGAACAGTAAACAGTTGGTTAATTAAATTTATTAATCATTGTTCAACAGTAAGTGAACTAAAGAATAGGGTTGGGACTCCTTTCTCTAAGTTCATTACCCTTTTTTAAAATGAAATTAATTAAGATTTAACTAATTAATTAATCACTTAATCAAATTGAAATAATAGTCACTTCACACTTTAATTAATTAAATCGTGGGGTAGATCTTTAGGTGTTTAATAACGAAAAGGAGTTTAATGAATTATGGTTAGTCCACATGTGTGGGAAAACCATAAGAGTAATTAATTAAGTCCCTTAAGCTAATTAACTATTAATCATGAGCCAATTACATTAGGCCTCTTTAATTTCCTAGGATCATTATAAGTTTATTTTCCATGCATATCATGTTGGCTCATAATTATTTTGTTAATTTCCTTAAGGTGACATAGGTAAGAGTAATTAATTCATCTAATTAAGGGTTCAACTTAATTAAACCATAAAATCAAGTTAATTACATTTCCTTAAATTAAATAAAATCACTAATGTGGGAATGGGTTTAAAATTACAAGTGACGATTTCTCTTGTCCTCTTTAAATCAAATCAAATCCAAAACTTAATTAATAAAGAAGCTTTGGTTTGCTTTAAATAATCTTATTTGATTTGATTATCCTTAAGAACTAGTTTGGTTGAATGAATCACATGCTCATATTTGATTTTTCTCTTTCTAATCATGTTGAATTTAGTATGTCATTTGGATTCATGCATCCATCTTTTCAAAATCAAGTAGAACAAAATGATTTTTTTATGTAAGATTGCATGTGTTTATTTAATTTAATATATGTGTGGCTATTATCACTATTAAATCCAAATGTATTTTTTAAAAGCTTATAAATGAATAATAATATGTGTTATGATGCTAGTTATAAATACAAAAGAAATGCATGTGTTTATAGCTTAAGTGTATGAATGTTGAGTTCTCTTTCCTCTATGCATGTGTTGATTTATATAAGATTGAATGGTAATGGGTATATAGTACATCCCGAAAACGAGGTTTTTAGCTAGCCCCAAGGAGGAATTACTCCTTGGTTTAACAATGACACATGCCCATTTGATTTCATTGTTATGTATATCAACAATAAAATTTGGATAGAGCTTTAATTCATATATATAAATGATTCAATAAAAAAAATATATTCAATCTTTGCATGATTTTCTTTCCCTCATTTATGCATACATCCATGTGTGTCCAATAAAAGCAAGTATATAGTCTGGACATCTCAGGAATATGAGGATTTAGTTATCCCCAAGGAGTTCTTCCGATTACCTCATTTCCTTAGTTTAACAACGACATGTACTTGCTTATATCTTTGTACATGTATATGTATATGTGATTATTAAATGAAAATCCCATTTTACATTTAAATTATATGCATTCATAATTGACTAAGTGGTTGAATTAATTAGCCATATGATTCAGAGCTTATTTCCTATGTTAATGTATACGAATTTACATATGTTTGATGGAAAATTGGTATATAGTCTAAACATCCTGAGAATACAAGGGTTTAGCTAGCTCCAAGGAGGTCATTTGATTACCTCACTTCCCTTATTTAACAATGACACATGCCTATTTAATTTCATTCTTATGTCCTTTTTCTATAATAATTTGGATGATGTTTTAAATAAATTTTTTTAAATAATTCAATAAAATAAAATATAAATTCTAAACATACACATACATTCATCATTTAAGTGTGATAAAATATGTTGCATGTATACACTTAGGATTGAATCATATGCATGTTACATGTGATGGAAAGGAATGATTTAATGTATGTCATGTGGTTGTAATTCAATCAAATTAATCTTAAGGTGCATTTCATTTTGAATAGGATTTATTTAAAGTGAATCTAAACTTAGGATTAATTAAATCATTTAATAAGCCATTAACTAAAAAGAACTAAATAAAATTAATTTACTTTAGAAAGTGACTTAAGGTAGGGATGATAGAGGGCAATCCTTTTTTTCCTCTTTTTATAACACTTAGTTGCTAAGTGTAATCCAATGAAACATACAATATAAATTAAAATTCTCAAATCAATTAAACTACTTCGAGTGAAATCAACCTTTCATGTTAAATTGAATCCTTCTACACTTAGAAAATACAACACTAATGCTTAGCAAGACTTAGCACATAAGCCTTAATACACACATTAGAATTAAGTCACCACTTCTAGCTCTAAGTTAGGACGGTGTATGATGTGATGTATATTTTATTTTATGATGTATTATTTTAGATTGGATGTTAGGGTGTATGCTTCATAGACTGGATGATAGGCTAATATTAGCCTAATCATGTTTTTGGCAGGGGATTATGCTTAAGGAATGCTTAAAAATTAATGTAATGCTTTTTTTGCAGGTTGCTTCAATCCTAAGCATAATCTAAGTTAGGACGGGTGGGCTTAGTTACCCATGTGTATGGTGCTAAGTCCAAATTATAAATACATCTGCTTGAGATTATATGTATATTTAGTTAACATCTATTTTGCAAGTGCAGTTAAATTTACTTTTCCCATAAAAATGTAATTTTTATAATAGGAATTATGATTAGTGCTATGGGAGAATAGTAAAGGGCCGTAAGGCTTTGTCCTAGGGTGCCCTATGATGCCTTTAAAGCAAGCACCATCCAAATCAAAGGAAGAACCAAATCAGAAATGGAGATATGAAGAAAGAAGACCCCCAAAGCATTTAATACAATTATAATTATTCTTTCATATTCTAGGTTATATAAGGGTAGAGCTCGGCTTCCCATCTTTTCTCTCTTCTGTTGTACCTGCAAAACCACAACACCTTTTACTCTTTTATGATAGTTTATATAATTGTTTGATGTTATGTTTAAATTGTGTATTACGATGGCATGCTTTGCATATTTTTATAAATGATTGATGCTTTAATGTGTGGCTTGGATACGATTAGGCTCCTAGGATAAAAATAACTTTTCTACCGAACTAATTACTCATAACTAAAGTTTAAACAACTCATAACCTCATCATAAAGCCTGAGACATAAATAAGATAATTAAAATATCTAGCAACCCCTTAGTTGTATGGTTGTATGTTTCACTTCATGCATGCATATTCTATCTCCTTTGAACATGAAGGATCTCCATCCTTACATGATAAAGGAATGCTTGACTTGTGAGGGCATGCGTTGTGGTGGAGAACACCTTCTTCTAGCTGATTTAACCCGTAACCTATTTCGTCATTCATTTAGGCATAAGAAATCCTAAAGCCTCAGTTAAAATGATGAGTTTAAAATGAAATAAAATTTGGAAAGATTTTGCATTTATAGATTAAGTCATATGCTCATACCACTCATGCTCTAGTCTCTTAAGGAGTGTGTTCAAGACTTTAGTCTCTTTCTAATTAAATAACTACCCTAGCTATGTTGTAATTCAAAAGACCATACTACATGGTTTCAAAATCGTAGGAGTTAGCTAGCGGCCACTCTAGGCAATTATTAGTCCAGAAGTCGGATAATTTATTCTCTCTTGTGGAGGTAAACCCTTATGTCCACCTGTCACTTAGATTTAGGTCATGATATAGCTCGTACTATAGCTCCCTAGATTTAGGATCCAAGGTAGCTATTTCTTTCAAGTTACAAGCATAATTCCTCACCTCTTAGGCATTCCCACAACCTTATGTTGGTGGATTATAAGCCATAGTAATCTAAATAAACAAAACATATAATGTAAAAATGCAGTTGTGCTCGATCATCCTTAGGAGTAAGTCTTCATCACTAAATGTAACTCTGAAGATGTCCTTCAAGTGGCATGACTCCTCTTTCATAGTTGTCAGTTGAGCCAAGCATATCTCTAGATCAAGTAAAGACTTGATTAGAGATTCCCTCATCTATTTGGATAAGACAAGGGCATTGTATATGCTTAACTTAGTAGGAAACTTTCTAAGGTGAGCTAGGAAATTGTAATCAACTCTGGCTTGGTCCTCCACAAGCATATCCATAGGTGGATCATCCTATAGAGGGGCTATTTGCTCACTGGAACCAATGACCTACTTACCCTTATCTTGAGGTGCTACCTAGGAGGGAACTGCCACCGATAGGTTGACTTCGGACTTCTTGGAATGATGAGCTTGTGGAAAGTTCTACCTTCTCATCACTGGACACAGCCTTCTCTTATGGGATCCTCAGAGTTAGTTGACTCCAAGTCAATCTCAAGAGGTGAACTTAATTGATTCAGAGAAGGATAGTCTGACTCTGATCAGAAAGGAAAGGATTGAAGCAACTAGAGCTATTATTTTTATTTAGACTTGATGAGCTTTCAATAGGAATAAAATCAGGGGCATCAGAAGTAGACAATATATAAGTAGAATCAACTTTCTTCATTAATTTCTTTTTGGGTGGAGGTACATGATAGAAATCAAGTAAAGTAAGCAGAATAAGGGAATTAGTGCCCTTATGCATAGATACAATGCTCCTGCCAATAGAAGAAGAGCTAGCAGAAGAGGTGGTAGCTACGACGATGAAGGGAGTACAGGACTCAAACAGTGGCTATGCTACTGGACTATCTCGGGCAAGTATGGTGAGATGTTGCTGCTGTTGGGCTATCACCCTCCCTAAATTGTCCTTCGTAACTAACAAACCTTCTTTAGTGTTGGAGGTTTGAGCTACTTCAGGCACCAACAAGAAAAGCTTCTTGATCTTAGAAATGATCTTCTTAGAGGTTCGAGATAGGGAGATATCCTAACCTTCTTTGATTTTAAGAGGATTGTAAGTATCCCCAAAGATTACTCTAACATAACCTGGTTGTTCTAATAAGTATTTTTTAGGGATAACTATGGTTTCAACTAAATCCATGCTACCTTAAAAGTGATAGAATCCTCTAAGATATGGCCTAACCTAAAAATAAAATAAATTTAAAATAAAATAAAATAAAAACTAAATAAAAACCTAAACCTAAAAAATAAACCTAAAAATAAAAAAATAATAAAACCTAAACCATAAACTTAAAAAAACCTAAACCTAAAATAAATAAAATAAAATAAACCTAAATTAAAATAAACTAAACTAAAATAAATAAAACCTGAACCTAAACCTAGAATAAACTAAACCTAAACCCTAAACTAAATAAATTATAATAAACTAAAAATGAATCTCAACCTAAACTAAAAAATAAAAGCTAAAAATAAACCTAAAATAAAAAGCTAAAACCAAAACCTAAAAATAAAAAATAAAAACCTAAACCAAAATGAAAAAATAAAAAATAAAACCTAAACCTAAAAAATTAAATAAAAATAAAACTAAACTAAAAATAAGCACAAACCTAAACCTAAACTAAGAAAATAAACTAAATTAAACAACCTAAACTTAAATAAATAAACTTAAAATAAATAAAAAAATTTAAACCTAAATAAAGTTAAATAAATTAAAATAAATTAAATTAAATAAATAATTAACTAAATAAACCAAAACCTACAGGTTTACTTAATTTTAAAAAAAATATATAAACCCTAAAACTTAAACCCTAAATCTTAAATCCTAAATCCTAAACCCTAAAACTAACCCTAAACTTACAACCTTAAACGTACAACCCTAAGCCCTAAAAAACCATAATCCCTAAACTAACCCTAAACCCTGGTCCAAACCCTAAACCCTAAATCATAAAACTAACCCGAAACCCTAAACCATGAACACTAAACCTACAACCCTAAATCTTAAAACTCTAAACCCTAAAGCCTACAACCCTAAACCCTAAACCCTAAACCTAAAACCCAAAACACTAAACCCTAAACACTAAAAACCTAAAAACCTAAACCTAAACTAAAAAAACTTAAAATAAAATAAATAAACTTAAACTTAAAAAAATAATAATAAAATAAAATAAGAACCTAAACTAAAACCTAAAATTAAACCTAAACCTGATCCTAAACATCAACCTAAAAAATAAATTAATACTAAGTGTAAAATAAAATAAACATAAAATAAAATAAAATAAAACTAAAAAGATCTAATAAATAAACCTAAAATAAATAAAATAAACCTAAAAACTAAAAAGAAACTATACCTCAAATAAAAAAGTAAAAAAAAAAAAACCTAAAAAAACTAAAAATAAAATAAATAAAACCAAAATAAAATAAATAAACAAAATAAAATAAACTAAAATAAATATAAACCTAAACTAAAAAAATAAAACATAAAAATAATAAAATTGAAATCTAAAACCTATAAAAATTAAAATAAAAAACCTAAACTAAAAAATAAAAAAAATAAAACCTAAACTAAAAAAATTAGAAGAAATAAAACTAAATTAAAATAAATAAAACCTAAAACCTAAAAAATAAACTAAACTTAAAAACCTAAACTAAAATAAATAAACTAAACTAAATAAAAATAAAAAAATAAACCTAAATAAAATAAAAAAAATTAAACTAAAATAAATAAAATAAACTCAATAAAACGTCTGGGTTAAATTTTTTAAAAACCTAAAGTGTCAAACCCTCCAAAATCCTAAACACTAAAACTAATCACAAAACTAAAAATCATAACTAACCACTGAAACTGAGCTCTCTACCCTAACTAGTACTGATATCTTAAGGCTCTAGGCCTCACAGGCCCTAGGCCCTCAGTCTAAACCTCAAAACCTAAACTCTTCTCCACTGAAACAGGCCACAAACCATGACCCTGGCTGCACAGGCCCTTAAATCCACTCACTAACTGACCCTGAACTAAGACCTAAACCCTAAGTCAAACATGGGCACCCTCCTATGAGCCCTGACAACAGGCCATGTAGATCCAAAACTGAAACTGGGCCACTGGGCTCAGGCTCTGGGCCACAAATAAGGCCCTGGGCCACAGGCTAGATCCACTACCAAACCCCAGGCCACCTGGGCCTTACTCTATAACCAGACCCATGCATGCTGAGGCTTAAACTGAAACTAATAACTGACCCCAAACTCAGTTAAACCCAGGAGCCCAGGCCCTACTGAAACCTAGGCCTGGGCCACTGGGCTAACCAAAACTGACCTGACCTACTTTGGGAAACCCTAAACCCAGACCCACAAACCTTAAACCCTCTGACATACCAGTAACCATACCCATGGGCCATAAAAAATACCTGGGCCACCAACTGATCAGGACCCAAATCTCCTTAAATAACCCTGACCTGGAACTGGGCCTTAAAGCTAAACACTACCCTTTCCTTACTGGGCTCCCACCTAAATCTAAAAAACCCAACAAACCAAACTGAGCCCTCTAAAACCTAAACCACTCCCAAACTCTAGCCATAAATCCATGACCCAAAGCCTCAGGCTTAAACTGACACACTCAAATACCTAAGGCCAACACAAATCTGGGCCGGACCACTGACCCACCACAAGACCTCTAAATCCTAAACCACGAGCTAAACTCAGGCCCTACCCTAGCTTGAAACCCTAAAGCTAATGAGCTAACTAACACAACCCTGACCACTAGTTGATCCACAACTCATAATAAACCCTCAAGCCTACCTTAAAGCTAAATCCTGGATAACTGACCTAAACCTACTAGCCCTGAGCTTAAACCTACCTAAAATAAATAAATAAATAAAATAAAATATTCTAAAATAAAATAAATAAAATATTAAACTAAATTAAAAAATTAAATAAACCTAAGAATAAAAACTTAACTAAAATGAAAACTAAACGTAAAATAAAAATAAAATAAAATAAAATAAAAACTAAATAAAAACCTAAACCTAAAAATAAATAGTTAAAATAAATAAAAAAATAAAACCTAATCCCTAAACTAAAAAACTAAGCATTAAAATACAAATATAAAAAATAAACCTAAACCTAAACTAAAATAAAATATAATGAAATAAAACCTAAACCTAAATGTAAACTAAATAAAATATAATAAACTAAAAAACAAACCTAAACCTAAACTTAAAAAAAAAATAAAGCTAAAAAAATAAACCTAAAATAAAATTTAAATCTAAACCTAAAAAATTAAAATAAAACCTAAACTAAACCTAAACCTAAAAATGAAAATAAAACCTAAACCTAAAAAATAAATCAAAATAAAAAACCTAAATAAATATAAATAAACAGAAAATAAATAAACTATACTAAATAAAAATAAAAAATAAACCTAAAAATAAATAAATAAACTTAAATAAATAAACTAAATAAACCTAAACTTACCAATTTACTAAATTTAAGAGCCTAAACACCTAATCCACACCCAGACCATTTAAGTGACAGATCCTAACCTACCTGACACTAGGCTGGGACCCTCCAGATCCTAGATCCTAACCCACAGGCCCTATGACCCCAGGCCTGACCCTAATACCACAAAATACCACACTCTACCTAAACTGACACCCAGGCCTTACTGGGCCCTTAAATGTCCCTACTGGGCCAACCCAACCACTCCTGACCTGACCTCACTGGGCTAAACACTAAACTACCCCAGGGCTCCCACTAAGGCCCTAGCCATTAAGCCCCAGGGCTCGGACCTGATAAAGCATGAGCCAGCCTGATCACTGACCCTTAAAGGCCCAGGCCCTAACCCACAAGGCCCTGGGCTGAGCCTGGGCCTGGCTACTTTAAACTCTAAACATAAAACTCTATTATAAAACCTAAACCCTAAAACCTAAATCTTACCTAAACTATAAAATCTAATAATAAATTAATAAAAACTTAAATGATAAAATAATAAAATAAAATGAATAAAAAACCTAAATTTAAACCTAAATCTAAACCTAAAAATAAAGTAAAAAAAATAAAAATAAACTAAAATAAAATAAATAAAAACTTAAACTAAACCAAAAAAAATAAAATAAACCTAAGAATAAAAAACCTAAATAAAATAAAAACTAAATGTTAAATAAAAATAAAATAAACCTAAACTAAAATATAATAAGAACTACATAAAAACCTAAACATAAAAAATAAACCTAAAAATAAAACTTAAAAATAAATAAAAAATAAAACCTAAACCCTAAACTAAAAAAAAAATCTAAACCTTAAATAAAATAAATCAAACAAAATAAAATAAACCTAAACCTAAAACTAAAATATACTAAACTAAAATAAATAAAACCTAAACCTAAACTAAATTGATGATAATTCCATGTCAAGGACATGGAGAGAGATCCACTAGGGGATCACACATGCATTGGACATGATATGTGAGGGGTCTATGTTGAGGGCATAGAAGAAGAAAATTTGCTAGGGATAAGCTTTGAATTTGATTTGATTATATGATTTATGGAAAGAAGATCCACTAGGGATAAGAATCAATAATTCACTAGGAATTAAGATCGAATTGACTTTAATTTGTTTTATTTTAATTGATGTGGAGGCATATCTGTTAGAGATATGGACTCAAGTCCGCAGGGGATTGAGAAGATGAACCTTCTACTAGGGAAGCAGGTTCGGGCTATCCACTGGGGATTAGGATTTGAGTTTGATTTCATATATTTGTTTGGGTATGTATTCGCTAGGAATAAGAGTTTGGTTGGATTTCTTTGATTTAGACTCTACTGGGGGAGTTGGTTTAATTTGGCTCCACTAGGGATGTTAGTTTTCAATTTAATTTGTTTTCTTTACTTATTTATATATTATTTGGGGCTCCACTGGGGAGAAGGGTATGATTTAACTCCATTAAGAAAATCAGATTAGGTTTAATTTAATCTAAGTTAATGTATGAACCCTATTGGTGTGCGATGGACCCACTGAGAAGGGGCTATGTCATCCTGACCAACCTCAAGTTTACAAATCCAAAGGCGTAATCTACTGGCTGTGTGTTAGAGCTAGCCGACCTAAGGGGTTTCCTTTTAGTGTGTAATGACTATGCCAGGAAAATGGCATGGAAGACTTACATCTTCCAAAGTGATGAACAACTGCTGGGGTGACCTATTGGATGCACAACAAATTGAACCTAACTTAGGGTGACTACTGACTGAATTCCACTTAGGCCTTATGTCAACTCAAAATTAGTCAGGTTTAGTTTTATCTTAATTTAATGTGATTTGATAGGGTTTGTTTGGTTTAGTTTGATTTTGAATTAAGGGCATATCCACTGGGGATGTGAGCTCGGTCAAATTTGTTAGATTTAATTTATGGACCATATCGATGTGCGATGGACCCACTAAGAAGGTGCTATATCAGACTTTTCCTATCTCAAATTTACAAATCCAAAGGGATAGTCTACTAGCCGTGGGGTAGAGCTAGCCAACCTAAGGGATTGCTTTTCAGTGTGCAACGGCTGTGCTAAGAAGAAGGCATAGCAGACTTACATCTTTTAAAGCAGGGAATAAGCACTGGGGTGAACTGTTGGTAGCACAATAAATTGAACCCAACTTAGGGGCAACTACTGACTGAATGCTGCAGGAGACTTATATTAGCTCAAGAGTAGCCAGGCGATTCTTATAGGGAGCTTTGCGGATACTAGCCTAAAGTAGGATGATTGCTTAGGTAAATGTATCACTAGGGGTGTCCTCCTAATCAACAAGTGAATATATATTTTGTTTATATGTTTGTGTGGACCCTGTTGGTGTGTGAGGGACCACACTAAGTAGGGGCCATGTCGGCCTTCAACTATCTAAGATTTATTGGACCAAGGGAGATTCTGCACATCCATAAGACAAATTCTCCAATCACAGGGGTAGTTATTAAAAAAAGGGGAACTATCTAATCTGATAGTAACTCGGGTAGTGTCGAAATGGGGTCGCAAAGGATATGATCTAAATATAGTGCCCATAGGGGAGGTGCTGCTAGGGGCATTATCCTGAGCACTAGAAAAGAATGCCTATTGGTGTATGGTGGCTAACTCAAGGAGAAATGTGTGATTTACATCCATGTGGTGTATCTTAAGGTGCAAGAACCAACCAACCTAACATGTATCAGCATGAGTGGTGCATCCATTAGCATAGTGAGAACCAACCAACCTAGGGTGCCCGTTGGTGTGCAATGATCAATCTGGAAAGAAAGCTTGCGGGCTTACAACTTTCTAAGCAGAACTGATCATCAAGATAGTCTATCATTGGTAGGACATATGCTATCTAACCTATAGTGACAACTAAGTGAGGAGCCTCGAGGAAGGAATGGACCCAGACTTAAAGCTGCCAAGAGGGAAGGAACCGCTAGCGGACTTGTTCTGAACCTAGAATATACTCAACCCAATCAGCGCACGAAGGCTAATCCAAGAGGAAAGCATAGCAGACTCACATCCTCTTAAACAAATCCAACATAAGGTGGCTTACCGGCCATGCACTAAGGCCTATTAAACTAACAAGGTGCTTTTCAGTGTGTAGTGGCCAAGTAAGGAAGGAAAGCATAGCAGACTTACATCCTCCAAAGCAAGAAAACCACTGGGGTGACACACTAGCAGGGTAGCCTGTCAGCCTGACCTAGAGGAGCTACTGAGTGAGTGCCACTAGGGGTGTTATCTCAACTCAGAGTAGCCCGACATAAAAGATATGTATTTATTTTATATGTTTATGTGTAGTTTGTGTTTGTTTTGTGTTGATGAAGGATAGGGGCCTTCTCAATTCTTTACACTTACCTAAACACACTGTGATTCATAAACAAGAATACTTTCAACATGGAAGAGATTGAATTCAAAATGGAATTTTCATTAATGATAATTATTTTCAAACATGATTTATAATATTTATTTAAGTAGAGCGCATTGATTGGAAGAATTGGGTGCTCTCTCTTATGATTAATAAGCTGATAAGATCTTCCTTAGTAGGCCTTCTCTATGGTAAAAGAGCCTTCCCAAGTGGGTTTAAACTTGCCTCCCATTTTACGATGTGCAATAATCGGTCTCCTTAGAACTAAAATAAGCTCTCCTACTTGAAAAGCTCTAGGATTAACCAACCTTTTATGAGCTTAAATCATTTTGTACAACTCAAGATTTTGGGATGCCCACATGCATCTCTCCTCCAAACATTTGAGCTCTTATAACCACAAGTTGGCATTATGCTCTGTTGTGATCTTGCTACCCAAGGCTATCCTTAGTGATGGGAGTTGGACTTATAATGGTAGAACGGATTCAAACCCATATACTAAGGAGAAAAGAGTAGACTAAGTTGGAGTTCTATATGTGGTGCGGTAGGCCCACAAGACTTCAACTAACTGCTCATGCCACTATGGCTTATTATTGTCGAGTGTCTTCTTCAGCAATTGGATGAGAGCTTTATTGAAGGCTTCTACTAAGCCATTTGCCCTCGGGTATTTGATGGTAGAATATCTCCAATCTATGTTATATCTTCAGGAAAAGTTATTGATCTTAATGCTCTTGAATGTATTACCATTATCAGATATAATTCATCGAGGCTCTCCAAACTTATATATGAAATGGTTCCTAAAAACCTGGACCACTTGCTGAGCCGTGACCTCTTTGAGCAGAATCGCCTTCACCCATTTGGAAAAGTAGTTAGTAGCAGCTAAAAGGAACTGATGACCCTTGGAAGAAGGATGATCAATTGAACCCTTTATGTTGGTACCCCAACACTTGAATAGCCATGAGGCCAATGTAGGATGGAGAATGTTGGGTGGTTGGTGTAGGACCACAATGTGTATTTGACATTGGTTGCATCACCTAGCCGTATCCATGCAATCTTTGATCATCGATGGCCAGTAGTATCCTAGTCTCTTGATCTTGGCATTCATCTTCAGACCAGATTAGTTGGCTCCACATAATCCTGAGTGTATCTTGATCATGATCTTATGGGCTTCATTCTTGTCTAAACAATGTAATCACATATGATTGAAAGACCGCCGGTACAAGACACCATCCATAAGAGTGTAGGAAAGTGCTCTCTGCTTTATCTGATGGGGTTGGGACTTCTCTTGAGGTAGTTTACCTTTATTTAGCAAAATCCATGAATGGTTGCCTCCAATCTAACTCCTCTTTCTTGTTGGCAATGGAAACCTCTCCTTCAAGATAGTACTTTTTGATGAGGTCAATATCAATAAGGGGTAATACTTTGTCTATTTTGGACCTTTATTGATATGGACTCATCATTTGGACATGCTAACTCCTTGGCAAGCTTGGCTAAAGAATACACTACGATGTTCTCTCCTTAAGGAGTCTTATAAAAGGTAACATCTAGGATTTAGGCCAACAGCTCCATGGTGTACTTGTGGTAGTGATGGAGCTTAGGCTTTAAAACCTTGTAGGATCCAGTGATTTGGTTGATAACTACCTGAGAATCCCTAAAGATGTTGATGTTCTGGATGCTTAGAGTAACGACTAACTCTAGATCAGCAATCATAACCTCATATTTGGCTTCATTATTGGTGCAAGGATTGGACAGATGATATGAGAATCTCATCACATCATGGTCTGTAGTTACGAGAGCTATTCTTACCCTTGCCTTTCTTGGAATAGTAAATTATGGTTCTTCTCCTCTTTGAGAAGAAGCCGCCAGCGCTGAATGCTAGTATCCCATAAGTTCATGATTTATTCATCGGGGAGATCATCACTAAGTAGAGAGTCAGCAAGAAGTGGGTATGCTACTAATAAATCTGCTAGCACTTGTCCTTTCACCACGTAGAGGGGTACGAAGGTAATGTTAAATAGTGAGAAGATCATGGACTATCGTGCCAACCATGTGGATAACATCGGCCGTGTCATGAGATACTGTAGTGGATTGATCCTAGAGATTAAGTTCACAATATTAGGAAGCATGTAGTGATGTAGCTTTTGGGATGCAAACATTAAAGCTAAGCAATGTTTCTTAATGAGTGGATAATTAGCCTCAATAGGGATTAGGTGATGACTGAGGTAGTAGAGTGTGTTTTCCTTCCCTTCATCATTTGCTTGGGGCAATAAAGCATTAAAGGAGTCATCTAATGCAGCAATGTAAAGTATAAGTGGCTTTCCCGAAATAGGGGCTGCTAGAACTGGTGGCGTCATCTGGTAATGCTTGATGTCTTCAAATGCATGCTCACACTTGGCGTCCCACTTAAACTTGGCATTCTTTTTTACAACCCCTGAGAATGGCTGACATCTTCTCGATAGGTTGGATATAAAGCATCTTAGATATGTCGACTGCCCTTTGAATGATCTGAGTTGAATTAAACTTTTAGGGGGTGTCATTTCAAATATCACCCTGATATTCTACTGATCAATTTTGATTCCCTTGTGTCGGACAACAAACCCAAGGAATTTCCTTAAAATTACTCCAAATGCACACTTTATGGGGTTCATTTTGAGGTTAAATTATCTTAACTGTTCGAAAACTATAGTCAAGTTAAAGAGATGGTCTTCCTTTTCTTTTCTTTTGATCATGATATTATTGATATAGCACTCGACTTGATGATGAATGAGTTCATCAATGATTAGAGTTATAGCTCGCTAGTATGTAGCACCAGCATTTTTAAGGTTGAAAGGCATGACCTTATAATAATAGATTCTAATCGGGGTTTTAAAAGCAGTATTTCTTTCATCTTCGGAGACTATCTTTATTTGGCTATGTCTAGATGAGCCATCTATGAAAGAGAAGACTGCATGAAATGAGGCAATGTCCACCATCAGCTCCAGGATTGGTAGTGAAAATTTGACTTTTGGATATGCCTTATTGAAATCGCATGCATCAAGGAGCTTGCTTAATAAGGTTAGTAGTAGGCTCTATTACTAGTTTATGGACCCTAGGTTTGGAGCCAATTCATGCATCTCTTCATAACTCCATGTAAAGCAGTCCTTAAACTCATTCAATAGCCTAACTATGTCATTGGTTTCAATTTCATTCAACAAATAACTGATGTATGTCAAGCGTGGATCTTCTTCAGTTCCTAAGTTGATTTTCATGAGCTCATCGATGGTTGACTTGATCTCTTCTTCAAACTCTAGCGGTGCATCTTTGTCCTCAAAATTGTTTGGATCATCTGAAATTTCTAAGCACAGCTCCTCATATGAGTTAATATGATTTGAAAAGAACCTATAAGATTTCAAATGATTGGTGATGACTTAGCAGTAATCATCATCATCGACTGGACCCACTATACTGAATCCTAGTCCCGGTCTTGATTAAGAGCTTTTGAATTTGTTCTTCCATATTCTTTCGAAGTAGTCTGATCTCTGCTTTGTTTAAGTATGTGAGATTAACCCTTTATTTGCTAAATTATGAACACAAAGCAAGTACCAATGAAAAGGTAATTCTATTAAATCTTTATATGAATCATCCTCAAGTTCTACATCAATTTACTGACTTGAGGATGATGCTCCCAGAAAGAACCTCTGAGCCTTCACACCTGTGGATGACTTAGGTGCATCCTTAACTACCAAACTCTTAACTTTTTGAGAGGAAAGTGGGGTTAGAGCTAAGGTTCCCAACTGATGCCTAACTGTCTCACATATAGATGTGGATATGCTTATGCTTTGCATTGGAACTCGATCTTCATCGTTATCTGGCACAAGATTCACCTCCAAGGGAATCTACTAATGAGAAGAGCAAGCTGGTGTGCTAACCATATAAGACTCATCCTATTAACTAAATTCTAAGTCTATATGGATAGCAGGTGTACTCATAGTAGCTGGGACATATCTTATATTGGGTGGCCAATAAGGAGGTTTTCCACCCCTAGGACTTCCTTTGAACTGGCCTCTTCCTCTGCCTAGTAGAGTTCAGGTCATCCTAAGGCCTGTTGACCTCACTTTTGGAGGGTGGATTCAGTCTTCCCATCTTAGACTTAGGAGTTTTCTAGACACTAAGACTCCCCTAGTCATAAGACACTTCTAATAATTAGGTAAACACTTAACCTAGGCCTAAAGACTTTCAAGGGTTAACCATATGATTAAGTTATGCCTTAGTGATTAGGATAATCCACCTACCCTATAACCCAAATCCAATCCAAATTCACCTTCTCAAACTAAACCTCATGTTCAATTCAAACATCAAATTGAAATCCAAATACAAATCCAAATTCCAAAACCAAATGATTGAAGCCCATGATCAAATCCAAACTTGAAACCCTTCCTAAGCCATATGACCTATCTTATGGACATAGCCAAATCTTAATCCAAATCAATCCAAAATAAATTGATTTTCTCATAATCAATATATATCATCAATCATCTTCCTAAACATAAATCAAATCTACATTCAAATGATCAAAACTAGATCAAACTAAATTAAATTAAATCAAAACTCTTCCTAAGCCATATGACCTATCCCATGAACTTAGCCAAATCTTAATCCAAATCAAGTCAAACTCAATTGAGTTTCTTACAAATCAATCATATTTTCAATCATCTTTGCAAATTTGAATGAAATATACATTTAAATCATCAAAACTAAATCAAACCATATACAAATCAAAACCTAAGCCACATAACTCAACTCCATGGACTTAGCCAAGTTTCTTCATTCTGAAAACCAAATTCAATTGACTTTCTCATGAATCAATCATAACTTCAATCATATTCAAAAATATAAATGAAATCTACAATCATTAAGCTAAAACAAAATCAGCCCAAGTTAAACCCAACTTAACCCTTTTGACTTGAAATGTTCAAATGAACCAAAACCCATTTTAACCCATGCCAATTGTAGTTGAATTTATATATCAATCCCAAATTCATATATGAACTGAACTAAATCAAACTCAACCCAAAATCATGCCAACTAAATGCAATTGGTTCACTTGACCCAAAGTGGCCAATTTGACCTATTTGAGCCAAGTTCTAATCCTACCCAAATTAGATTGAATGAAGCCCATCAAAACCTCCCATCATGATTATTGATCACCCTAGTTGATCAAATTGTCAAACCAAGTTAACTTGGTCATTTGAGTCAACCCTTAACCCATATGAATCCAAACTAGCCAAATTGCAACCTAAGAAAAATTTGAAACCAATGATTCATACCAAATCAAAATCAATATTTGAATATGACTTGACCTTCAATTGAGTCAAACCAAACCCAATTGGTCCTCTTGACCCAAGTTGACCCAAATTGACCTAAAAGACCAAATTGGGTCAAATCAAAATATAAACCAAATTGATTGCAACCAATGGCTCAAGTTCATTCTAAATTGATTATTGAACTTGACAAAAGCCATGATTGGACCTAATTAAACCTAATTGACCGACTTAGCCCAAATTAGCCTACAGGTTAAAGTTGGCCTAAATCAAAAACAAATCCAAATTAATTGAAACCAAATCCTACAATAATCTTTAATTGGTCAACTAACCAACACCAACCCAAGTTAATTTGGCAAATTTGGTCAAATTGGTCAACTTAATCCATTTGACCCAAATGAATTTAAATGAGCCAAAATCAAATCTAAGCCAAACTAAACCAAACCAATTGAACCAAACATCCCAAATGATCATATAAAACACCCAACTGGTTTGACCCAATCCAATAACCAACTTGACCCAACCTAACCTAATTTGACCTAAATGAGTCAAATTGAGCCAAACCTAACCAAATCAACTCCAATTGACTTGAAATTTGAGCTAACCCACTTTTGGCTCATTTCAAATCACCCAAATTAAATCTAATGCTAAATGATCATTCTACCCTTGGGTCAAGGGCATCACATGAGACAAATCACCCAAGTAAGTGGTCATTTCCATTCCTGGCCACTTGATACTCTCCCAATGGTCCACCTAGGCACTAGGACATTGCAACCCGACCTAAGGGTGGTTGGTCCATGACCCATGGGAGGTGAAATCCTCACCCTCCCCATTGGAGCATTTGAAACCCATAGGACACCCATGATTCCTCCTGGTAGCCACCTCCACACCTTCAACCAACTGGAGCCAACTCACCTCCTCCCACCACATGACTGAGATGGTTAGAGCACTAAAAGCCAAACCATCCACCATCAAGATGAAGGGGTATACCCTCCTCATTTCCACTAAACATACACAAAATCATTCATGAGCTCTAGCTACCCAAGACCACTGAGCCATTTCCTAAGCTCCCAAGTTTCCTCGATCAAAAATGTCATTCTCGTTAGTCCCGAAATAAGACACTCCCATTTCTGAGCTAACTTCCCCATTTCTCCATCAAACTGAAATTAAATTTGCACACACCTTCCCTAGGCCTCATCCAGCAAGAATGAATCATCTCCCAAGCTTCCTGAGCATGTGAGGTGGGACTTCAATCAAAGCTAAGCTCCAAATTGTCAATTTGTGGCCTTCAGAGTAAACATCAAGGAATTGATCCAATTTTTGCTCCATAAGGCTTCTTCTACACTAGATAAAGCTTTCTCAATGGTTTGAGCCACCAGTCTTGAGCTCCAACAAGGTATGCTTCCAAAATTGATCCTTAAGCAAAAATGGGTTGGAGCTTTTTGAAGAAAACATACATCTTGTGTGATCTTGACCATTGGATCCCCTTTGATCGATGTTGTGAAGGTGTGGGATCCTTTTGGAGTTGATCTAAGCTCGAGTAGTTCAGATCGAGTGAGTAATGGCGGGCGGACTCCATTCTCCCTCCCTTGAGTGACGTTAGATCACACACCATATGTTCCATATGATCAAAATGGATGGTCATGATTAGATCTGTTAGATCGATTTGATTTAATCCTATTAAGTTGGGGATTGATCATAGACATCTGATCTTAGATCGGACGATGGAGAAGAAAACATTTCTATCCCCGCCACATAGGCACTGAGTCGGATAAGTTTGAAGTAGCCAATCCTACAATGTCACGTGGAATGAGTGCCACATTAGTACGCCACATGGCCCCAATAGGATTAGGATTTAATTAGGCTTAATTAATCATTTTTAATTGCTGAAACTTCTAAAAATCATAAAAAATCATAGAGAAATAAAAAAATGCAAATAAATACTCATTTTAATGGTATTATAGAGGAGAATTACTTAAAAATGATCTTAAATAATTTTGACTAGTAATTAAGGTTTAATTACAAAAATAATTAGCTTAATTACTCATTAATTACTTAAGCAATTAATCCTAAATTTTATGGGTTAATTTAATGGGATGACCTCTGCCTCTCACAATTTTCTTAAGATTTATTGCTCACTTAATTAGAAAAATTAACTAATTAAACCTTAACATATCTTTTAAGTTAATTAATGATTAATTAATCCCATGAATAGTAATAAATTGGTTAATTAAGTGAACTAAGGAATAGGGTTGGGACCCCTTTCACTAAGTCCATTTCACCCTTTTTTAAAATGAAATTAATTAAGATTTAACTAATTAATTAAATTACTTAATCAAATTGAAATAATAATCACATGACAATTAATTAAATCATGGGGTATCTTTAGGTGTTTAATAACCTAAAGGAGTTTAATGAAATTATGGTTAGTCCACATGTGTGGAAAACCATAAGAGTAATTAATTAAGTCTTAATCTAAATAAATATTAATCATGAGCCAATTGCATTAGGCCCCTTTATTTCTGATCATTGCAAGTTTATTTTCCATGCATATCATGTTGGCTCATAAATTTAGTTAATTACTTTAAGGTGACATAGGTAAGGGTAATTAATTCATCTAATTAAGGGTTCAACTTAATTGACCCATATAATCAACTTAATTACATTTCCTTAAATTAAATCAAATCACTAATGTGGGAATGGGTTTAAAACAACAAGTGATGATTTCTCTTCTCCTTTTTAAATCAAATCAAATCCAAAACTTAATTAATAAAGAAGCTTTGGTTTGCTTTAAATAATCTTATTTGATTTGATTGTCCTTAAGAACTAGTTTGGTTGAATGAATCACATGCTTATATTTGATTGTCCTCTTTCCAATCATGTTAAATTTGGTATGTCATTTGAATTCATGCATCCATCTTTTCAAAATCAAGTAAAATAAAATGGATTTCTTTATGTAAGCTTTCATGTGTTGATTTAATTTAATATATGTGTATATTATCACTATTAAATCCAAATGTATTTTCAAAAGCTTAAAATGAATAATAATATGTGTTATGATGCTAGTTATAAATACATAAGAAATGCATGTCTTTTAGATTAAGTGTATGAATGTTGAGTTTTCCCTCTATTCATGTGTTGATTTATATAAGATTAAATGGTAATGGGTATATAGTCTAGACATCCCGGAACATGAGGTTTTAGCTAGCCCAAGGAGGTCATTTGATTACTTCACTTTGGTTTAACATGGCATGCACCCATTTGATTTCATTCTTATGTATTTCAACATTAGAATTTGATAGAGCTTTAATTCATATATATAAATGATTCAATCAAACAAATATACAATCTTTGCATGATTTTCTTTCCTCATTTATGTATACATCCATGTGTGTCTAAGAAAAGCAAGTATATAGTCTAGACATCCTGAGAATACAAGGCTTTAGTTAGCCCCAAGGAGGTCATTTGATTACCTCACTTCCTTAGTTTAACAATGAAACATACTTGCCTATATCTTTGTACATGTATATGTATATGTGATTAGTGAATGAAAATCCCATTTTACATTAACATTGCATGCATTCATAATTGACTAAGTGGTTGAATTAATTAGCCATATGATTTGAGCTTACTTCCTATGTTCATGTATATCAAATTTACATATGTTTGAATGCAAATGGGTATATAGTCTTGACATCCCGAGAATATGAAGCTTTAGCTAGCTCCAAGGAGGTCATTTGATTACCTCACTTCCCTGATTTAACAAAGGTACATGCCTATTTAATTTCATTCTTATATCCTTTTTGCATAAGAATTTGGATAAAGTTTTAAATTAATATGTTTAAATAATTCAATCAAACAAAATATAAATTCTAAACATACACATACATTCATCATTTAAGTGTGCTAAAATATGTTGCATGTATAGATACACTTAGGATTAAATCATATGCATGTTACATGTGATGGAAAGGAATGATTTAATATATGTCATGTGGTAGTAATTCAAATTAAATTAATCTTAAGATGCCTTTCATTTTGAATAGGATTATTTAAAGTGAACCTAAACTTAGGATTAATTAAATCATTTAATAAGTCATTCACTAAAGAGAACTAAATCAAATTAATATACATTAGAAAGTGACTTAAGGTAGGGATGAAAGAGGGCAATCCTCTTTTCCTCTCTTTATAACACTTAGTTGCTAAGTGTAATCAAATGAAACAAAAGAAAACACAAATTAAAATTTTCAAATCAATTAAACTAGTTCAAGTGAAATCAACCTTCAATGTTAAATTGAATTTATCTTTGCTTATAATAACAAGACTTACCACGCAAGCCTTAATACACACATTAGAATTAAGTCACCACTTTTAGCTCTAAGTTAGGACAGTGTATGATATGATGTATGTTTGGTGTTATGATTTATTATTTTAGATTGAATGTTAGGGTGTATGCTTCATAGACTGGATGATAGGCCAATATTAGCCTAATTATGTTTTTTGCAGGGGATTGTGCTTAAGGGATACTTAAAAATAAATGTGAATGCTCTTTTTGTAGGTTGCTTAAATCCTTAAGTATAATCCAAGTTGGGACAGGTGGGGTTAATTATCCATGTGTAGGGTGCTAATTGCAAATTATAAGTACAACTTCTTGGGATTATATGTAGATTTAGCTAACCTCTATTTTACAGGAGTAGTTAGATTTACTTTTCCCACATAAATTTTTTTGCAATAAGAATTACGATTAGTTCTTTGGGGGATTAGGGAGAGCAGTGGCCAAAAGGCTTTGTCTTGGGGTGCCCTGTGATGCCTTTGAAGCAAGCACCATCTAATTCAAAGAAGGAACCAAATCATAAATGGAGATATGAAGAAAGAAGACCCCCATAGCATTTAATACAATTATAATTATTCTTTCATATTCTAGGTTGTATAAGGGTAGAACTCGGCTACCCATCTTTTCTCTGTTCGGGTTGTATGGTGGTACCCGACCGCACCATCCTTTTATTCTTTTATGATAATTTATATAATTGTTTGATGTTATGTTTACATTGTGCATTAGGACAACATGCTTTTCATTATTTCTTAAATGATTGATTCTTTAATGTGTGGCTTGGATACGATTAGGCTTTTAGGATAAAAATAACTTTTCTACCCAACCAATCACTTAAAAGTAAATTTTAAACAGCACATAACCTCATCATAAAGCCTTAGACATAAATAAGATAATTAGAAAAATTAGTAACCCCTTAGCTATATGGTTGTATGCTTCACATCATGCACGCATATTCTTTCTCTCTTGAACATGAAGGATCTCCATCCTTACACGATAAAGGAATGCTTGACATGTGAGGGCATCCCTTGTGGTGTAGAACACATTCTTCTAGTTGATTTGACCATAACCCATTTCATCATGCATTTTGGCATAAAAAATCCTAAAGCCTCTGTGAAAATGATCTATCTAAAATGAAATAAAATTTGAAAAGATTTTGCATCTATAGATTAAGTTATATGCTCATACCACTCATGTTCTAGTCTCTTACAGAGTGTGTTTAGGACTTTAGTCTCTTTCTAATTAAATAAACACCCTAGCTATCTTCCAATTCATAAGACCGGACTTCATAGTTTTAAAATCGTAGGTTAGCTAATTACATTCGGTTATAAGTCAGTGGATAATTTATTCTCTCTTGGAGGTAAACCCTTATATCCATCTATCCATATTTAGGTCGTGCTTTAGCTACTAAAGCTCCTAGATTTAGGATCAGGTAGCTATTTACTTTGGGCTAGTATAAATCCTCACCTCGGCATTCCCACAACCTTGTGTTGTGGATTATAAGCCTTAATCTAATTAAATTTCAACTCAAAACATATAAATCTTCTCAACTTCAAAATTATAAAGCCCAACCATAGGATAGATAGAAATGCTCACTAGGCTTCCTAGTATCATGAGCATTTCCTACTTATTCCCTTTGGATTCCAAAATTAAGTCTTCTCCTTAAACTTTCCCAATTAATTTTCCAAATACAACCAATCTTTTAATAGTCTAACCTTGAAATCTTTGAAGATAATTACTTTAATCGAGTATTCTTAGGAAATTTATTTCTTAAGATGTAATTAACAATGGAGGCTTGGCTCCATAGAGAACTTAAGAACTTGGATTAATATAAACCTTGCTTTATTCGTCATGTAAAGTAGGGGAAAATCTCTTATATATTCAAAGACCCATCATGCCTTAGGAGTCATTATTATATGATTAGGTCCATCGTAGGGTGATTCTTCTATCTTTCGAGATAGTATATTATACCTCAATGTTGTAGGAGATCACCTCAAAAAGTACCCATCTATCTACGTGGTGTCCCCACCTAAAATAAACCACCAGGTCTCTCACCTTGTTCATTGAATCCTCTCAACATCATCCTTTGTTTTGGAGTTTGGAGGTGTCAATCCTCAAGTAGGCAAGGGTTCTTAGACTCATAATATTGACTGATACACCCGGGTCAATCAGAACTTTAGATAGGCAGTATCTACCAACATCCATTATAATGTAAAGAAGCAGTTGTGCTCGGTCTTTAGTAGTAAGCCTTCATCATTGAATGTAACTCATAAGATGTTCTTTGAGTGGAATACCTCCTCTTTAGTAGCGGTCAGCTGAGCTAAGCATATCTATAAATCAAGTAAGGCCTTAATTAAAGATTCCTTCATCTCTTTGGATAAGACAAGGGCATCATATATCCATAACTTAGCTAGAAACTTTCTAAGGTGAGCTAGGACATGGTAATCAACTCTAGCTTAGTCCTCTACAAGCATATCCATGGGTGGAGCATCTTATGGAGGGGCTATATCTAGAACCAATGACTTACCCTTATCTTGAGGTGCCCTGGAGGTAAAACTTTGCCACTTGTGTAGGTTGACTTGGTGACTTCTTGGAATGATGAGCTTGTGGAAAGTTCTACCTTCTCATCGGGCATACAAGCTTCTCCTATGGGATCCAGTCAGTTGACTCTAAGTCAATCTCAAGAGGTGAACTGATTGATTAGAGAAGGATAATCGACTCAGATCAGAAAAGGATCAAAACTACTAGAGCTATTATTTTATTTAGACTTGAAGAGCCTTCAATAGGAATAAAATCTAGAGCATTAGAAGTAAACTATATATATATGTAAAATCATCTTTCTTCATTAATTTCTTTTTGGGTGGAGGTACATGATAGAAATCAAGTAAAGTAAGCGGAGTAATTTAGTGCCCTTATCCTCAGATATAATGCTCCTTTAGGTAGAAGAGGAGCTACCAGAAGAGGTGGTAGATACAACAGTGGAGGGAGTACTAAACACGGACAATGGCACTACTGGACTATCCCGGGCAAGTATGGTGAGCTGCTGGTGTTGTTGGGCTGTCACCCTCCTTGAGTTGTCCTTTGCAACTAGCAAACCTTCCTTTTATTGGAGGTTTGAGCTACTTCAGGCACCTTCAAGGAAAGCATCTTTATCTTAGAAATAATCTTCATAAAGGTTCGAGATAGGGAGATATCCTAACCATCTTTGGTCTTAAGAGGATCGTAAGTATCCCTAAGGATTACTTTAACAAAACTGGATGGTTGTTCTAATAAGTATTCTGTAGGGATAACTATGGCTCTCAACTTGTAGTACTGCTAGTCCTTAAAAATGATACAATCTAAGACATGGCTAACATTGGTGGTAGGTGCAATAGCTAGGAACATCGTTCATGCCCACTTCCTCTGACCTCTTGGGCTCTAGTAACTGAAAGTCAGGTTTTTTTAAAAGACTCATAAAGATTTTTCTAACTACCTCCCTCTTGAATGAATATGACTTATTCAATCGGCAAGAGTAGGTGGAAAGTAGCTACTAGTGATGGATATGAATACCCGTTGTGGTAGGCTGAGGTGGTGGAAATGATCATTTGTGGTGGTGGGTTGGGTATGATGGGTGGTGGTGGAAGGAGGTGGAAAAGGAGGCTGTTGAGCTCGTAGTCTTTCATATTGAACTCGGTGGTTGCATCCCTCGTCCTTGACACTATCTAGCTTCTTCTCAAACACCTTCTACTGCTTGGGCCTAGATGATTGGTCAGGAAAGGGCAACTGTTTGGCTTTCTATTGTAAGCTAGCTGCCATGTTGATTGATTTCTAGAATGTTTTGATGTTAAAACCTTTAAGAATGAAGGTGGTCGGGCCATGGATATTCTTGAGAAGAATCTCGATCATGTTAGGACATTTGTGGTTGCATTTCATGCTATAAGAATATCATGGGACTCGTTGAGTTTCTTTCTCTACAATGAGGTGCTACAATCACCCTCTGAGCTCCAAAAACCTCTTGATGAATCTCTTCGACAAAAGTCTTCGAACAGTTGGGCGGTTGGCATACCAATCAAATGCAACACTAATAGGACTAATGAAAATGCGAGAAGGGGGTGCATTTTTATACCATGTTGAAGCAAGGCTCTAAAGTGTGTGTAATGTGTTATAGTGGGTTCCCACTGCCATCAAGATCTTGAAGGATGGTGGCACAAAACCTAAATAAAATAAAAAAACTAAATAAAAACTTAAACCTAAAAAAATAAACCTAAAAAAAAAACTAAACCAAACCTAAATAAAATAAAATGAAATAAACTTAAACTTAAAACTAAAATAAATCAACCTAAACTAAACCCAAAACTAAAATAAAATAAAATATAAAATAAAACAAACTAAACTAAAATAAACCTAAAACCTAAACCTAAAAAAGTAAAATAAAAACCCAAACATTAACCTAAAATTAAAAAATAAAACCTAAACCTAAAAAATAAAATAAAAATAAACCTATACAAAAAAAATAAACATAAACTTAAAATTAAACCTAAAAAATAAACTAAAATAACCTAATAATAATAACTAAACTAATAAAATTAAATAAATCTAAATACTAAATAAAACCTACTGACTAAACCCACAGAGCCTCCTCATAATTTTTTAAAAAAAACCCTAAACCCTATAAAACCCTACCTAAAATAAAATCCTAAACCCTAAACCCTAAATCATAAAACTAACCTTAAACCCTAAACCTATAACCATAAACCTAAAACCTAATCCCTAAACCCCTACCACTACCATAAACCTAAGCTTAATCCACATATCTAAAAAATAAAATAAAATAAAATAATTTCCTAAACTCAAAACCAAAATAAACCTAAAAAATCCTAAATAACTAAAGATAAAATAAAACCTAAACCTAAATAAAATAAACACTAAATAATATAAAATAAAACCAAAATAAAATAAACTAAACCTAAAATAAACTAAATAAATACCAAATAAATAAACTAAACTAAATAAAAATAATAAAAAATCAAAAATAAAATAAACTAAATAAATATAAACTCTAAACCTAAACTGTCATTGACTTTAAAATAAAATCAAAACCATAACTAAACTCACCACTCCTACTACTCCTCAAATTCTCAATGACTAAATACACTAAACCATAAACCCAAACCCTACCAAAAACCATAAAATAACTCCTAAACCTAAACCCAAACCCTACCATAAACCTTTAACTAAATCTTAAACTATATAAAACCCTAAACCTAAACCCTAAACCCTCTCCTACACCAAACCACAAACCATCCAACCCTAAATCTTAAACCCTGATACCCACCCCAAATCATACTGACTAAACCTACCACATAACTCCACAAATACCTAAACCCTAAACCACTAAACCTAAAACATAAACTAAATAAACTAAATAAAATAAATTAAACTTACATATAAATAAAATAATTATTAAACCTATTAAATAAATAAAATAAAATAAAAAATAAATAAACTAAACTAAACTAAATAAAATAAATCTATAATAAAACTAAATAAATAAAACTAAAAAAAAATAAAATAAACCTAAAGTAAAACTAAATAAAATGTAAACCAAAATAAACCTAAAATAAATAAAAAATAAAACCTAAACCCTAAAAAAAAAAAAACCTAACTAAATTAAAATAATAAAATAAACCTAAACCTAAAATAAAATAAACTAAAATGAACAATACCTAAACCTAAACCTAAAATAAAGTAAACCTAAACCCTAAATTAAATAAAATAAAATAAACTAAAAATAAACCTAAACCTAAACTAAAAAAAATAAAACTTAAAAATAAACCTAAAATAAAACCCAAAAACCTAAACCTAAAAAAATAAAATAAAAACCTAAACTTGAACCTATAAATAAAAATAAAACCTAAACATAAAAGTTAAAATAAAAATAAAACTCTACTAAAAGTTAAACCTAAACCTAAAAAATAAAAAATAAAAACCCAAACATAAACCTAAAAATAAAAAATAAAACCTAAACCTAAAAAAAAAAAAACCTAAGCAAAGAAATAAACATAAACCTAAACCTAAACTTAAAAAATAATCTAAAATACAAAAACCTAAACTAAAATAAATAAACTAAACTAAATAAAAACAAAAAATAAAATAAGCTAAAATAAATACAAGATAAACTAAATAAACTTAAATACTTAATATTTTTTTTTGAACAAAACCCTAAACCCTAAACCATAAATCCTAAACCCTAAACCCTAAATCATAAAACTAACCCTAAACCCTAAACCCTAATCCTACAACCCTAAACCCTAAAAAACCCTAAACCATAAACCCTAAACCCTAAACTAACCCTAAACCTAAGCTAATCCTAAACATAAATCTAAACTAAATAAAATAAAATAAATAAAAAATAAACCCAAACCTAAACTAAAAATAAAACATAAAAATAAACCTAAAATAGAAACCTAAAATCTTAACCTAAAAAAATAAAATAAAAACCAAAACCTAAACCTAATAATAAAAAATAAAACCTAAACTTAAAAAATAAAATAAAAATAAAACTAAACAAAAAAAATTAAACCTAAACCTAAAAAAATAAACTAAAATAAATAATCCTAAAATAAATAAACTAAACTAAATAAAAATAAAGATAAACCTAAATTAAAATAAAAATTAAAATAAACTAAAATAAATAAAAAAAATAAAACCAAACTAAACCTATTGAAATAAACCATAAACCATAACCAACTAAACCCTAAACTAAAAAACTATACCAAACTAACCTAAACCCTTAACCCTAAACTAACCTAAACATAAACTCTTCTTCCAAACCTCCACTAAATCATAAATCATAAATCCTAAACCATAAACCTATAAACACCAACCTAAACACTTAAACTCTAAACCTCTCCCACCAACTACTCCCTAACCTACTAAAATAACTCTAAACCTACCTAATCCTCCTAAGCACTATCATCCCTAAAACCCTAAACCCTAAAACTAAACCTCAACTAAATAAACCTAAAGAAAATAAATTAACATCAATAAATAAAAATAAAATAAATAAATTAAAAAATAAAATAAAATAAACTAATAAAAATAAACTAAATAAAATAAATAAATACCAAAACTAAACTAAATAAATAATTAAAACCTAAATACTAAAAATAAAATAAACCTAAGAATAAAAAATCTAAATAAAATAAGAACTAAACGTAAAATAAAAATAAAATAAACCTAAAGTAAAAAAACTAAATAAAAAAGTAAACCTAAAAATGAACCTAAAAATAAATAAAAAATAAAACCTAAACACTAAACTTAAAAAAACCTAAACCTAAATTAAAAATAAAATAAAAAAATAAAATAAAGCTAAAACAAAAGTAAAATAAACTAAACTAAAATAAATAAAACCTAAACCTAAACTTAAAATAATGTAAACCTAAACCCTAAATTAAATAAAATAACATAAACTAAAAATAAACCTAAACCTAAACTAAAAAAATAAAACATAAAAATAAACCTAAAATAAAACCCTAAAACCTAAACCTAAAAAAATAAAATAAAAACCTAAACCTAAACCAATAAATTAAAATAAAACCTAAACATAAAAAGTAAAATAAAAAAAAAAATCAACTAAAAAAAAAACCTAAACCTAACCCTAAAAAATTAATGTTAATTAAAAAAACCTAAACTATAATAAATAAATTAAACTAAATAAAAATAAAAAATAAACATAAATTAAAAATAAAAATTAAATAAACTAAATAAACAAAAGAAAAAATGTCGAATCTAAATTTGTTCTCTATTAAAAAAACCCAAAAACTCTAAACCCTAAACTAAAACCTAAACCCTAAACCTAAAACTAAATTCTAAACTTAAACCCTAAACCCTAAATTTTGAACCCAAAAACCCTAAACCCTAAATCATAAACCCTAAAATGATACAAACCTAACCCTAAACTAAATAAAACCTAAAAATAAAATAAATAAATAAATCAAAACCAAAATAAAATTTAAAAATAAAATAAAATAAAAACATAAACTAAAACCTAAACTTAAACCTAAACCTAAAAAGGAAATAAATAAATAAAACTAAACTAGAATAAAATTATTACAAACCTAAACTAAACTAAAAAAATAAAAAACCTAAATAAAATAAAAAACTAAACCTAAAATAAAAATAAAACAAACCTAAAATAAAATAAAATAAAAATATAATAAAAATCAAACCCTAAACAAGAAACATAAAAATAAAACATAAAAATAAATAAATAAAAACCTAAACCCTAAACAAAAAAAACTAAACCTAAAATAAAAATAAAATAAACATAAACCTAAAGTAAAATATACTAAACTAAAATAAATAAAACCTAAACCTAAAACTAAAATAAACAAAACCTAAAATAAATAAAAAATAAAATTAAAAATAAACCTAAACCTAAACCAAATAAAGCTTAAACTAAAAAATAAAATCTAAAATAAAAACCTAATATCTAAACCTAAAAATATAAAATAAAAACCCTAACGCTAAAACCTAAACCCTAAAATTAACCCTAAACCCTACACTCTAAACACTAAACTTACAACCCTAAACCCTAAGCCATAAACCCTAAACCCTAAACCCTAAAAACCTAAACAAAATCAAACCTAACATTAAAATAAACAAAAAAACCTTAACCTAATTAAACTAAAAAAATAAAATAAAATAAAAACCTAAACTAAAACCTATACCTAAACCTAAACATAAAACAAAAATAAAATAAAATAAAATAAATAAAAACTAAACTAAAATTAAATAAATAAAAATTTAAACTAAACTAAAAAAGAAAATAAACCTAAAAATAATAAAACCTAAATATAAAAAAACTAAACGTAAAATAAAAATAAAATAAACTTAAAATAAAATAAAATAAAAACTAAATAAAAACCTAAACCTAAAAAATAAACCTAAAAAAAAAACCAAACCTAAACCCTAAACTAAAAGCAAAACTTAAACCTAAAATAAACAAAATAAAATAAACCTAAACCTAAAAAAAAAAAAACTAAACAAAAATAAATAAAACCTAAACCTAAACCTAAAATAAACAAAAGCTAAACCCTAAACTAAAAAATAAACCTAAAATAAAAACCTAAGACCTAAACCTAAAGAAATAAAATAAAAACCTAAACCTAAAAATAAAAAAAAAAACCTAAACCTGAAAAACAAAATAAAAATAAAGCTAAACTAATAAATAAACATAAACCTAAACGTAAACCTAAAAAATGAACTAAAATAAATAAACTAAAATAAATAAAATAAAAAATAAACTTAAATAAAAATAAAAAATAAAATAAACTAAAATTAATAAAAAATAAAATAAATAAACCTAAACCTACTAGTTTACTTAATTAAATAAAAAAACCTAAATCTTAAACCCTAAATCCTAAACCCTAAACCCTAAAGTTAACCCTAAACCCTAAATCCTAGAAAACCCTAAACCCTAAGCTAACCCTAAACCCTAACAACCCTAAAAGCTAAAGCCTAAACACTAAACCCTAAATCCTAAATCCTAACCCTAAACCCTAAACCCTAAACCCTAAAAAACTAAAAACATAAACCTAAACTAAATAAAACTTAAAAATAAAATAAATAAAAAAACCTACACCTAAATAAATTTAAAAAATAAAATAAAATAAAAACCTTAACTAAAACCTAAACCTAAACCTAAAATTAAAATAAAATAAATAATAACATAAACAAAGTAAAAAAAAATGCTAACCTAACCCTAAACCCTAACAACCCTAAAAGCTAAAGCCTAAACACTAAACCCTAAACCATAAACCCTAACCCTAAACCCTAAATCCTAAACCCTAAAAAACTAAAAACCTAAACCTAAACTAAATAAAACTTAAAAATAAGAAAATAAAAAAAAAAACACTTAAATAAATAAATAAAATAAAATAAAATAAAAACCTTAACTAAAACCTGAACCTAAATCTAAAAATAAAATAAAATAAATGAATAAAAATATACTAAAATAAAATAAATAATAACAAGAATAAAACTAAAAAACCCTAAGCTAACCCTAAACCTTAAAAACCCTAAAAGCAAAAGCCTAAACACTAAACCCTAACCCCTAAACCCTAAAAAACTAAAAACCTAAACCTAAATTAAATAAACCTAAAAATAAAATAAATAAAAAAATCTACACCTAAATAAATTTAAAAAATAAAATAAAATAAAAACCATAACTAAAACCTGAACTTAAACCTAAAAATAAAGTAAAATTAACTAATAAAAATATACTAAAATAAAATAAATAATAATATAAACAAAATTAAAAATCCCTAAGCTAACCCTAAACCATAACAACCCTAAAAGCTAAAGCCTAAACCCTAAACCCTAAACCCTAAATCCTAACCCTAAACCCTAAACATTAAAACCCTAAACCCTAAACCCTAAACCCTAAATAACTAAAAACCTAAACTTAAACTAAATAAAACCTAAAAATAAAAAAATAAGAAAATCTACAACTAAATAAATTAAAAAAATAAAATAAAATAAAAACCTTAACTAAAACCTGAAACTAAACCTAAAAATAAAATAAAATAAACTAATAATAATGTACTAAAATAAAATAAATAATAACATATACAAAACTAAAAAAAACCTAAGCTAACCCTAAACCCTAACAACCCTAAAAGCTAAAGCCTAAACAGTAAACCCTAAACCCTAAACCCTAACCCTAAACCCTAAACCCTAAAACCCTAAACCCTAAACCCTAAACCCTAAAAACTAAAAACCTAAACCTAAACTAAATAAAACCTAAAAAAATAAATTAAAAAACCTACACCTAAATAAATTAAAAAAATAAAATAAAATATATACCTTAATTAAAACGTGAACCTAAACGTAAAATTAAATACAATAAACTAATAAAAATATAATAAAATAAAATAAATAATAACATAAACAAAACTAAAAAATAGAATAAACCTAAGAATAAAAAACCTAAATAACATAAAAAACTAAATGTAAAATAAAAATAAAATTAACCTAAAATAAACTTAAAATAAAATAAAATAAATACTAAATAAAAACCTAAAATTAAAAAATAAACCTAAAAATAGATAAAAATTAAACTTAAACCATAAACTAAAAAAAACCTAAACCTAAAATAAAAATAAAATAATAATAAAATAAACCTAAAACTAAAGTAAAATAAACTAAATTATAATAAATAAAACCTAAACCTAAACCAAAAATAAAATAAACATAAACCTAAACATAAACTAAATAAAATAAAATAAACTAAAATTAGACCTAAACCTAAATCTAAAAATAGAAAATAAAACTTAAATAAAATAAAATAAAAAAAAAACTCAACTAAAAAATAAACCTGAACCTAAACCTGAACCTAAAAATTAAACTAAAATAAAAAACCAAAACTAATATAAACAAACCTAAAAATAAATAAACCAAACTAAATAAAATTTTAAAATAAACATAAATATAAATAAAAAATAAAGTAAACTCAAATAAATAAAAATAAACTAAATAAACATAAACCTACTAGTTTACTTAATTTTAAAATAAACCTAAACTAAAATCTGAACCCTAAACTCTAAACCCTAAAAATTAAATAAAAAAATCCTAACCCTAAACCCTAAACCTTAAACCTACAAACCTAAATCCTAAACCCTAAATCTTAGAACCCAAAACACTAAACCCAAAACCTTAAACCCTAAACCCTAAACCCTAAATCTTAAATATTAAACCCTAAACCCTAAACCATAAACCATAAACCCTAAAACTAACCCTAAACCCTAAACCTACAACCCTAAATCCAAAATCCTAAACCCTAGAACCCTAAACCCCAAACCAAAAACCCTAAACCCTAAAACCTAAACCCTAAACCCTAAAAACCCTAAACCCTAAAGCCTAGACACTAAACCCCAAACCAAAAACCCTAAACCCCAAACCCTAAACCCTAAAGACTAAAGACTAAACCCTAAACCTTAAAACTTAAAAACCCTAAACCCTAATTCCTAAACACTAAACCATAATCCCTAAACCCTAAACCCTAACCCTAAATGCTAAACCCTAAACCCTAAACCGTAAGCCTTAAAAACATAAAAGGTTTAAATTAAAATATAAAATAAAAATGAAACTCAATAATTAAAATAAACATAAACCTAAACCAAAACCAAAAAAATAACAAAAAATAAAAAACCTAAACTAAAATAAGTAAACCTAAAATAGATGGAGGTTACAACCGTGGTGGTGACGGAGGGAGAGATAGGGGATATGATGGTGGATCTGGCTACTCGAGATGCTTGGGTGGTTCTATTGGGAACTGAAGAAACTGAAGAATGACCAATCTGATCTGTTGCTTATGGAACTATGCCTTTACATTAGAGATGGTTCTAGTTATCTAAAGTTTTTGATTTGCTCTATGCATGCTCATTTTTTATCTATGTCATCGCTTGTGTGTTAAAAAATTTGGTGTGTTGCTTGGTTGATGAAATCAAAATGAAGAAATGTTGAATCTGAATTTGTTCTCTGTTAAAAAAAAAGAAAAATCGTAAAACCTAAAGACACTAAGCCCTCAACCCTAACCCTAAAACCCTAAACCTTAAACCCTAAATACTAAACCCTCCCTAAACCCAAACCCTAAATCTTACACAAACCTAATCCTAAACCCTACCTACCCTAACCCTAAACTACCCTAAACCTACTAACCTAAACCCTAAACCCTAAACCTGTGTAAACTATAAACCTAAACTAAACCTCCAAACCTAAAAAAATCATAAGCTAAAACTATTATAAACCTTAACTTAAACCTAAACCTAAACCTAACATAAACCCTCAAAATAATAAACCTAAAGCCTAAACACTAAACCTAAACCCTAAACCCCAAACCAACCTAAATCCTAAGTCTAAAAAAAAACCCTAAACTGACCTAAACTTTAAACCTTAAAAATAAACCCTAAACTAAACCTAAACCTAAACCTAAAACCATAAACCCTAAACCTAAACTAACTAAATATATTAGAAACTTAACTTAAACCCTGAAACCTAATAAACTTAAGCCCTAAGAATGGATAGAACCTTGACGATAGAAACATCGTCAAGAAGTCTAGATCTGTCGTGGAGGAAGGCGGTGGCGCTATTATCGTGGTGGTGGGGGATCTGGAGGTGCTAGTAGATATGGAGGTGGTGGTCGAAAAAGTGGTGGTTATGGAGGTGAGAGGAGCAATGGAGGTTACAGTCATGGCGGTCACGGAGGGAGAGATCGAGGATATGATGGTGGATCCTGCTACTCGAGAGGCCAGGGTGGTTATGATGGGAACTTGAGAAACTAATGAATGGTAGATCTAATTTACTGCTTATGGAACTGTGCCTTTAAAGTCGAGAAGGTTCTATTTTCTAATTTCTTTATGCGTGCTAATTTTTTTTATTGTATGTCTATCTTAAAACTTGGAGTCTTACTTGGTTGATGAAATCTAAATGAAATGTTGAATCTAAATTTCTTCTAAAAAAAAACCAAAACCCTAAATCCTAAATTAAAACTTGAACCCTAGAGAAATCCTAAACCAAAACTAAATCCTAAACCTTCCTAAACCCACAAACCCCTCTAAACCTCCAAACCCTAAACTTAAAACCTAAACCCTAAACCAAAATCTAAACCTAAAACCTAAACCTTAAACCTAAACCACAGACCCCAAACCCTAAACCTAAACCACAAATAAACCCAAAACTAAAAACCTAAACCTAATCCTAATCCCAAACCCTAAATCATAAACCCCAAACCCTAAACCCTAAACTCTAACTAACCCAAACCCAAAATAGCTAAAACCTAAACAAAATCAAAAAATAAATAAAAAAAACTAAACCAAAATAAAATAAAAAACTAAAATAAAATAAAAACCTAAACTAAAAATTAAACCTAAACCTAAACCTAAACCTAAAACTAACAAGAAAATAAAAAAAACTAAACTAGAATAAAATAAATAAAAACTTAAACTAAAGTAAAAAATTAAAAAACCATACTAAAATTAAAATTAAACCTAAAATAAAAATAAAATAAACTTAAATAAAATAAAATAAAAACTAAATAAAAATTGAAACCTAAAAATAAAACATAAAAATGAATAAAAAATAAAACTTAAACCCTAAACTAAAAAAAAACCTAAACCTAAAATAAAATTAAAATAAACTCAATCTAAACCTAAACCTAAACATAAACCCTAAATAAAATAAAATAAATAAAAAATAAGTTAAACCTAAACTAAAAAATAAAGCATAAAAATAAACCTAAAATAAAAACCTAAATCGTAAACCTAAAAAAATAAAATTAAAACCTAAACCTAAACTAAAAATAGAAAATAAAACCTAAACCTAAAAATAAAATAAAATGAACTAAACTAAATAAAAAAACTTAAACATAAACATAAATCTAAAAAAATAAACTAAAACAAAAAACCTAACCTAAGATAAATAAATCTAAAATAAATAAACTAAACTAAATAAAAATAAAAATAAACCTAAATAAAAATAAATAAAATAAATAAATAATAAATTAAATAAATCTAAACCTACCGGTTTACTTAATTTTTTTTTAAAAAAAAAACCCTAAACCCTAAATTCTAAACCCTAAACCTAAACTGATGACCCTAAACCTACCCTAAACCCCAACCCTAAAATGTACAACCTAAGCACTGAACTAAATCCTAAAACCATACACAAAACCTAAACCCTAAATCATAAAATGAACAACCTACCAAAACATAAGCTCTAGCCTGACCTAAACCTAAACCCTAAAATTATAAATCCAAAACCCAAACCACGGACCCTAAACCTGCGTCCCTAAAACCCTACCCAAATATCGTGTGACCTTAAACCTACAAACTAAATAAATAACTAAAAAAATACCTATAAACCATAAAAAAAACCTAAATAAATCTAAACTATGGGTTTGCTTAATTTAAAAATAATAATAAAAATAAAATATGCTAACCCTATAAAACCTAAACCCTAAATCCACGGATTCTAAGACCTACTGAATAAAACTAAATAAACCTAAAAAATAAACCATATAAACCTAAACCTAAAGATCAAATATAAAAAAAATATAAACCTGGGTTTACTTAATTTTAAAATAATAATAAAATACAAAAAATGCTAACCCAAAACCATGAACCCTAAACCATGACCCTGTTGACCCTAAAACCTAAAACCCTCCTAAACCCTAGGCCTAAACCTTAAATTCTACCCTAAACCCTAACCTGATCCTAAGCCCTAAACCCTAAACCCAAACCACTAAACCTAAACCCTAAACCTTAAAAACCTAAAAACTTAAACCTAAACTAAATAAAACCTAAAAATAAAATAAATCAAAAACCTAAACCTAAATATCATAAAAAAACAAAAAAAATAAAAACATAAATTAAAACCTAATCCTAAACCTAAACCTACATGAAAAATAAAATAAAATCAAAACTAAAAGATGAACTTAAATGAGACCTAAAATAAAACTAAAATAAAATAAACCTAAAATAAAAAAACCTAAATAAAATAAAACAAAACATAAAAATAAAATAAATTTAAATAAAATAAAATAAAACTAAATAAAACTTAAACCTAAAAAATAAACTTAAAATAAATAAATAATAAACCTAAATTATAAACTTTAAAAAAAAACCCTAAACCCTAAACCCTAAAAATAAATAAATAATAAACCTAAATCATAAACTTTAAAAAAAAACCTAAACCTAAAATAAACAATATAAAATAAACCTAAACCTAATCTAAACTAAACTAAACTAAAATAAATAAAACCTGAAACTAAACCTAGAATAAACTAAACCTAAACCCTAAACTAAATAAGTTATACTAAATTAAAATTAAATCTAAACCTAAACTAAAAAATAAAACCTAAAATAAACACAAATAAAAAATAAAACCAAAAACTAAACCAAAATAAAAAATAAAGAATAAAGCCTAAACCTAAAAATTAAATAAAAATAAAACTAAACTAAAAAAAATTAAACAAAAAACTATAAGAAAAAAACTAAAAAACCCTAAACAAAAATAAAGAAACCTAAAATAAATAAACTAAACTAAATAAAAATAAAAATTAAACCTAAATAAAGAAAATTAAATTAAATTAAATTAAAATAAATAAAAAATAAACTAAATAAACCTAAACCTACAGGTTTACTTAATTTTAAAAAAACAAAAACCCTAAACCCTAAATCCTAAACCCTAAACCCTAAGACCTAAAACTCTAAACTACAAACCCTAGCCACATCCCCAAAAAATAATAAACCCTAAACAAACCCTAAACCCTAACCACAAACCCTGGTCCCCAACCCCACTAAACCAAAACTGCAAACAGGCCACAACACTGACCACAATCCTGAGCCACTGGACCCTAAACCTTAAAGCTCTAAATCTGAGCCTAAACCCTAAACTAAACCAAGACCCTAAACCATAAACCCAAGGCCAAAACACTATGACTAGAAATGTAAAAACCTAAGCCCAAACTAAAAAAAGTAAAAATAAAATAAATAAATAAACTTAAAACTAAAAAAAAAATAAAATAATAAAATAAAATAATAACCTAAACTAAAATGTAAACTTAAACTAAAACCTAAACCTGAACCTCAACCTAAACCTAAACATAAAATTAAAATTAAATAAAATATAAAAATTAAACTAAACTAAAATAAATAAATACCAAAACAAAATTAAAAAAAAAATAAACCTAAAAATAAAACCTAAATAAAATCAATACTAAGCGTAAAATAAAAATAAAATAAACATAAAATAAAATAAAAGAAAAATTAAATAAAATTTAAACTGAAAAATAAACCTAAAATAAATAAAAATTAAACCTAAACCCTAAATTAAAAAAGAAACTAAATGTAAAATAAAATAGAGGGAAAAAAACCTAAACCTAAACTAAAATAAACTAAGCTAAAATAAATATAATCAAAACTTAAACCTAAAATAAACTAAACCTAAACCCTAAACTAAATAAAATAAAATAAACTAAAAATAAACATAAAACTAAACTAAAAAGTTAAGCCTAAAAATAATCCTAAAATAAAAACCTAAAACATAAACTAAAAATCAGCTGAAAATAAAACTAAATTAAAAAATAAGCATAAACCAAAACGTGAACCTAAAAAAATAAACTAAACTAAAAACCTAAACTAAAATAACTAAACTAAACTAAATAAAAATAAAAAATAAACTTAAATTAAAATAAACAAATAAAATAAACTAAAATAAATAAAAAAATAAACTAAATAAACCTAAACATAGATTTACTTAATTTAAAAACTAAACTATCATAAACCCTAAACCTATAACTAAACATTAAACCTAAAAAAACCTAAATAAACTAACCCAAAACTCTAAAACCCACAAACCTAAACTAAAACCAAACCTAACCCTCACTCTCTAAACTCTAAACCTACCCTCAATCTGAGTCTCCACCAAACCCTAAACTATACTGAGCCATAAATAAACCTGATTGAAACAACCATAAACCTAAATCCTACACTACCCTGGTGACCTGAACTAACCCTGAGCTGACCCTGAGCCTGGGCCAGACCTATTGTGTACCACTGAGGCCTAAGCGCAAGATCACTTTAACTGAGTCTGATCACTGATGTGACACCAGGCAGAATGGCCACTGGGCCAAGGCCTCCTGGGCTCCTAAACTGGCCCTGGCTACCTGCCACACTGGGTGGGCCCAACCTGACTAACTCTCCTGGGCTCAGGCCATGACTGGGCCCTCTTTATACCTCAGGCCACAACTGATCACTGGGCCACTTTGGGCCCTGGGCCCTCCTGGGCTGAAACTAAAGCTGGCCCCTGACGCTACCATCATGGTGAAAATACTCCTACCAACCTGAGGCAGGCATTAACCCTAAGGCCAAACTAACTCCCTACTAAATCCTGGGCCTCAGGTTATGACCCTAGAGGCAACATAGATGCTGGGCTTTGACCATAAATCCTAAACCTACTGACCTGACCTATAATTGAGCTAAACTAAACCCAGACCCTGGGCCCTGGGCTCTAAACCTGTAAAATCCTGGGCACTGAGCTGAGCACTAAACTGACTAAGCTAAATAAGCCCTTAACCCTAAAACCAAACCCTAACCTCAAATAAAATAAAAAATAAAAGAATAAAAAATAAAAAATAAAAAAATAAATAAATGATAAAAATAAAAAATAAAAACCTTAAACCCTCAAACCCTAAACCTTAAATCCTAAACCCCTAAATGATAAACTAACCTACCTTTTTGCCATCCCCACTAAACCTAGGCCTAAACCTAAAACTAAGATAAAATAAAATAAAATAAATTAAAATAAATTAAAACCTAAACTAATCATAAAAATAAAATAAACTTAAGAATAAAAACCTAACTAAAATGAAAACTAAACATACAATAAAAATAAAATAAACATAAAATAAAAACCTAAATAAAATCAATACTAAACATAAAATAAATATAAAATAAACATAAAATAAAATAAAATAAAAACTAAATAAAACCTAAACCTAAAAAATAAACCTAAAAATAAATAAACATAAAACCTAAACCCTAAACAAAAAAAAACTAAACCTAAAATAAAAAAAGTAAAAAAAACCTAAACCTAAACTAAAATAAACTAAACTAAACTACATAAAACCGAAACCTAAACCTACAATAAACTAAACCTAAACCCTAAACTAACTAAAAGAAAATAAACTAAAAATAAACATAAACCTAAGCTAAAAAATAAAACCTAAAAATAATCCTAAAATAAATACCAAAAACCTAAACCTAAAAAATTAAAATTAAAACCTAAACCAATACCTAAAATAAAAATTAAAACCTAAAGTAAAAAAATTAGATGAAAATACAAAATTAAAAATAAAAAACCAAAAACCTAAACCTAAAAATAATCTAAACTAAAAACCTAAACTAAAATAAATAAAGTAAACTAAATAAAAATAAAAAATAAACCTAAATAAAAATAAATAATAAAATAAACTAAAATAAAAAAATAAAATAAACATAAGAATAAAAAACTAACTAAAATGAAAACTAAATGTTAAATAAAAATAAAATAAACTTGAAATAAAATAAAATAAAAACTAAATAAAAATATGAACCTAAAAAATTAACCTCAAAATAAAACATTAAAATAAATAAAAAATAAAACCTAATCCCTAAACTAAAAAAACTAAACCTAAAATAGAAATAAAATAAACAAAATAAAATAAACCTAAATCTAAACTAAAATAAACTAAACTAAAAGAAATAAAACCTAAACCTAAACCTAAACTAAATAAAATATCATAAACTAAAAATAAACCTAAGCCTAAACTTTAAAAATAAAACATAAAAATAAACCTAAAATAAAAATTTAAATCCTAAATCTAAAAAAGTAAAATAAAAACCTAAACCTAAACCTAAAAATGAAAAATAAAACCTGGACCTAAAAAATAAAATAAAAATAAAACTCAACTAAATAATAAACCTAAACTTAAACCTAAAAAAAAAATTAAAATAATAACCTAAATTAAAATAAATAAACTATACTAAATAAAAAAATAAACCTAAAAATAAATAAATAATAAAATAACCTAAAATAAATAAAAAAATAAACTAAATAACCTAAACCTACTAATTTACTTGCTTAAAAACTAAAACTAAATCCTAAACCTAAACCCTACTTAAATCACTACCCCAGGCCCAAACCACAAACCTAAACTACTCCACTACTGGGACCCTAATCGGATCCACCTAAATCCTGGGCCCTGGGCCTAAATGGTAATGACCTCTAATCTTAAACTCCAGATATAGGCCCTCTGAAACCCAACCCACAAACTGGGCCCTCTCTAACCCTGACCTGAGCCCACCTAACCTAACCCTGACCTAAAAAAACTAAAACACTAACTGGGCAACTACCACTAACCTGGACCACTGAGCTGGGCCAACCCACTGGGCTAAAACCAAAAATGAAAAAAAGAAAAAAAAAAAACCCTAAACCCTAAACCTCAAACCTGAGCCACAGGCTGAACCCCCAAACCCAACCTTAAACCTAAACCATAAAATCTAAACTATAAAACCATAAACCCTAAACTCCCAAACTTAAAATCTGATCAGCTAAATAAAACCTAATAATAAAATAAATAAAAAACCTAAACATAAATAATATATTAAAGTAAAATGAATTAAAAACCTAAATTAAAACCTAAACCTAAACCTAAAAATAAACTAAAATAAAAAATTAAAATAAACTAAAATAAAATAAATAAAAACTTAAACAACACAAAAAAAATAAAATAAACCTAAGAATAAAAAACCTAAATAAAATAAAAACTAAACATAAAATTAAAATAAAATAAACTTAAAATAAAATAAAATAAGAACTACATAAAAGCCTAAACTTGAAAAATAAACCTAAAATAAAAATAAAATAAATAAAAATATAACCTAAACCCTAAAGAAAACCTAAACCTAAAATAAAATAAAATATTAAATATTAAATAAACTAAACTAAAATAAATAAAACCTAAACCTAAACTAAATTGATGATAATTCCATGTCAAGGACATGGAGAGAGATCCACTAGGGGATCACATGTGCACTGGACATGATATGTGAGGGGTCTATATCGAGGGCATAGAAGAAGAAAATTTGCTTGGGATAAGCTTTGAATTTGATTTGATTATATTATTTGTGGAAAGAAGATCCACTAGGGATAATAATCAATAATCCACCAGGGATTAAGATCGAATTGACTTTAATTTGTTTTATTATAATTGATGTGGAGGCATATCTGTTAGAGATATGGGCTCAAGTCTGCTGGTGAATGAGAAGATGAACCTTCTACTAGGGAAGCAGGTTTGGGCTATCCACTGGGGATTGGGATTTGAGTTTGATTTCATATATTTGTTTGGGGATATATCTACTAGGAATAAGAGTTTGGTTGAATTTCTTTGATTTAGACTCTGCTGGGGAGTTAGTTTTATTTGGCTACACTGGGGAGTTAGTTTTGAATTTAATTTATTTGCTTAACTTGTTTATATATTATTTGGGGCTCCACTGGGAGGGTGTGATTTAACTACACTGGGAAAAATTAGATTGGGTTTAATTTAATCTGAGTTAATGTATGGACCCTATCGGTGTGCGATGGACCCACTGAGAAGGGGCTTTATCATCTTGACCTACCTTAGGTTTACAAATCCAAGGCATAATCTACTGGCTATGTGGTAGAGCTAGCCAACCAAAGGGGTTGCCTTTTAGTGTGTAATGATTATGCCAGGAAAACAGCATAGCAAACTTACATCTTCCAAAGTGAGGAACAAATGCTGGGGTGACCTATTGGATGCACAACAAATTGAACCTAACTTAGGGCGACTATTGACTGAATTCCACTTAGGACTTATGTCAACTCAAAAGTAGTCAGGATTAATTTTATCTTAATTTCATGTATTTTGATATGGTATTTTTGGTTTAGTTTGATTTTGAGTTGAGGGAATATCAGCTAGGGATGTGAGCTTGATCAAATTTGTTTGATTTAATTTATGGACCATGTCGGGGTGCGATGGACCCACTAAGAAGGGGTTATATCAGATTTGTCCTATCTCAAATTTAGAAATCTAAAGGGATAGTCTACTGGTCGTGGGGTAGAGCTAGCCAACCTATGGGGTTGCCTTTCAGTGTGCTAGGAAGAAGGCGTAGTAGACTTATATTTTTTAAAGCAGGGAATAACCACTGGGGTGACCTATTGGTAGCACAACAAATCGAACCCAACTTAGGGGCGACTACTGAGTGAATGCTGCTGGAGACTTATATTAGCTCAAGAGTAGTCAGGTGATTCCTATATGGAGGTTTGTCTATACTAGCCTAAAGTAGGATGATTGCTTAGGAAAAGGTATCGCTAGGGGTGTCCTCCTAATCAACAAGTGAATATATATTTTATTTATATGCTTATGTAGACCCTATTAGTGTATGAGGGACCACACAGAGAAGGGGCTAAGTTGGCCTTAAACTAGCTAAGATTTACTAGACCAAGGGAGAATCTGCACATCCATAGCACAAATTCTCTAATTGTCGGGGCAATTTTTAAAAAAGGGGAACTATCTAATCCGATAGTAACCTGGGTAGTGTCTAAATGGGGTCACAAATGATGTGATATAAATATAGGGCCCATAGGGGAGGTGCTACTAGGGGAATTATCCTGAGCACTAGAAAAGAAAGCCTATTGGTGTACGGGGGCTAACTCATAGAGAAATCATAGTAAATTTACATCTGCCATGAATGGTGTAGCTTAAGGTATGAGAACCAACCAATCTAAGGTGTATCCATCAGCATGAGTGGTGCATCCATCAGCATAGTGAGAACCAACCAACCTAAGGTGCCCGACGATGTGCAATGATCAATCTGGAAAGAAAGCTTGTAGGCTTACATATTTCTAAGCAGAACTGATCATCAAGATTGTCTATTTTTGGTAGGATAGATGCTATCTGACCTAGAGTGACTACTAAGCGAGGAACCCAGAGGAAGGACTGGACCCAAACTTAAAGTAGCTAGGAGGGAAGGAACTGCTAGAGGGCTTATTCTAAATGTAAAATATACTCAATCCAGTCAGTGCACGAAGGCTAATCCAAGAAGTAAGCATAGCAGACTCACATCCTCTTAAACAAATCTAATATAAGGTAGCTTATCGGCCACGCATTAAGGCCTATAAAACTAACAAGGTGCTCGTTGGTGTGCAGTGGCCAAGTAAGGAAGGAAAGTGTAGCAGACTTACATCCTCCAAAGCAAGAAGACCACTGGAGTGACACACTAGCAGGGAAGCCTGTGAGCCTGACCTAGAGCAGCTACTGAGTGAGTGCCACTAGAAGAGTTATCTCAACTCAGATTAGCCCGATATAAAAGATATGTGTTTGTTTTATATGCTTGTGTGTAGTTTGTGTTTGTTTTGTGTTAATGAAGGATAGGATGCCACTCTGGTTCTTTACACTTACCCTAAACACATAGTGGCAGATTCATAAAAAAGAATACTTTCAACATGGAAGAGATTGAATTCAAAATGGAATTTTCATTAATGATCATTATTTTCAAACATGATTTATAATATTTCTTTAAGTAGAGCACATTGATGGGATGAATTGGGTGCTCTCTCTTGTGATTAATAAGCTGATAAGATGTTCCTTGGTAGGCCTTCTCTATGATAAAAGGGCATTCCCCAGTGGATTCAAACTTGCCTCCCATCTTACGATGGGAAACAATCGATCTCCTTAGAACTAAAATAAGCTCTAATACTTGAAAATCTCTAGGATGGACCAACCTTTTGTGAGCTTAAATCATTTTGTACAACTCAAGATTTTGGGATGCCCGCAGGCATCTCTCCTCCAAACTTTCGAGCTCTTATAACCATAACTTGGCGTTATGCTCTGTTGTGATCTTGCTACCCAAAGCTATCCTTAGTGATGGGAGTTGGACTTCTAATGGTAGAATGGATTTAAACTCATACACTAAGGAGAAAGGAGTAGACTGAGTTAGAGTTTTATATGTGGTGCAATAGGCCTATAAGGCTTCAACTAACTGTTCATGCCACTATGGCTTATTATTGTCGAGTGTCTTCTTTAGCATTTGGATGAGAGCTTTGTTAAAGGCTTTTGCTAAGCTGTTTGCCCTCGGGTAGTTGATGGTAGAATATCTCCAATCTATGATATATCTCCAGGAAAAGTTGTTGATCTTGATGCTCTTGAATGTAGTGCCATTATCAGATATAATTCATCGAGGCTCTCCGAACCTATATATGAAATGATTCCTAAAGACCTGGAGCACATGCTGAGCTGTGACCTCTTTGAGCAGAATCACCTTCACCCATATGGAAAAGTAGTTAGTAGTAGCTAAGAGGAACCGATGACTCTTGGAAGAAGGATGATCAATCGAACCCTCCATGTTGGTACCCCAACACTTGAATAGCCATGAGGCCAATGTAGGATGTAGAATGTTGGGTGGTTGGTGTAGGACCACAATGTGTATTTAACATTGGTTGCATCACCTAGCCTTATCCATGCAATCTTTAATCATTGATGGCCAGTAGTATCCTAGTCTCTTGATCTTAGCATTCATCTTTAGACTAGATTAGTTTGCTCCACATAATCTTGAGTGTATCTCGATCATGATCTTATGGGCTTCTTGCTTGTCTAAATAACATAATCACATATGATTGAAAGACTACCGGTACAAGACACCATCCATAAGAGTGTAGGAAAGTGTTGTCTGCTTTATTTAATGGGCTTGGGACTTCTGTTGAGGTAGTTTTTCTTTATTTAGGTAATCCATGAATGGTTTCCTCCAATCTAACTCCTCATCCTTCTTGGCAATGGCAACCTCCCTTTCAAGAGAGTACTTTTTGATGAGTTCAATATCAATTAGGGGTAAGACTTTGTCTATTTTGGACCTTTATTGATCTAGACTTATCATCCGGACATGCAAACTCCTTGGAAAGCTTGTCTAAATAATACACTATGGTGTTCTCTCCTCAAGGAATCTTATAAATGGTAACCTATGAGATTTGCCCCAACAGCTCCATGGTGTACTTATGGTAATGATGGAGCTTGGGCTTTAAAACCTTATAGGATCCAGCGATTTGGTTGACAACTAGCTGAGAATCCCTAAAGATGTTGATGTTTTAGATGCTTAGAGTAATGACTAACTCCATATCGGCAATCAGAGCCTCATATTCAGCTTCATTGTTGGTGCAAGGATTGGACAGATGATATGAGAATCTCATCACATCATGGTCTGGAGTTAAAAGAACTATTCTTACCCCTGCCTTTCTTGGAATAGTAGATTATAGTTCTTCTCCTCTTTGAGAAGAAGCTGCACCATCAAAGTACATCTCCTAGTAGTGAATGCTAGTATCCCATAAGTTCATGATTTATTCATCAGGGAGATCATCATTAAGCAGAGAGTCAGCAAGAAGTGGGTGTGTTACTAATAAATCTGCTAGCACTTGTCCTTTCACTGTGCAGAGGGGTATGAAGGTAATGTTAAACTGTGAGAAGATCATGGACTATCATGCCAACCATCTGGATAGAATCGACCGTGTCATGAGATACTATAGTGGATTGATCCTAGAGATTAAGTTCACCTTAAAGCTAAGCATTATTTCTCAATGTGTGGATTATTAGCCTCAATAGGGATTAGATGATGGCTGAAGTAGTAGAGTATGTTTTCCTTCACTTCATCATTTACTTGGGGCAACAAAGCACCAAGGGAGTCATCTAATGTAGCAATGTAAAGTATGAGCAGCTTTCCCGAGATAAGGGCTGCTAGAACCAGTGGCATCATCTGGTAATGCTTGATGTATTCAAAGGCATGCTCACACTTATCATCCCACTTGAACTTGGCATCCTTTTTTACAACCCCTAAGAATGGTTGACATCTTCTAGATAAGTTGGATATAATGCATCTTAGATACGCCAACAGCCCTTGCAATGATCTGAGTTTAGTTAAACTTTTAGGGGGTGTCATTTCTAATATCTCCTTGATATTTTATGAATCAATTTTGATTACCTGGTGTCAGATAACAAACCCAAGGAATTTCCCTGATGCTACTCCGAATGCACACTTTATGGGGTTCATTTTGAGGTTAAATTATCTTAACTGTTTGAAAACTACTCTCAAGTCAAAGAGATGGTCTTCCATTTTTTTACTTTTAACCATGAGATCATTGACATAGCACTCAACTTGATGATGAATGAGTTCATCAAAGATTCAAGTCATAGCTCGCTAGTATGTAGCAACAGCATTTTTAAGGCTGAAAGGCATGAGCTTATAGCAATAGATTCTAATCAAGGTTCTAAAAGTAGTGTTTCTTTCATTTTTGGAGGCCATCTTTATTTGACTATGTCCAGATAAGCCATCTATGAAAGAGAAGACTACATAAAATGAGGCAATGTCCACCATAAGCTCCAGGATTGGTAGTGAAAATTTGACTTTTGGACATGCCTTATTCAAATTCCTAAACTCGATGCCTATGTGAATTTGGCCATTCTTTTTCTTAACTAGGATGATGTTGGATAACCAAGTAAGGTAATTTTCTTCTCAAATGAAGCCAACATTGATCAATTTCTTGACATCATAAATGACCTATTATTTTATGTTTAATTGCATGCATCTAGGAGCTTGCTTAATAAGGTTAGCAGTAGGCTCTATTACTAGTTTATGGCCCTATGTTAGGAGCCAATCCATGCATCTCTTCATAACTCCATGTAAAGCAGTCCTTAAACTCAGTCAATAGCCTAACTATGCCATTGGTTTTAATTTCAATCAATAAATAACTGATGTATTTCAAGCATGGATCTTCTTCAGTTCCTAAGTTTATTTCCATGAGCTCATCGATGGTTGACTTGATCTCTTCTTTGAACTTTGGCGGTGCATCTTTGACCTCAAAATCATTTGGATCATTTGAAATTTTTAAGCACAGCTCCTCATATGAGTTAATATGATTTGAAAAGAACCTATCAGATTTCAAATGATTGGTGATGATTTAACAACAATTATAATCATCAACTGAACCCACTATACTGAATCCTAGTCCCAGTCTTGATTGAGAGCTTTTGAATTTGTTCTTCCATATTCTTTCAAAGTAGTGATCTGTGTCTAAGTATGTGAGATTAACCCTTTCTTTCTTTAAATTAGAACACAAGGCAAGTACTAATCAAAGGTAATTCTATTAAATCTTTATATGAATCATCCTCAAGTTCTACATCAACTTACTGACTTGAGGATGATGCTCCCAGAAAAAACCTCTAAGCCTTCACACCTATGGATGACTTAGGGGCTTTTTTAACTACCAAACCCTCAAATTTTTGAGAGGAAAGTGGGGTTAGAGCTAAGGTTTCCAGCTGATGCCTAACTATTTCACATATAGATGTGGATATGCTTATGCTTTTCTTTGGAACCCAATCTTTATTGTTATCTAGCTCAAGTGTCACCTCAAGGAATCTCTCTGAGAGAGAGCTTTTTATAAGACTCATTCTATTAACTAGATTATAAGTCTATATGGATAGTGTGTACTCAGTAGCTGGGACATATCTTATATTGGGTGGCCAATAAGGAGGTTTTCACCCTAAATTTTTAGTGGCCTCTTCCTCTACTAGTGGAGGTGGTCATCTACCCTTATGCTCAAATAGAATAATGAGCTGTGGTGGAATCTAATGTCCTCCACTTCCTCCTCCAAGTCTATTTTTGCTCCCTTTTATTTTCTTTTTCATTTTTTATTTTCTTTATTTTCTTTTTCTCTTTCTTTTTCTTTTTCTTTTTCTTTTTCTTTTTCTTTTACTTTTAAACTTTGGCCAAATTCATGAGAATAGATCTCATGAACGGTAAATGGCTTGAGATCTCTTTTGACATAGTAGATAATTCCACCTCTCACAAACTTCATACACTGATGTAGAGAGAATGAAACTATGTTATTCTCATGTATCCATGGTCTTAAAAGCAAAGCATTCAAAGATGTATCCGAGTCTATAATGTGAAACTTGGCTTCAATCTTCCAATCATCTATCTCCAAGAGCAACACTATGGAACCTAAGACCTGTTGACCTCACTTTTTGAGTGCAGATTTAATCTTCCCATCTTATACTTAAGAGTTTTCTAGACACTAAGACTCCCCTAGTCATAAGACACTTCTAATAATTAGTTAAACACTTAACTTCAGACTTAGAAGGGTTAACCATATGATTAGGTTATACCTTAGGGATTAGGATAATCCACCTATCTTATAACACAAATCCAATCCATGTTCACCTCCTCAAACTAAACCTCAAGTTCAATTCAAACATCAAATTCAAATCCAAATCCAAACCCAAATTCCAAAACCAAATGAGCTATCCCATGGACTTAGCCAAATCTTAATCCAAATTAATCCAAAATCAATTGATTTTCTCATAATCATTTTATATCTTCAATCATCTTCCTAAATATAAATCAAATCTACATTCAAATGATCAAAACTAAATCAAACTAAATCAAATTATATCAAAACCCTTCCTAAGCCATTTGACTTATCCCATAAAGTTAGCCAAATCTTAATCCAAATCAAGTCAAACTCAATTGAGTTTCTCATAAATCAATCATATTTTCAATCATCTTCACAAATTTGAATGAAATATACATTTAAATCATCAAAACTAAATCAAACCATATCAAAATCCAAACCTAAGCCACATAACTCAACTCCATGGACTTAGCCAAGTTTCTTCATTCCAAAACCCAAATTCAATTGACTATCTCATGAATCAATCATATCTTCAATCATACTCAAAAATATAAATGAAATCTACAATCATTAAGCTAAACCAAAATCAACCAAAATCAAACCCAACTTAACCCTTTTGACTTGAAATGTTCAAATGAACCAAAACCCATTTTAACCCAAGCTAATTGTAGTTGAACTTATATATCAATCCCAAATCCATATATAAACTTAGCTAAATCAAACTCAACCCAAAATCATGCCAACTTAACCCGATTGGTCCACTTGACCCAAAGTGGCCAATTTGACCTATTTAAGCCAAGTTCTAATCCTACCCAAATTGGATTGAACAAAGCCCATCAAAACCTCCCATCATGATTGTTGATCACCCTAGGTTGATCAAGTCAATTAGGTCAAACCAAGTTAACTTGGTCATTTGAACTAGTCAACCTCTTAACCTATATGAATCCAAACTAACCCATAAAATCAACTTAATTACATTTCCTTAAATTAAATCAAATCACTAATGTGGGAATGGGTTTAAAATAACAAGTAATGATTTCTCTTCTCCTCTTTAAATCAAATCAAATATAAAACCTAATTAATAAAGAAGCTTTGGTTTGCTTTAAATAATCTTATTTGATTTGATTGTCCATAAGAACTAGTTTGGTTGAATGAATCACATGCTTATATTTGATTGTCCTATTTCCAATCATGTTAAATTTGGTATGTCATTTGAATTCATGCATCCATCTTTTCTAAATAAAGTAAAATAAAATGGATTTCCTTTATGTAAGCTTGCATGTGTTGATTTAATTTAATATATGTGTGGCTATTATCACTGTTAAATACAAATGTATTTTTCAAAAGCTTTTGAATGAATAATAATATGTGTTATGATTCTAGTTATAAATACATAAGAAATGCATGTACTTTTAGCTTAAGTGTATGAATGTTGAGTTCTCTTTCCTCTATTCATGTGTTGATTTATATAAGATTAAATGGTAATGGGTATATAGTCTAGACATCCCAGGAACATGAGGCTTTAGCTAGCCCTAAGGAGGTTATTTGATTACCTAACTTCTCTGGTTTAACAATGGCACACCACCATTTGATTTCATTCTTATGTATTTCAATATCAGAATTTGGATAGAGCTTTAATTCATATATGTAAATGATTCAATCAAACAAAATATACAATCTTGGCATGATTTTCTTTCCCGCATTTATGTATACATCCATGTGTGTCTAAGAAAAGCAAGTATATAGTCTAGACATCCCGAGAATGCAAGGCTTAGTTAGCCCTAAGGAGGTCATTTGATTACCTCACTTCCTTAGTTTAACAATGAAACATACTTGCCTATATCTTTGTACATGTATATGTATATGCGATTAGTGAATGAAAATCCCATTTTACATTAACATTGCATACATTCATAATTGACTAAGTGGTTGAATTAATTAGCCATATGATTTAAAGATTACTTCCTATGTTTATGTATACAAATTTACATATGTTTAAATGCAAAAAAGGGTATATAGTCTTGACATCCCGAGAATACGAAGCTTTAGCTAGCTCTAAGGAGGTCATTTGATTGCATCACTTCCTTAATTTAACAAAGGCACATGCCTTTTTAATTTTCTTTCTTATGTCCTATTTGCATAAGAATTTGGATAAAGTTTTAAATTAATATGTTTAAATAATTCAATCAAACAAAATATAAATTCTAAATATACACATACATTCATCATTTAAGTGTGCTAAAATATATGTTATATAGATACACTTAGGATTAAATCATATGCATGTTATATGTGATGGAAAGGAATGATTTAATATATGTTATGTGGTAGTAATTAGATTAAATTAATCTTAAGATGCCTTTCATTTTGCATAGGATTATTTAAAGTGAACCTAAACTTAGAATTAATTAAATAATTTAATAAGCCATTCACTAAAGAGAATTAAATCAAATTAATATACATTAGAAAGTGACTTAAGGTAAGGATGAAAGAGGGCAATCCTCTTTTCCTCTCTTTATAACACTTAGTTGCTAAGTGTAATCAAATGAAACAAAAGAAAACACAAATTAAAATTCTCAAATCAATTAAACTACTTCAAGTGAAATCAACCTTAAATGTTAAATTGAATTTTTCTACACTTAGAAAATACAACACTAATTCTTAACAATACTTACCACGCAAGCCTTAATACACACATTAGAATTAAGTCACCACTTCTAGCTCTAAGTTAGGATGGTGTATGATATGATGTATGTTTGGTTTTATGATTTATTATTTTAGATTGGATGTTAGGGTGTATGCTTCATAGGCTAGATGATAAGCCAATATTTTTCTAATCATGTTTTCTGCAAGGGATTATGCTTAAGGGAAGCTTAAAAATAAATGTGAATGCTCTTTTTGCCGGTTTCTTAAATCCTAAAGCATAATCCAAGTTGGGGCAGGTGGGCTTAATTTCCCATGTGTAGTGTGCTAAGTATAATTATAAATACAACTTGGGATTATATGTATATTTAGCTAACCTCTATTTTAGGTGTAGTTAGATTACTTTTCCCACATAAATGTAATTTTTTGCAATAAGAAATTAGGATTGATTAGATGGGGGATTAGGATGAGCTGTGGCCAAAAGGCTTTGTCATGGGGTGCCTATGATGCCTTTGAAGCAGCACCATCTAATTCAAAGAAGGAACGAAATCATAAATGGAGATATGAAGAAAGAAGACCCCCATAGCATTTAATACAATTATAATTATTCTTTCATATTCTAGGTTGTATAAGGGTAGAATTCGACCACCCATCTTTTCTCTCTTCGGGTTGTATGGAGGTACCTGACCGCACCATCCTTTTATTCTTTTCTAATAATTTATATAATTGTTTGATATTATGTTTACATTGTGCATTAAGATGACATGCTTTTCATTATTTCTTAAATGATTGATGCTTTAATGTGTGGCTTGGATACGATTAGGCTCTTAGGATAAAAATAACTTTTATATCCAATGAATCACTTAAAACTAAATTTTAAACAACTCATAACCTCATCATAAATCCTAAGACATAAATAAGATAATTAAAAGATTTAGAAACCCCTTAATTGTATGGTTGTATGTTTCACATCATGCATGCATATTCTTTCTCTCCTGAACATGAAGGATCCCCATCCTTACACGATAAAGGAATGCGTGACCTGTGAGGGCATTCCTTGTGGTGTAGAATACCTTCTTCTAGCTGATCTGACCCATAAGCTATTACATCATGAATTTTGGCATAAGAAATCCTAAAGCCTCTGTGAAAATGATCTGTCTAAAATGAAATACAATTTGAAAAGATTTTGCACCTATAGATTAAGTCTTATGCTCATACCACTCATGTTCTAGTCTATAAGGGAGTGCATTTAGGAATTTAGTCTCTTTCTAATTAAATAAACACCCTAGCTATCTTCCAATTCATAAGACCAAACCACATAGTTTTAAAATCCTAAGTGGAGTTAGTTGGCAGCCACTCCAGGCGGTTATAAGTCTAAAAGTCAAATAATGTATTCTCTCTTATGTAGGAAATCCCTTATATCCATCTATAAACATATTTAGGTGCTTTGGCTGTACTAAATCTCCCAGATTTAGGATCAGGTAGCTATTTATTATTTCACGAGCATAAATCCTTAGTAATCTAATTTCAACTCAAAACTTATAAATCTTCTCAACATCAAAATTATAAAGCCCAACCATAGGATAGATAGAAATGCTTACAAAGCTTCCTAGTATCATGAGCATTTCCTACTTATTTCATTTGGATTCCAAAAATAAGTCTTCTCCTTGAACTTTCCTAATTGATTTTCCAAAGACAACCAATCTTTTGATAGTCAAACCTTGAAATCTTTGGAGATGATAATTTTCTACTTTAATCGAGAGTATTCTTAGGAAATTTCATTTCCTAAGATGTAATTAACAATGGAGGCTTGCCTCCATAGAGAACTTAAGAACTTGGATTAATATAAACCTTGCTTTATTCATATATGTAAAGTAGGGGAAAATCTCTTATACATTTGAAGACCCATCATGCCTTAGGAGTCATTATTATATGATTAGGTTGGGTGATTCCTCTATCTTTAGAGATAGTATATTATACCTCAATGTTGTAGCCGATCACCTCAAAAAACCCCTATGTCTGTGTCCCCACCATACATCTAAAATAAACACCACAAGGCCTTCTCCTTGTTCATTGAATCTCTCAACATCATCCTTTTTTTGGAGTTTGGAGAGTCGATCCTCAAGTAGGCAAAGTTCTTAGACTCATAATATTGGTGATACACACAGGTCCTCCGAACTTTAGATAGTATCTACCAACATCCACTGTAATGTAAAGAAGTAGTTGTGCTCGATCTTTAGTAGTAAGTCTTCATCATTGAATGTAACTCCTAAGATGAACGAAGCATATCTCTAGATCAAGTAAGGCCTTAATTAGAGATTCTCTCATCTCTTTAGATAAGACAAGGGCATCATATTTGCTTAACTTAGCTAGAAACTTTCTAAGGTGAGCTAGGAAATTGTAATCAACTCTAGCTTGGTCCTCCACAAGCATATCCATGGGTGGAGCATCTTATGGAGGGGCTATCTACTAACTAGAATCAATGACTCGCTTACCCTTATCTTGAGGAGCTAGCCTAGGAGGTAAAACTTTGCCATTACATAGGTTGACTTTAGTGACTTCTTGGAATGATGAGCTCGTGAAAAGTTCTACCTTCTCATCGGGCATACCTATAGCTTCTCCTATGGGATCCTAGTGGTTGACTCTAAGTCAATCTCAAGAGGTGAACTCGATTGATTCAGAGAAGGATAGTTTGACTCTGAATTGGAAAGGAAAGGATGAGAACTACTAGAGTTATTATTTTATTTATACTCGGAGAGCTTTCGATAGGAATAAAATCAAGAGCATTAGAACTAGACAATAAATAAGTAGAATCAACTTTCTTCATTAATTTCTTTTTGGGTGGAGGAACATGAAAGAAATCAACTAAAGTAAGAGGAGTAAGGGATTTAGTGTGCTTATCCATAGATATAACACTCTTTTTGGTAGAAGAGGAGCTACTAGAAGAGGTGGAAGATGCAACAGTGGAGAGAGTACTAGACTTGGACAGTGACGCTACTGGAAAATCCCGGGCAAGAATGGTGAGCTACTAGTGCTGCTGGGCTATCACCCTCTTTGAGTTGTCCTTTGCAACTAGCAAACCTTCCTTTTTGTTGGAGGTTTCAGCTACTTCGGGAACCTGCAAGAAAAGCTTCTTGATCTTAGAAATGATTTCCTTAGAGGTTCGGGATAGGGAGATATCCTAACCATCTTTGGTCTTAAGAGGATCATAAGTATCACTAAGGATTACTCTAATAGAACTGAATGGTTATTCTAATAAGTATTTTGTTGGCTTAACTATGGCTCTCAACTTGTAGTTGTGCTCAAGCTAGTCCTTAAAAATGATAAAATCCTCTAAGGCATGGCCTAACATGCGATGGTAGGGGCAATATCTAGGATCATCATTCTTGCCCACTTCCTCCAACCTCTTAGGCTCTAGTAACTGAAAGTCAAGTTTTTTTAAGAGACTCTTAAAGATTTTCCTAACTACCTCCCTCCTGAATGAATATTACTTATTCAATCTATCGGCAAGAGTATGTGAAAAGTAGCTACCTCGAGATGGATATGAATACGCTAGAAAGAGGTGGTGGAAATGGTCTTTGTGGTGGCTGGGGTGGCCGATATGATGGCCGAGGTGGTGGAAGAGGAGGTGAAAAAGAAGGTTGCTAAGCTCGTAGTCTCTCATACTGAACTCTGGCTGGCTGCTTCCCTTTGTCCAATGACACAACTGTCCCTAGCTTCTTCTCAAACACCTTCTATGGCTTGGGCCTAGATGATTGGTCGGGAAAGAGCAACTGTTTAGCTTCTTATTGTAAGCTAGCCACCTTGTTGAGTAATTTCTCGCTAAGCATGAAGGCGATCGGACCATGGATATTCTTAAGAAGAATCTTAATGGCATATTATTCGAACAACTGTGGTTTGCATTTCATGCTCAGAATGTGCCACCTGAGAATGTAATCAACAAGAGACTTGTTGAGTTTCTATTTCTCTACAATGAGGTCACCTACAATCACCCTCTGCTAAGCTCCAGTAAACCTCTTGATGAATAGGTGCTCCAACTCAGCAAAAGTCTTCATCGAACCATTGGGCGCATAAAATGCAACACTTAATAAAATGAAAAGGCAAGAGGAGTGCATTTGCCGCCCGGTTGAAACAGTGCTCTAAAGTGTGTAATGTGCTATTGTGGCTTCCCACTACCATCAAAGATCTTGAAGGATGGTGGCATAAAACCCTAAATAAAATAAAAAACTAAATAAAAACCTGAACCTGAAAAATAAACCTAAAACAAAAACTTAAACAGTAAACCTAAAATAAATAAAATGAAATAAACTTAAACTAAAACTACAATAAATCAACCCTAAATCTAAACCCTAAACTAAATAAAGTAAAATAAACTAAAAATAAATTGAAACCTAAACTAAAATAAAATAAAATAAACCTAAAATAAAAACCTAAACCTAAAAAAAATAAATTAAAACCCAAAACATAAACCTAAAAATAAAAATAAAACCTAAACCTAAAAATAAAATTAAAATAAACCTAAACAAAAAAATAAACATAAACCTAAACCTAAAATAAACTAAAATCAAAATAAACTAAATAAATAAACTAAACTAAATAAAATAAAATAATAAAATAAACTAAATGCAAGATAAAATAAATAAACTAAAAATACTTAATTTTTTTAAAAAAAATACCCTAAACCCACCCTAAACCCTAAATCCTAAATCCAAAACCCTAAATTAAAAAAACCTAAACCCTAAAACTACAATACAAACCCTAAACTAACCCTAACCACTAAACCACAGACTAGCCAAACCTGCTAATCATAAACACAAATCTAAACTAAATAAAATAAACAAATTAAAATAAACCCAAACCTAAATTAAAATAAAACATAAAAATAAACTTAACATAAAACCTAAAACCTAAAAAAATAAAATAAAACCTAAACCTAAACCTAATAATAAAATAAAACCTAAACTTAAAATAAAATAAAAAAATAAAACTAAACTAAAAAAATAAACTAATCCTAAATAAACTAAAATGAAAACCTAAACTAGAATAAATAAAGCTAGAATAAATAAACTAAACTAAATAAAATAAAGACAACTCAAAATAAAATAAACTAACTAAACTACCCTGGGTTGATTTTAAAAGTAAAATCCATAAAAACCATAACCTACTAAACATAACCTCTAACCATAAACCCTAAACCCTCCCTAAATCCTACCAGGCCTGAGCCACAAACCACAAACCCACCTAAACCATAAACCATAAAAAAACACCCAAACCACTATAAACCCTAAACCCTGGGCTAAAATACTAAACCTCTTAAACCTAAACCAAACCTAATTCCTAAATCCTAAACCCTAAATCCTACAAAAACCATACCCTAAACCCTAAACCTAAATCTTAACCTACATTACCCTAAACTACCCCAGGCACCAAAAAAAAGCATAAACCCTAAAGCCTAAACCCTAACTAAAACCTAAAATGAACCTAAATAAATAAAAGAAAAAATAAAATAAATTAAAAAACCTAAACCTAAATAAAATAAAAAATTAAGTTAAATTAAAACCTAAATTAAAACCTTAAAATAAAAAAATAAACTAATAAAAATAAACTAATCTAAAATAAATAAATACCTAAACTAAACTAAAAAATAAAATAAACCTAAGAATAAAAAACCTAAATAAAATAAAATTAAACGATAAAATAATAATTCTAAAAATTAAAAAACTAAATAAAAAAAATTTAAACCTAAAAAAACCTAAAATAAATAAAAATAAAACCTAAACAAGAAAAACCTAAACCTAAATTAAAATAAAATAAAAAATAAAATAAACCTAAACCTAAAGTAAAATATACTAAACTAAAATAAATAAAACATAAACCTAAACCTAAAATAAAGTAAACCTAAACTTAAATTAAATAAAATAAAATAAACTAAAAATAAACCTAAGCCTAAACTAAAAAAAGAAAACTTTAAAATAAACCTAAAATAATACTCTAAAACCTAAACCTGAAAAATAAAATAAAATCCTTAACCTAAAGTTACAAAAAAAATAAAACCTAAAAATAAAAATAAAAATAAAAATAAAACTCAGCTAAAAAATAAACTTAAACCTAAAAAATAATCTAAATTTAGAAACCTAAACTAAAATAAATAATCTAAACTAAATCAAAATAAAAAATAAACATAAATAAAATTAAAAAATAAAATAAACTAAATAAACAAAAGAAGAAATGTTGAATCTGAATTTGTTCTCTATCAAAAAAAAATCAAAAACTCTAAACCCTAAACTAAAACCTAAACCTCAAACCTAAAACTAAATCCTAAATCCTAAATCCTAAACTCTAAACCCTAAACCCTAAACCCTAAAACGTAAATTGTAAACCCAAAAAAAAACACTAAACCCTAAATTACAAACCCTAAAATGATAAAAACGTAACCATAACCTAAACAAAACCTAAAAATAAAATAAATAAATAAATATAAACCAAAAAAAATTAAAAAATAAAATAAAATAAAAACATAAACTAAAACCTAAACCTAAACCTGTAAGGAAAAAAATAATAAAAACTAAACTGAAATAAAATTAATAAAAACCTAAACTAAACTAAAATATAAAAAATCTAAATAAAATCAAAACTAAACCTAAAATAAAAATAAAATAAGCCTAAAATAAAAAAAATAAAAATTAAATAAAAATCAAAACCTAAATAATAAAAATAAAAACAAAAACTAAAAATAATTAAATAAAACCTAAACCCTAAACTAAAAAAATAAAACTAAACCTAAAATAAAAATAAAATAAACCTAAACCTAAACTAAGATAAACTAAATTAAAATAAATAAAACCTAAACCTAAAACTAAAATAAACAAAACCTAAACTAAATAAAAATAAAATAAACTAAAAATAAACTTAAACTTAAACAAAAAAAAAACCTAAACTAAAAAATAAAACCTAAAATAAAAACATAATATCCAAATCTAAAAAAATAAAATAAAAACCTAAACCTAAACCAAAAAATAAAAAAATAAAACATAAAACATAAAAAATAAAATAAAAATAAAACTAAACTAAAAAATCAACTTAAGCCTAAACCTAAACCTAAAAAATAACCAAAAATAAAAAAATTTAAACTAAAATAAATAAACCTAAAATAAATAAACTAAATTAATAAAAATGAAAATAAACCTAAATCAAAATAAAAAATAAAATAAACTAAAATAAAAAAATAAACTAAATAAACATGAACTACCAAGTTACTTAATTTAAAATAATAATAATAATAATAATAATAATAATAATAATAATAATAATAATAATAATAAATTCTAATGTTAAACCCTAAACCCTAAAAAACTAAAAACCTAAACCTAAACTAAATAAAACATAAAAATAAAATAAATAAAAAATCCTACACCTAAATAAATTAAAAAAATTAAAATACAATAAAAACCTTAACTAAAACTTGAACCTAAAACAAAAAATAAAATAAAACAAACTAATAAAAATATACTAAAATAAAATAAATAATAACATAAACAAAGTAAAAAATAGAATAAACTTAAGAATAAAAAACCTAAATAACATAAAAACTATATGTAAAATGAAAATAAAATTAACCTAAAATAAACTTAAAATAAAATAAAATAAATACTAAATAAAAACCTAAACTTAAAAAAAACCAAAAAATAAATAAAAAATAAAACCTAAATCATAAACTAAAAAAAAAACCTAAAACCCAGATAAAGATTAAAATAAACAAAATAAAATAAACCTCGACTAATTAAAAGACTTTTCTTATAAATAAAACTAGCTAAACTAAAATAAATAAAACTGAAACCTAAACTAAATAAATAAATAAACTAAAATTAAATGCAAGCAAAAAAATAAAACCTAAAATAAACTTAAAATAAAACACAAAAAAACTAAAACCTAAAATAAAATAAAAAAATAAAACTAAACCAAAACTAAACTTAAATAATAAATAACTAAAAATAAAAAATAAAAATAAAACTCATAAATAAACTAATAAAAACTAAAACTAATATAAATAAAACAAAATAAAATAAACTAAACTAAATAAAGAAAATATAAATAAAATAAAATAAAAAATAAAATAAATAAGCTAAATAAATAATAAATAAACTATGACTAGTTTAAATAAAATAAACTAATAAAACGAAAAAACTAAAATAAATAAAAAAAATAAAATTAAATAAAAAGAACTAAGTAAATAAATAAAAACTAAACCTAAGATTGCCACAGGATAAATAAAACATAAACCTAAACCTAAAATAAAGTAAACCTAAACTTAAATTAAATAAAATAAAATAAACTAAAATAAACCTAAACTAAACTAAAAAGAAAACTTTAAAATAAACCTAAAATAATACTCAAAACTAAAACTAAAAAATAAAATAAAATCCTTAACTAAAGTTACAAAAAAATAAAACCTAAAATAAAAATAAAATAAAAATAAAACTCAATAAAAATAAACTTAAACCTAAAATAATCTAAATTTAGAAACCTAAACTAAAATAAATAATCTAAACTAAATCAATAAAAAAATAAACATAAATAAAATTAAAATAAAATAAACTAAATAAACAAAGAAGAAATGTTGAATCACAATTTGTTCTCTATCAAAAAAAAAATCAAAACTCTAAACCCTAAACCTAAACCTCAAACCTAAAACTAAATCCCACAAATCCTAAATCCTAAAACACAAACCCTAAACCCAAAACCAAGCGTTGTCAAAACACTAAACCACTAAATTACAAACCTAAAATGATAAAGCGTAACCATAACCTAAACAAAACCTAAAAATAAAATAAATAAATAAATATAAACCAAAATTAAAAAAATAAAATAAAATAAAAACATAAACTAAAACTAAACTAAACACAGGAAAAAAATAATAAAACTAAAGAAATAAAATTAATAAAACCTAAACTAAACTAAAATATAAAATCTAAAATAAAATCAAAACTAAACCTAAAATAAAAATAAAATAAAATAAAATAAAAAAATAAAATTAAATAAAAAAATCAAACCTAAATAATAAAAATAAAAACAAAACTAAAAATAATTAAATAAAACTAAACCCTAAACTAAAAAAATAAAACTAAACCTAAAATAAAAATAAAATAAACCTAAACCTAAACTAACTAAATTAAAATAAATAAAACCTAAACCTAAAACTAAAATAAACAAAACCTAAACTAAATAAAATAAAATAAACTAAAATAAACTTAAACTTAAACAAAAAAAAAACTAAACTAAAAATATAAAATAAAAACATAATATCCAAATCTAAAAAATAAAATAAAAACCTAAACCTAAACCAAAAATAAAAAAATAAAACATAATAAAACATAAAATAAAATAAAATAAAACTAAACTAAAAAATCAAAAGCAACTAAACCTAAAAAATAACCAAAAAAAAAAAAATTTAAACTAAAATAAATAAACCTAAAATAAATAAACTAAATTAATAAAAATGAAAATAAACTAAATCAAAATAAAAAATAAAATAAACTAAAATAAAAAATAAACTAAATAAACATGAACCTACCAAGTTACTTAATTTAAAATAATAATAATAATAATAATAATAATAATAATAATAATAATAATAATAATAATAATAAATTCCCTAATGTTAAACCCTAAACCCTAAAAAACTAAAAACCTAAACCTAAACTAAATAAAACATAAAAATAAAATAAATAAAAATCCACACCTAAATAAATTAAAAAATTAAAATACAATAAAACCTTAACTAAAACTTGAACCTAAAACAAAATAAAATAAAACAAACTAATAAAAATATACTAAAATAAAATAAATAATAACATAAACAAAAGTAAAAAAATAGAATAAACTTAAGAATAAAAAACCTAAATAACATAAAAACTATATGTAAAATGAAAATAAAATTAACCTAAAATAAACTTAAAATAAAATAAAATAAATACTAAATAAAACTTAAAAACCAAAAAAATAAATAAAAAAATAAAACCTAAATCATAAACTAAAAAAACCTAAACCCTCAGATAAAATTAAAATAAACAAAATAAAATAAACCTCGACCTAAAATTAAACAAACTTTCTAAAATAAATAAACCTAAACTAAACCTAAAATAAACTAAACATAAACCTAAACCTAAACTAAATAAAATAATAAACTAATTAAACTAAACTAAAAAATAAAACCTAAAATAAACTTAAAATAAAAACCTAAAACCTAAAAAATAAAAGAAATAAAGCGTGAATAAACTAAACTTAAATAAAACCTAAACCTAAAAAAATAAAATAAAATAAATAAAATAAACTAAAATAAAAACTAAACTAATATAAATAAACCTAAAATAAATAAACTAAATAAATAAATTAATATATAAATAGAATAAAATAAAGTAAACTAAGCTTAAATAAAATAAATAAAATGGTTTGCTTAATTTAAAATAAATAAACTAAAACACAACCCAGGCCTCAAACATAAACAACACTGCCACAAATTAAATAAAAAAATCCTGACCCCAGAACAAACCCTACCACACCCAGGCCTACTCCCAGATCCAAACATGCCAAGCCCAGCCAAAACCAAACCATGAGCCTTATCTTATCTTAATAGCCATAGCCCTGACCCCAAGATCCAAAATCCAACTGGGACCTAAAAGCCAAGGCCAAAACTGACCCTAGGCCACTAGCCCTGAGCCACAGGCTGTGGGCCACTAGGCCAGAGCCCCAAAACCTAGGCCACTGAAACCACTGAAATAAAAGATCCACAAACTACTACCTGGGCCTGACCTGGGCCCTAACCTGACCTGAGCTACCCTAACTAAACGTGAGTAAATGAGCCTTAACATAAAGGGTTAACGTTTAAAATAAAATAAAATAAACTCATAAAAATGAGCATCAACCTAAACTAAACCTAAATATATGAAATAAAAATACTAAAATAAGTAAACCTAAAATAAAATAATTGACTAAATAAAAATAAAATAAATAAACAAAGATAAAATAAAATGATCCTGGTAGGTTCATGATTTTTTAAAGGAAAACCCTACACTAAATTCTATCCTACCCTAGGCCCTAAACCCTATAAACCCTAGGCCACTAACACTAAACCCAGGCCCTGAGCCCTAAAATGACCACGGAAACTACTAACAAGATCTAGGCCCTCCCACTTTAACAGACCTAGCCTAAAACCCTAACCAAGATCTGACCCTGATCCTAAGTCCTTGACCTGGGCTAAACTCTGGGCCAAGGCTGAGCCACCACTGAGCCCTCTAGCCAGACTACACTACATCTGGGCCACAGGCCTACCCTAAACTCCACAACCTAAACATACTGAGCTACATTAAATAAACTCATTAAAAACTTAAACCTGAGCCTGGGCCCAATACTAAAGATAAACTAACTATTAAATGAGTAAAATAATAAACAATTAAATATAATAAACTAAGATAAATAAAATAAATTAACTAAATAAACTAAACTTCTGGGTTTGCTTTATAGATAACCCTAAATCCTGTATCCTACTAGGCTAAATACCATCCAACTAACCCTCACACCTACCTTAAATCCAGGCCCTAACCCATCCTAAATCTAAACCTGAGCCACTGAGCCACACACTGACCTAAACCTAGATCCTACTATAAACCCTTCCACCCTACCACTAACCCTCAAAGCTTAATAATACTCACCCTGACCTCCACAAATCTAAACTCCAAACCACTACCACTACTAAAGCTAATAAATAAAATAAATCTAAATTAACTAAACAACTAAATGATTAAATAAATATACTAAAATATGAGCTAAGATAATGGATTAATTAATATAAATAAACTAAAATAAACTAAAATGAGCTAAATGCCAGTTTGCATGTTTTGAAACTTACCCTAAATCCTGGATCACAGGCCCTAAAGGCTCTAAACCTTTCATGACTTCTAAATTGGCCCTACCATACCCTAGGCTAATGGACCCTACCAAAACTGAGCCCAACTGGGCCTACTGGGCCACAGCCAGGCCCTAAACTATGCAGACCCTACCTGGGCCCTAAACAGATCCTCTGCTGAGCCCCAGGCCAACCCCTGGGCCAAGGCCCTAAACCCTAAATCTTGTGAAAAACCCCAGGCCAAACCTGGTCACTAAACCTAAATGACAACTAGTATAAAATAAATATTCACTAAAACTTGAGCTGACCTACCTAAAATAAACTAAATAAAAATAAAAAATAAACAAATAAATAAATTAACTCCTGGCCTATTATTTTTTTGTGGAAGACCATAAACCCTAAATCCTAAATCCAACCCTGACCACAAGATTGACCAGGCACAAATGCTAGGCCTGCCCAACTAAAAACTAAAACCCTAAACCCTGAGCCCACAGGCCACATCCTGACCCTAACCACTGAGCCACAAGCATGGGCCCTCTCTAACTAAATCATAAACCCTGGGCCCTGAGCTCAAACTAACACCCACTGATGACCCCAAACCCTACCCTAAACTTAAAACTAATCTACCAAACTTGAAAATAAATACATATAATATAAGATAAATGACTTAAAATAAAACCTAAATCTAAACCTGACCTAATATAATAATAACTATACATATAAACTCAGTTTTCTTAATTTTTTAAATAAAAAATAATAAATAAATAAGACCACATGCCTGACCTAAACCCTTGACCTGACTAAATATACTTTGGGCCCTAGGCCCTAGGCATTGGGACCATAAATCAAGCCCTGACCCTAAACTAAACTCCTAGGCCAAACCTACACCTTGAGCCACTCTAGGCCCCAGGCCATGATCCCAAAACCACCCTAAATACTAAACCCTAAACAAAACCTAAACTTAAACTAAATAAACTTAAAACCTAAACCTAAATAAAAGAAATAAAATAAAACCTAAACTAAAATAAACCTAAAACCTAAAAATAAAATAAAAGACTAAACTAAAATAAAATAAATAAAACCTAAATAAAATAAAACTAAACAAAAAATAAAATAAATAAATCTAAACACAATAAAACATAATCCTAAAATAAACCTAAAATAAATAAAATAAAACTAAGCCCTAAACTTAAAACCTAAACCTAAAATAATAAAAATGAGCCCAAACCTAAACTAAAATAAACTAAACTTAAATAAATAAAACCTAAACCTAGCCCTGAAATAAACTAAACCTAAACCCAAAATAAAATAAATAAAAAATAAAAAATAAAACTAAACATAAACTAGAAAATAAAAACCTAAAACCTAAATAAATAAAATAAAATAAAAACCTAAACCTAAAATAAAATAAAATAAAATTAAACTAAAAAATAAACATATACCTAAGCTGACCTAAAAATAAATTAAAATAAAATCTTAAACTAAAATAAACATAAATAAATAAAATAAAAGAATCACATAAAATATAAAATAAATTAAATTTAAACCTGGTGGGTTTGCTTTATTTTAAAACTCTAAACTTTAAACCACTGAGCCTAAATCCTAAACCCTAAACCCGGCCACACCACAAAACAGGCCCTAAATCCTAAACCCTAAACCTACAACCTCTGAGCCAAACCATAATCCCTGATACTGATCACAGGCCCTAAACCCTGGGCCACACCTACACTATCTACCCTGGGCCCTGACCCTACCCTGGACCTGAGCCCTAAAACCTAAATCCACTGAGCCCAAATCTAACCTAAAAAACTGACCTAGCCCTAAACTATAAAAAACAAAACAAACTAATATAATGATAATAAATATTAATAATTAATAATAATTAATAATTAATATAAAAGAACCTAACTAATACTAATACTAACTAACTAAAATAATATAAAACTAATGATAAAAAAAACTAAAACATAAAATAACTAAAATAAAATAATAATAACTTAAACCTATAAACTAAAAACTAAAACCATAAAACCTAATAAAGAAACTATACTAACTAATATAATAATAATAATAATAATGTAATAATAATGAATAATAATAATAATAAAATAATAATAATAATAATAATAAAAAACTAATAAAACTAAAAACTAATAATAATAAAATATAATAATAATAATAATAATAATAATAATAAAGTAATAAATAATAAAACTAAACCCTAAACTAATAAAATAAAAATAATAAACTAAAATAAAATAAACCTAAAACCTAAAACTCTAAACTAATACACTATACAAAATTGAACCATAAAAATTGAATAAAAACTAACTAAATGAAAAAATAACTAATAAACTAAAAACTAATAAAATAAAACTAATAAAACCCAAAACTAAAAATAAACCCTAACTAACTAAACAATAACTAAAATAACTAAAACTAATAAAACTAACACTATAAACCTAAACTAAAATAAACTAAAACACTGGACCACTGGCGATAAACTAAAGACTACATAAAAGATAATAAACCCCAAAAATAAATATAATAATAATATAAACACTAAAAAACTTTTGGATATCTTGACTGACAAATACATAATAAAACTAAACATATAACTAGGCTAAAACTGCCTAAATCCTTTTAGCGGAGAAACCCTGAAAAAGCACTAAGACACTACCATAAGCTCACCTACCCTAAAGGCTCCCCTCCTAAATCCTCCTAAACCTGACTCTGACCCTAGGCCCACCCAAACCCAAACCAAAACCCTAAACCCAAAGACCCTAAAACCTATACCTAAATTAAATAAAACTAAAAATAAAATAAATAAATAAACTAAAACTAAATCTATAAATAAAAAAAAACCTAACCTAAACCTAAACCTAAATATAATATAAATTAAAATAAATTAAATAAAATAAAATAAAACATAAACTAGACTAAAAAATAAAATAACACTAAGAATAAAAAACCTAAATATAATAAAAATTAAACATAAAATAATAATAAATTAAACTGAAAATAAATAAAATAAAAACTAAATGAAAACCTAAACCTAAAACTTAACCTAAAAATAAATAAAAACTAAATCCCAAACCCTAAACTAAAAAACTAACTAAAATAAAATTAAAATAAAATAAAATAATAAACCTACTAAAAAATAAACTAAAATAGATAAATAACCTAAACCTAAAATAAACTAAACCTAAACTAAATAAAAAAATAAATTTAAAATATACTTAAACCTAAACAAAAAAATAAAACCTAAAAATAAACTTAAAATAAAAACCAATATCCTAAACCTAAAAAACTAAAATAAAAAATAAACCCTAAACCTAAAAAATAAAATAAAAATAAAACTAGACTAAAAAAAAAAACCTAAACCTAAAAAATAAAACTAAAAAACCTAAATTAAAATAAAATAAACTAAAGTAAATAAAAAAATAAACCTAAATAAAATAAATAATAAAGTAAACTAAAATAAATAAAAATAAACTAAATATATTAAATAAACTAACATATCAGTTGATTTTTTTAAAAAAAAACCATAAACTTTATATCCTAAAAATAAAAACCTAAAACCACAAACCCTAAACTAAACCCTAAACCCTAAATCCTAAATAAAAAATTAAAAAAAATAAACAATAAAACCCTAACCAAAAATAACTAAAACTAACCCTAAACCCACTAAAAACATAACTGTGGTTGTAATTTAAAAAATTCTAAACCCTAAATCCTAAATCCTAAACCCTAAAACTATCCATAAACCCCAAACCCTAAACCTAAACCTACAACCCTAAACCTACAACTGTAAATGCTAAATCCTAATAAACCCTAAACCCTAAACACTAAATAAAATATATAAAAATATAGAAAACCCTAACCCTGACCTCCCAACTAACCTAAACCCTAAACTCTAAACCTCTACTACTCTGTGCCCTACCAAAAACTAAACCCTAAACCCTCCCAAACCCTAAACCCTAAACCTAATCCCTAAACCCACCTAAACCTGCTAACCCTCTCCTCCCCACTAATCCACTCCTATTCTAAACTAACCTAAAAATTAAACCTAAACTAAACAAAATCTAAAAATAAAAAAATTTAAAAACTTAAACCTAAATAAAATAATAAAATAAAATAAATAAAAACCTAAACTAAAACTTAAATCTAAAAATATAATATAATAAAAAATAAAAACTAAAATAAAATAAAATAAAAAAAACCTAAACTAAACTAGAAAAATAAAATAAACCTAAAAATAGAAAACTTAAATAAAATAAAACCCAAACGTAAAATAAAAATAAAGTAAACCTAAAATATAACAAAATAAAAATTAAATAAAAACCTCAACTTAAAAAATAAGCCTAAAAATAAAAGCAAAAAATAAATAAAAAATCAAACGTAAACCCTAAACTAAAAAAACAACCTAAACCTAAAATAAACAAATTAAAATAAACCTAGACCTAAACTAAAATAAAAAACTAAAATAAATAAAACCTAAACTTAAACTCAAAATAAACTAAACCTAAACTCTAAACTAAATAAAATAAAATAAACTAAAAATAAACCTAAACATAAACTAAAAAAGGAAACATAAAAATAAATCTAAAAGAATAACCTAAAACCTAAACCTAAAAAAATAAAATAAAAACCTAAACCTAAATCTAAAAATAAAAAATAAAACCTAAACCTAAAAAATAAAATAAAAATAAAACTAAACTTAAAAATAAACATAAACCTAAACCTAAACCTAAAAAAATAAACTACAATAAAATGCCAAAACTAAAATTAATGAACCTAAAATAAACAAACTAAACTAAATACAAATTAAAAATAAACCTAAATAAAAAATAAACTAAAATTAATAATAAATAAACTAAATAAACCTAAATCTACTAGTTTACTTAATTTTTAAAATAAAAAAACCCTAAACCCTAGGCCATGAGACCAAATCCTAAATCCTGACTAAACCCTTGTGAAAAACCCCCTAAACCTACTGCGTCCCCAGATCCTAAACCCAGAAACCCTAAACCCCACACTGATAATACCTGACACAACATAAATCATGAAACAGAACCATTCTAAATGACAAACTGAGCCACTGAGCCACCACCCTCAAACCACAAGGTGGGACCATAGGCCAGCCAAACCTACTAACCTAAAACGCATCTTTGAAACCCCCAGAACCCTAAGGGCTAAACCTAACCCTAAACCCTAAACTTCCCATTATGAGCCACTATCCCCAAATCCTAAACCCTAAACCACTAAACCACATAAACCTAAATTAAATAAAACATAATAAAATAAAATAAATAAGACTAAACTAAACCTAAACCAAAAAGAAAATTTAAAAAAAGAAAATTAGATAAATAAATAAAATCTAAACTAAACTAAAAATAAACTAAACCAAAGATAAAACCTAAATAAAATAAAACTAAAAGTAAAATAAATTAAATAAACCTAAAATAAAATAAAATAAAACTAAATAAAAAACCTAAACCTAAAAATAAACCTAAAATAAACTTTAAAACCTAAGCTAAAACTAAACTTAAAAAAAAATAAAATAAATAAAATAAAATAAACTTAAACCTAAACTAAAATAAACTAAACTAAAATAAGTAAAACTTAAACCTAAACCTAAAATAAATAAAATAAAAAAAAACTAAAAATAAACCAACACCTATACTAAAAAGATAAAACCTAAAAATAAAGATAAAATAAAAATCTAAAACCTAAACCTAAAAAATAAAAAATAAAAATCTAAACCTAAACTAAGAAATAAAAAATAAAATATAAACCTAAAAAATAAAATAAAAATAAAACTCAACTAAAAAATAAACCTAAACCTAAACCTAAGCCAAAAAATCAAAAAACTAAATAAAAAAAACTAAAATAAAATAAACTAAACTAAATAAAATAAAAAAAATAATTAAAATAAAAAATAAAGTAAATTAAACCAAATAAAAATAAACTAAATATACTAAATGATCCTAAACCTATAGGTTTAATGAACTAAAAATAAAAACCTTAAACACAAAATCCTAAACCCTAAGCCCTAAACCCTAAACCCTAAACCCTAAACCTACAACCCTAAACCCAAAACCTACAACCCTAAACCCTAAACCATAAACCGTAATCCCTAAAAAATCATAAACCCTAACATTGAACCCTAAACCCTAAACCCTAAAAGCATAAACCCTAAAACCCTAAACCATAAACCCTAAACCCTAAACCCTAAACCCTAAACCCCAAACCCTAAACCTAAACCAAAAGTGACTAAATAAATAAAAAAATAAACCTAAACCTTAAAACCAAATAAACATAAACCTAAACCCTAAGAATAGGCAGAACCTTGACGGCAAGAACACCACCATCAACCAGGCTCAATCTAGTACTAGCGATGGAGGCGAAGGCGGAGGCGGTGGTTATCATAGTGATTGTGGGGAATCTGAAGGTGCTAGTGGATATGGAGGTGTGGTGGTTGGAGTAGTGGTGGTTATGGATGTGGGTGGAGTGATGGAGGTTATAATGGTGGTGGTGGCGGAGGGAAAGATCAGAGATATGATCGTCGATCCCGCTACTCAAGAGGCCAGGGTGGTTCTAATGGAAACTGGAAAAACTAAAGAGCGACCGATCTGATTTGCTCCTTATGGAATTGTGTCTTTACAGTAGAGATGATTCTAGTTATCTAGGGTTTTTTATTTGCTCTATGTGTGCTCATTTTTTATCTATGTCGTCGCTTATGTCTTAGAAAACTTGATGTGTTACTTGGTTTATGAAATCAAAAAGAAGAAATGTTGAAACTAAATTTGTTCTCTATTAAAAAAATAGCCAAAATTGCTAAATTCTAAACTAAAACCTGAACCCTAAACTAAAAAAAACCTAAACCTAAAACAAAAATATAATAAACCTAAACCTACACTAAAATAAAATAAACTAAAATAAATAAAACCTAAACAAAAACCTAAAATAAACTAAACCTAAACTTAAACCTAAACCTAAACTAAATAAAGTAAACTAAACTTAAACGTAAACTAAAAATAAAACCTAAAAGTAAACCTAAACTAAAAACCTAAAACCTAAACCTAAAAAAATAAAATAAAAACCAAAACCCAAAAATAAAAATATAAAATATAAACCTAAAAAATAAAATAAAAATATAACTAAACTTAAAATTAAACATAAACCTAAACCTAAACCTTAACCTAAAAAAGAAACTAAAATTAAAAACCTAAACAAAAATAAATAAACTTATCTAAATAAAAAAATAAGTATAAATAAAAATAAAAATAAAGTAAAATAAATTAAGTAATCTAAATAAACCTAAACCTACTGATTTACTTAATTAAAAAAAACCCTAAACCCTAAATTCTAAATGCTAAATCCTAAACCCTAAACCAACTAAACCTGAACCCTAAACCTGATATTAAACTTACTGACCTAAACCCCACCAGAACCTAAAATAAAAAACCACAAACCCAAACCCTAAACACTAAAGCCACAACAGTCCTAAACGGATCTTAAACCCTAAGCCACCCAAACCCTAACTAAACAACCCTAAACCCCCAACCATAAACCTAAACCTAAAGTAACTAAATAACTTAAGTAATACACCTAAACCCTAAGAATAGGAAGAACCTTGATGGAAGGAACGTCACCATCAACCAGGCTCAGTCTAGATCTGGTAGTGGAAGAGAAAGAGGAGGTGGTGGCTATTGCAGTGGTTGTGGGGGATCTAAAGGTGCTGGTGGATATGGAGGTGGTGGTCAAAGCAGTGGTGGTTATGTAGGCGGGAGGAGCGACTTAGGTTACAACCGTGGTGGTGGTGGAAGGAGAGATCGAGGATATGATGGTCGATCCTGCTACTAGAGAGGCCTTGGTTGTTCTGATGGGAACTGGAGAAAATGAAGAACCGTCGATCCAATCTGTTGCTAATGGAACTGCGTCTTTACAGTAGAGATGGTTCTAGTTATCAAGGGTTTTTAATTTGCTCTATGCGTCCTCATTTTTTATCTATGTCGTCGCTTGTGTCTTAGAAAGCTTGGTGTGTTACTTGGTTGATGAAATAAAAAAGAAGAAATGTTAAATCTAAATTTATTCGCTATTAAGAAAACCCAAAAACACTAAACCCTAAACTAAAACCTAAACCCTAAACCCAAAAACTAAAAAAATAAATAAAAAATAAAAAATCCTTAACCCTACACATTAAAATTAATCATATACCCTAAACCCTAATCCACAAAACCACTGGACCAATACTCTTGAAACCCTAAACTAAACCCTACCTAACCCCTACTAAACCCTAATGATAAATTAAACCCTAAACCTTAAACGTCCACTAAACCATAAATCACAAAGGCCAAGACCCTAAACACATCACTAAACTAAAAGCTAAAACTTACACACTAAATAAGGCCAAAATAAAATGGATAAAACTAAACCAAAATAAAAGTAAAATCAAAATTAAACTTAACTAAGACCTATTAAATCTAAATGCACTAAAATAAAATAAAAATAAAAACTAAATTTAAATAAAATAAATAAAACCTAGTAAACTAAAATAAAATAAATAAAAAAAAAAAAAACCTAAATAAAATAAAACTAAATGAAAATAAAAATAAAATAAAATAAAATAAATAACTAAAATCTATACTAAAAATAAACTAAAATAAATAAAAAAATAAAACCTAAACTATACACTAAAAAAAATAAATCTAAAATAAATAAAATAAAATAAACCTAAATGAAAATAAATTAAAATAAAATAAATAAAACCTAAACCTAAACCCTAAATTAAATAAAATAAAACAAACTAAAAATAAACCTAAACTTAAACTAAAAAATAAAACCTAAAAGTAAACCAAAAATAAAAAACTAAAACCTAAACATAAAAAAATAAAAAAAAAATCCTAAACTAATCCTAATAACAAAAAATAAAACCAAAACCTAAAAAATAAAATAAAAATAAAACTAAACTAAAAAATAAACATAAACATAAACCTAAAATATAAACTAAAATAAAAACTTAAACTAAAATAAATAAACTAAAATAAATAAGATAAAATAAAAATTAAACCTAAATAAAAATACAAATATATAATAAACTTAAATGAATAAAAAATGAACTAAAAACACTAAAAAAAAACTTGGTTTACTTAATTTAAAAATAAACCTACCTAAAATCGGAATCCTAAACCTAAAACTTGAATACTAAACCTAAAACCTAAACCATAAACCCTTCAAAAAAAACCCTAAAACTAATGATAAACCCAAAACCCAAAATCATCATCCTACAAATCTAAACCCTAAAACCCTAAACCCCAAACCCAAAACCCAAAACCGTAAATCCTAAACCCTAAACCCTAAAGCTTAAACACTAAACCCTAAACCCTAAACCCGAAACCCTAACCCTAAACCTAAATCCTAAAACCCTACCCTAAACCTTAAACCTTAAACCCTAAAACCTAAACCCTAAACCCTAAAAACCTAAAAACCTAAACCTAAAAAATAAAGTAAAAATAAAACTAAACTAAAAAATAAACCTAAACATAAACCTAAACCTAAAAAATAAATTAAAATGAAAAATTTAAACTAAAATAAAAAACATAAACTAAAATAAATAAACCTAAAATTAATAAACTAAATAAAATGAAAATACAAAATAAACTTAAATAAAAAAATAAAATAAAATAAATAAAAGATAAACTAAGTAAACTAAATTAACCTAAACTTACCGATTTACTTGATTTAAAAAAAAAAAACTCTAAACCCTAAATACTAAACCTTAAACCTTAAAAGCTAAACAATAAAACTAACCTTAAACCCTAAGCCCAAAAACTACAACACTAAACCTACAACCCTAAACCTCAAAAAACCCTAAACCCTAAATCCTAAACCCTAAACCCTAACCCAAAACCTTAAACACTAAAAGCATAAACCTTAAACCCTAAAGCCTAAAGCCTAAACCCTAATCCCTAAACCCTAAACACTAAGCCCTATACCTAAAAATAAAAAATAAAACTAAAACTTAAAAAATAAAATAAAAATAAAACTAAACAAAAAAAACTTAAACCTAAACTTAAACTAAAAAATTAAACTAAAATAAATAAACATAAAATAAATAAACATAATATAAATAAAGTAAATTAAATAAAAATAAAAATAAAATAAAAAGAACTAATAGAAATAAAAAATAAACTAAATAAACTAAATAATCCTAAACCTGCAAGTTTACTTAATTTAAAAAAAAAAAACAAATAAAAAATCTTAAACCCTAAACCTACATCCATAAACCATAAACCCTAAATCGTAAACCCTTAAACCCTAAAATCCTAAACCCTAAACCCTAAACTCTAAACCCTAAACCCTAAAACCCTAAACCCTAATTCCTAAATCCAAAAATCTACAACCCTAAACCCTAAACCCTAAACCCTCGAAACCTAAAAACCTAAACCTAAACTAAATAAAACTTATAAATAAAATAAATAAATAAACCTAAACCTAAATGAAATAAAAAATAAAATAAAACTAAAACCTAAACAAAAACCTAAACCTAAACCTAAACCTAGCCTAAACCTAAAAATAAAATAAAATAAAAAAATCAAAGCTAAACGAACATAAAATAAATAAAAACCTAAACTAAACTAGAAAAATAAAATAAACATGAAAAAATCTATATAAAATAAAAACTAAATAAAAACCTAAACCTAAAAATAAAACCAAAAAGTAAATAAAAAATAAAACACAAACCCTAAACTAAAAATAAAAACAAAACCTAAAGTAAAAATAAAATAAACAAAATAAAATAAACCTAAACATAAACTAAAATTAAACCTAAAAAATAAACTAAAATAAAAAACCTAAACTAAAATAAATAAACCTAAAAAAACTAAACTAAATACAAACAAAAATAAACCTAAATAAAAGTAAAAAATAAAAAAATAAATTAAATAAATTAAATAAATTAAATATACTAAATAAACCTAAACCTATCACTTTACTTAAATTTTTTATTTCAAAAAAATCCCTAAATCCCAAACATTGAATCCTAAACCCTAAACCCTAAACCAAAGTCTTAAAACTAAACCTAAACCCTAAACCCTAAACCTACAACCCTAAACCCCAATCCCTAAAAAACCCAAAACCCTAAACCCTAAACTAACCCTAAACCCTAAGCCCTAAAACTTAAATCCTATGTCCTAAACCTTAAACCCTAAATCCTCAACCCTAAACCTTAAACCTTAACCCTAACCCTAATCCCTAAACCCTAAACCTTAAACCCTAAAACCTTAAACCCTAAACTCTAAACCCTAAACCTTAAACCCTAAACCCTAAACCCTAAACTCTAAACCCAAAACCCTAAAAATCCTAAACCCTAAAGCCTAAAAACTAAATCGTAAACCCTAAACCCTAAACCCTAAAACCCTAGACACTAAAATCCTAAACCCTAAACCATAAACCCTAAAAACCTATAATCCAAAACTTAAACTAAATTAAACCTTAAAATAACAAAATTAAAAAGCCTAAACCTAAATAAACTAAAAAAACAAAAAAAAATTAAAAACTTAAACTAAAACCTAAATCAAAACCTAAAAATAAAATAAAATAAAAAATAAAAATAAACTAAAATAAATTAAATTAAATCCTTAACTAAACTAAAAATAAAATAATCCTAAGAATAGAAAACCTTAATAAAATAAAAACTAAATGTAAAATAAAAATAAAATAAAATAAAAACTAAATAAAATCCTATACCTAAAAATTAAAACTAAAAATAAATAAAATATAAAACCTAAACCAAAAACTAAAAAAAACTAAACCTAAAATAAAAATAAAATAAATGAAATAAAATAACCTAAACTAAAATAAACTAACCTAAAATAAATAAAACCTAAACCTAAACCTAAAATAAACTAAACATAAACTTAAACCTTAACTAAATAAAAGAAAATAAAATAAAAATAAACTAAAACATAAACTAAAAAAAATAAAACCTATAGATAAACCTAAAATAAAAACCTAAAACCTAAACCTAAAAAAATAAAGTAAAAACCTAAACCTAAACCTAAAAATAAAAAATAAAACCCAAACCTGAAAAATAAAATTAAAATAAAACTCAATTAAATAAATAAACCTAAAACTAAAACTAAAATAAAAACCTAAACTAAAATAAATAAACCTAAAATAAATAAAGTAAACTAAATAAAAATAAAAAAAATAAACTTAAACAAGAATAAAATACAATAAACTAAAATAAATAAAAATAAACTAAATAAACCTAAACCTACTAGTTTACTTAATTTTAAAAAAGAAGCCCTAAACCTTAAATCCTAAATGCTAAACACTAAACCTTAAACCCTAAACCTAAAATCTTACCCTAAACCAAAAACCCTAAACCTACAACCTAAACCCTATACCTACAACCCTAAACTTACAACCCTAAACACTAAACCCTAAACCCTAAAAAACCAAAACCTTAATTTGTAAACCCTAAACCCTAAACCTTAAACCCTAAACTCTAATCCTAGACCCTAAACCCTTAAAGCATAAACCCTAAAACCTTGAACACTAAACCCCAAACCCTAAACTATAATTTCTAAACCCTAAACCCTAAGCCCTAATCCTAAACCTAATGAAACTAAATAAATTAAAAAATAAACCTAAACCCTAAAACCTATTAAACCTAAACTGTAAGAATGGCCATAACTTTGACAGCAGGAACATCACCATCAACCAAGCTCAATGTACATTAGGAGGTGGAGGCGAAGGCGGATGCAACAGTTATCGTAGTGGTGGTGGGGGATCTGGAGGTGTTGGTGGATATGGAGGTGGTGGTCGTAGCAGTGGTGGTAATGGAGGTGGGAGGAGCGATGGAGGTTATACTCGTGGTGGTGTTGGAGAAAGAGATCGGGGATATGATGGTGGATCCCGCTACTCGAGAGGTTGGGGTGGTTCTGATGGGAGTTAGAGAAACTAAGGAATGGCTGATCTGATCTATTTCTTATGGAACTATGTCTTTATAGTAGAGACAATTCTAGTTATCTTAGGCTTTTGATTTGCACTATGCATGCTCATTTTTGATCTATGTCGTCACTTATTTCTTAGAAAACTTGGTGTGTTACTTGGTTGTTGAAATCAAAAAGAAGAAATGTTAAATTTGAATTTATTCTCTATTTTAAAAAATAAAATCCCTAAACCCTAAACTAAAATTTGAACCCTAGACCTAAAACTTAAATCCTAAACTTTAAACCAAAAAAACCCTAAACCCTAAACCCTAAACCCTAGACCCTAAACTCTAAACCCTAAACTAAAATAACATAAAACATATAATAAAATAAAAACATAAACTGAAACCTAAACCTAAACTTAAACTTAAACTTAAACCTAAGAAAAAAAAAATAAAATAAAAACTAAAAACTAAACTAAAATAAATAAAAACATAAACTAAACTAAAAAAAAAAAAAAAACCTAAATAAAATAAAAATTAAACCTAAAATAAAAATAAAATAAACCAAAAATAAAATAAAATAAAAATTAATTAAAAACCTAAACCTAAAAAATAAACCTAAAAATAAAACCTAAAAATAAATAAAAAATAAAACCTAAACCCTTAACTAAAAAAACCTAAACCTCAAATCAAAATAAAATTAACAAAATAAAATAAACAAAACCTAAACCAAAATAAACTACAAAATAAAACCTAAAAAAAAAAACCTAAAATAAATTCTTAAAACCTGAACCTAAAAAAATAAAATAAAAATCTAAACCTAAACCTAAAAATAAAAAAGAAAACCTAAACCTAAAAAATAAAATTATAATAAAAATCAACTAAAAAATAAACCTAAACCTAACAAATAAACTAAAATAAAAAACCTAAACTAAAATAAATAAACTAAACTAAATAAAAATAAATAATAAACCTAAATAAAAATAAAAAAATAAAATAAACTCAAATAAATAAAAAATAAACCTAAACTTATGGATTTAATTTTTTTTAAAAAAAAACCCTAAACCCTCAATCCTAAACCTTAAACCATAAACCCTAAAATAAACCCTAAACACTAAAACCTAAACCTAAACCCAAAACCTACGACCCTAAACCCAAAACCATTAGCCCTAAAACCCTAAACCCTAAACCCTAAACCCTAAACCCTAAAACTCTAAACCCTAAACCCTAAACCCTAAATCCTAAACCCTAAACTATAAATCCTAAAAGCTACAACCCTAAACCCTAAACCCTAAGCCCTAAACTAACCCTAAACCCAAAACTCAAAACTAACCCTAAACCCTAAACTAACCCTAAACCTTAAGTATGGGCAGAACCTTGATAGCAAGAACATCACCATCAGCTAGGCTTAGTCTAGATCTGGCGATGGAGGTGAAAGCGGAAGAGACTGTTATCGTAGTGGTGGTGGGGGATCTGGAGGTGCTGGTGGATATGGAGGTGGTGGTTAGAGTAGTGATGGTTTTGGAGGCAGGAGGAGCGATGGAGGTTACAACCGTGGTGGTGGTGGAGGTAGAGATCTGGGATATAATGGCGAATCCAGCTACTCGAGAGGTGGGGGTGGTTCTAATGGGAACCGGAGAAACTAAAGAACAACCAATCCGATCTATTGCTTATGGAATTTTATCTTTACAGTAGAGATGGTTCTACTTATCTATGGTTTTTGATTTGCTCTATGGGTACTATTTTTTTATTTATGTCATCACTTGTTTCTTAGAAAACTTGGGGTGCTATGTGTTTGATGAAATCAAAAACAAGATATGTTGAATCTGAATTTCTTTTATGTTAAAAAAAATCTTAAACCCTAAACCCTAAACCCTAAACCTAAAACCAAAACCCTAAATCTTAAAACCCCTAAACCCTAAACAGTAAACACTAAACCCTAAAACCTAAACCCCAAATCTTAAATCTTAAACCCTAAACCCTAAACCCTAAACCTTAAAACCCTAAATCCTAAACCCTAATTTCTAAATGCTAAACCCTAAAAACCTAAACCTATACTAAATATAACCTAATAATAAAATAAAAAAAACCTAAACCTTACCACTAAAACTTAAGACCATAAACCCTAAATCCCAAAACCTACAACCCTAAACCCTAAACCCTAAACCCCAAACCTTAAACCCTAAACCCTAAACCCAAAACCTTAAACTCTAAACTAACCCTAAACAAACCCTAAACCCTAATCCTAAATCTTGAATAAAGATGTTATTAGGAGTAGATATAAAGAATGGTCTAATCCTAACATAGTTATGGTAGCTAAAGAAAATGTCTTCAAGAGAATTTCCCTTGACTATTTGAGATTTGAATAACCTAAACCCTAACCCTAAAACATATTATAATACCATATATTATAGTATAATGTAGCATCATATATTTGAGCATGTAGTGATGTGTTTTTAGATGTTATAAGATGTTTTGAAATGTTTTAGTATATTATGGTATTATGCCCTATTGTATATGTTAATATAAATCATAAAAATATTGATTTAATAAATCAAATGATGAAATTTGTTAAATTTGAAGTGGGAATTAGGTTGTAGTACCAAAGGTGTGCTACGCCACTTGTAGTCTAAAAAGTAAGATTTTATGTTCTGAATAAATATTATATGTTGTAGCATAGTATAGCATCATATATCGTAATATATTATTCTATGCATTTTAAATTAATTTACTATTTTATAATCATGCAGTCAAGCCTACACTTGCATTATTTTTAAAAATGTTGATTTAAAATTTAAAATGGTGGAATTTGGCCAAATTCATAATAGGTAGAGCATGGCATCATAATATATTATTTCAATTTAAAATCAGTAAGTGAGATGACTAAAATATATAGTTTTTTATTATCACATTTTATGATTTTTTATCTTAAGCAAGCCCTTGTGATGTGATATGAAATATAATATATTATAATATGTTATAGTGTATTATAATATAGGATGCCATAACATAGTGCGGCATCATGCATTATAGCATACTATTACTTATTAATACTTGTTGTTTAGTATATTTTAGCTGGTTATAGTATGATGTAGTACTGGTATAATTCATAAAAATACTAATTTATAGGTTGAGATGATGGGATTTGGCCAAATTTAAGGTAAGCTTTAGGGAACAACATTGAGGTGTGCTATGGTGTGTCATTTAATCAAAAGGATAGAAATTTGCATCTAAAATAAATGTTCATTTTTCAACCAAATTTTATAATTTTTTTCCTTAAAGTGATTCATTTTAAGGTGTAATGTAAGATAATATATTATATGAAAGCATATTAAAATATAATGTTCATAACAATATAACTTCACATATATATGAATGTGGTGGTGTGTTACTAAATTTTATTATACATTTTAGTATGTTTTACTTTTGTTATAATACATTGGGTCAAAACTAACAAAAATGTTAATTCGAAGGTTGAGATGGAAGAATTTGGCCAAATTTACACACACCAAGAAGCAACACTAAAAGTATACTATTTTGTACAATTTCTATTAGAAAAATAATAAATTTACATCCAAAAAGAACATTATTCATATTTTGAGAAAATTTTGTTATTTGTTCTTTTTAAGTGATTTTAATGAGGTGTAATGTTAGACAATATATTATATTATGGCAAATTATAATATAAAATCATATATTATAATATAATCTTATGTTTTAATTCACACTATATATGTTTAGCATGATATTGTATAGTTAGTTTGAGCTTGCACCATCACAAATCATAAAATGTTGATTACAATGTTAAGTTGATGTAATTTGAATTAATACATTGTTAGGATTTTGGTTGAAGTATTAAAGGTGTGCATAAAAGAAAAAATAAGGTTTGATAAGAATTCCATGTCATGGACATGGAGGTAGATCCGCTAGGGGATCACACATACATGTGAGGGGTCTATGTCGAGGGCATAAAAGAAGAAAATCTACTGGGGATAAGGTTTGAATTTGATTTAATTATATGACTTGTGGAAAGAAGATCTGCTAGGGATAAGAATCTATAATCCCCCAGGGATTAAGATTGAATCGACTTTAATTTATTTATTTTAATTGATGTGGAGGCATATCTACTAGAGATATGGGCTTGAGTCCACTAGGGATTGAATATATGAACCTTCCACTAGGGAAGCAGGTTTGGGCTATCCATTGAGGATTGGGATTTGAATTTGATTTCATAGATTGGTTTGGGGATTTATCCACTGGGAATAAGAGTTTGGTTGGATTTATTTGAGGGAGTTGGTTTAATTTGGCTCCATTGGAGAGGTTGGTTTTGAATTTGATTTATTTTCTTGACTTGTTTATATATGATTGAGGCTCCACTAGGGAGAAGGGTCTAACTTAACTCCACTGTAGAAAATCATATTATGTTTAATTTAATCTGAGTTAATGTATGGACCTTGTCGATGTCCAATGGACCCACTAAGAAGGGGCTATATCAGCCTTGACCTACCTCAGGTTTATAAATCCAAAGGAATAGTCTACCAGCTGTGGGGTAGAGCTAGCTAAGTTAAGGGGTTGTCTTTTGGTGTGCAATAACTGTGTTAGGAAGAAGGCTTAGCAGACTTACACCTTCCAAAGCGAGGAATAATCACTGGGGTGACCTGTTGGATGCACAACAAATTAAACCTGACCTAGGGTGACTTTTGTGTGAATGTCGTTGGGGACTTATGTCAACTCAAAAGTAGTCAGGAATAATTTTATCTTAATTTCATGTAATTTGATATGGCTTGTTTGGTTTAGTTTGATGTTAAAAGGGCATATCTACTGGGGATGTGAGCTCAATCAAATTTGATAGATTTAATTTATGGACCATGTCTGTGTGTGATGGACCCACTAAGATGGAGCTATATCAGACTTATCCTATCTCAGATTTATAAATCCAAAAAGATAGTCTACGGGCCGTGGGGTAGAGCTAGCCAACCTAAGGGGTTGCCATTCAGTGTGTAATGGATGTGCTAGGAAGAAGGTGTAGTAGACTTACATCTTCTAAAGCAGGGAACAACCGCTGGGGTGATCTATTGGTAGCACATCAAATCGAACCTAACTTAGGAGTGACTACTAAGTGAATGCTGCAGGGGACTTATATCAACTCAAGAGTAGTTAGGAAATTCCTATAAGGGGTTTTGCTGACACTACCCTAAAGATTGGATGCCTGCCTGGGAAAAGGTAATGCTATGGGTGTCCTCCTAACCCACAAGTGAATATATATATTTTATTTATATGTTTGGATGGATCCTGTTGGTGTGCGAGGGACCACATTGAAAGGGGCTATATTGGCCTTGACCTATCTCAGATTTACTGGACCAAGGGAGAATCTGTACATCCACAAGATGGATTCTCCAACCACAGGGGTGGTTACTAGGGAAGGAGAACTTTTCAATCTGATAGTAACCCGAGTAGTGTCTAAATGGGGTCGCAAAGGATGTGATCCAAATATAGTGCCCATAGAGGAGGTGCATGGTGGAAAAGAAAGCTAGGGGTGTCCTTCTAAGGTCATTATCTTGAGCCTTGGGAAAGAAAGCTTATAGGTGTACAATGGCCAATTCAAGGAGAAAGCGTAGCATGAGTGGTGTATCCTAAGGTGCGAGAACTAACCAACCTAAGGTGTATCCATGAGCATGAGTGGTGTATCCATCAGCGTAGTGAGAACCAACCAACCTAGGGTGTCCGTCGGTGTCCAATGATCAATCTGGAAAGAAAGCATGTAGGCTTACAACTTTCTAAGCAGAACTGATCATCCAGATAGTCTATCATCAGTGGGATAGATGCTATATGACCTAGAGTGACTACTAAGCGGGGAGCCCCGAAGAAGTACTAGACCCAGACTTGAAGCTATTAGGAGGGAAGGAGCAGTTAGGGGACTTATCCTAAATCTCAAATATACTCGACCCATCCAGTGCACGAAGGCTAATCAAAGAAGAAGGCATAGTAGACTCACATCCTCTTAAATATAGCCAACATGAGGTAGCTTACCTGCCACGTAGTAAGGCCTACCAAACTAACAAGGCACTCATCGGTGTGCAGTGGCCATGTAAGGAAGGAAAGCGTAGCAGACTTACACCCTCCAAAGCAAGAAAACCACTGGGGAGACACACTAGTAGGGTAGCACATCAGCCTGACCTAGAGTAGCTACTGAGTATATCAGAGTAGCCTGAGATAAAAAATATGTGTTTATTTTATATGTTTGTGTGTAGTTTGTGTTTGTGTTGTGTCGATAAAGGATAGGATGCCCCTCAAGTTCCTTACACCTACCCTAAACACATCATGGAGGATTCACAAATAAGAATACTTTCAACATGGAAGAGACTGAATTCAAAATGGAATTCTCATTGATGATAATTATTTTCAAACATGATTTATAATATTTCTTTAAGTAGAGCCAGTTGATTGGAAGCACTAGGTGCTCTCTCTTATAATTAATAAGCTGATAAGATCCTCATTGGTAGGCCTTCTCCATGGTAAAAGGGCCTTCCCAAGTGGGTTCAAAATTGCCTCCCATCCTACCTAAAAAGCTCTAGGATGGACCAACTTATTATGAGCTTGAATCATTCTAGCTTTGTACAACTCATGGTTTTGGCATGCCTGCAAACATCTTTCCTTCTAAGCTTCGATCTCTTCTAACCACAACATGGCATTCTTCTTTGTTGTGATCTTGCTACCCATAACTATCTTTAGTGATGGGAGTTGGACTTCTAATGGTAGAATGGTTTTGGACCCATACACTATAGAGAAAGGAGTAGACTGAGTTGGCGTCTATATGTGGTGTAGTAGGCACACAAGGCTTCAACTAACTGCTCATGCCACTATCGCTTATTATTGTCGAGTGTCTTCTTCAGTATTTGGATGAGAGTTTTGTTGAAGGCTTTTGGTAAGCTATTTTCCCTCAGGTAGTTGATGGTAGAATATCTCTAATCTATGTTGAGTCTTTGGGCAAAGTTATTGATCTTGGTGCTCTTGAATGTAATGTCATTATCAGATATAATATTTGAATATGACTTGACTTCAATTGAGTCAAACCAAACCCAATTGGCCCTATTGACCCAAGTTGACCCAAATTGACCTAAAAGAACAAATTGGGTCAAATCAAAATATAAACCAAATTGATTGCAATTAATGGCTCAAGTTAATTCCAAATTGATTGTTCAACTTGACTAAAGCCATGATTGGACCCAATTGAACCCAATTGACATACTTAACCCAAATTTACCTAATGGTTCAAGATGAACTAAATCAAAACTAAAACCAAATTAATTGAAACCAAAGCCTACAATCATCTTCAATTGGTCAACTAAACCCAACCTAACACCCAAGCCAAATTGGCTAATTTGGTCAAATTGGTTAACTTAACCTATTTGACCCAAATGAATTCAAATGTGCCAAAATTAAATCTAACCCAAACTAAACTAAACCAATTGAACCAAAATATCCCACATGATCATATGAATTTGACCTAACCCTTGGTTTGACCTAATTTGACCAATTGGTGAACTTGACCCAACCTAACCCAATTTGGCCTAAATGAGTCAAATTGAGCTAAACCTAGCCAAATCGACTCCAATTGACTTGAAATTTGGGCTAATCCAATTTTGGCTCATTTCATCTATCCAAATCAAATCCAATGCCAAATGATCATTCTACTCTTGGGTCAAGGGCATCACATGAGACAAATCACCCATGTATGTGGTCATTTCTATTCCTTAGCCACTTGGTACTCTACCAATGGTCCACTTAGGCACCTAGGACACTGCCCAACCTGAACTCATGGGTGGTTTGGTTGGCCATGACCCATGGGAGGTGAAATGACCTCACCATCCCCATTGGAGCATTTGAAACCCATAAGACACCCATGATTCCTCCTTTGCAGCCACCTCCACACCTTCGACCAACCAAGTTGAGCCAACTCACCTCCTCCCCGCCACCTACGACTCCCTGAGATTGCCAGACGGCCACTAGAAGCCAAATGTGATCCCACCATTCGATCAAGATGAAAGGGGGTATACACCCCAACATTTTCACTAAAACACACATAAAAATCATTCCTTAGAGCCCTAGCTAACCAAGATGAGCCACTAGAGCCATTCCCTAAGCTCCCAAGCTCATTCCTCGATCAAAAAAGCCATTCTTGTCCATCTTAAAATAGGACACACCCATTTTTACCTAACTTCTCCCATTTATCCATCAAACTCAAATTAACTTTGCATGCATCTTCCCTAGGCCTCATCAAGCAAGAATGAATCATCTCCCAAGCTTCACGAGCACTAGAGGTGGCACTTCGATCAAAGCTGAGCTCAAAATCATCAGTTCATGGCCTTCTAAGGGAATGTTAAGGAATTGATCTAATTGCTGCTCAACATGGCTTCATCTACACTAGATTAAGCTTCCTCAATCATTCAAGCCACTGGTCTTGAGCTCCAGTAAGGTATGCTTCCAAAAATAATCCTTAAGCAAAAATGGGTTGGAGCTTTTTGAAGAAAACTTGCATCTCATGTGATCTTGACTATTGGATCCCCTCCGATCAATGTCATGAAGGTGTGGGATCCTTTTAGAGTTGATCCAAGCTCGAGTAAGCTCGGATAAAGTGAGCAATGGTAGACAAACTACATTCTCCCTCACTTGCGTGATGTTAGATCACGCACCATCCATTCTGTGTGAATGGAATGGATAATCATGGTTAGATCAGTAGATTGATCTGACTTAATCTTATTAAGCTATGGGATTAATCGTACCCATCAAATCTTAGATCAGACAATAGACGATAAAGCGCATCCACGCCACATAAGCGCTAAGTGGATAAATTTTAAGTAACCAATCCCACAGTGCCAAATGGAAAGTGCACCACATCAGCGTGCCACATGGCGCCAATAGGATTAGACTTTAATTATGCTTAATTAATCATTTTAATGCATGAAACTTTTAAAAATAAAAAGAAATCATAGAGAAATAAAAAAATGCAAATAAATACTCATTTTAAAGGTATTTCAGAGGTGAATTAATTAAAAAAGATCTTAACTAATTTTGAATAGTAATTAAGGTTTAATTAAAGTTTAATTTCAAAATTAATTAGCTTAATTACTCCTTAATTACCTTAGCAATTAAGCCCAAATTTTGTTAGTTAATTTAATGGGATGACCACTGCCTCCCATAATTTTCTTGAGATTTGTTACTCACTTAGTTAGGAAAATTGACTAACTAAAATTTAACAACTCTTTTAAGTTAATTAATGATTAATTAATTCCATTAATAGTAATAAATGAGTTAATTAATTTTATTAATCATTGTTCAATAGTAAGTGAACTAAGGAATAGGGTTGGGACCCCTTTCCCTAAGTTCATTTCACTCTTTTTTAAATGAAGTTAATTAAGATTTAATTAATTAATTAAATCACTTAATTAAATTGAAATCATAATCACATCAGACCTTAATTAATTAAATCATGGGTTAGATCTTTAGGTGTTTAATAACCTAAAGGAGTTTACTGAAATTATGGTTAGTCCACATGTGTGGGAAAACCATAAGAGTAATTAATTAGGTCCATTAATCTAGTTAACTATTAATCATGAGTCAATTGCATTAGGCCTTTTATTTCCTAGGATCATTGCAAGTTTATTTTCCATGCATATCATGTTGGCTCATAATTATTTAGTTAATTACTTTAAGGTGAGATAAGTAAGGGTAATTAATTCATCTAATTAAGGGTTAAACTTAATTAACCCATAAAATTAGCTTAATTACATTTCCTTAAATTAAATCATATCACTAATGTTGTAATGGGTTAAAAATAATAAGTGATGATTTCTCTTCTCCTCTTTAAATCAAATCAAATCCAAAACTTAATTAATAAAGAAGTTTCATTTACTTTAAATAATGTTATTTGATTTGATTATTCTTAAGAGCTAGTTTGGTTAAATGAATCACATGCTTATATTCAATTGTCCTCTTTGCAATCATGTTAAATTTGGTATGTCATTTGAATTCATGCATCCATCTTTTCAACTTAAAGTAAAAAAATAGATTTCCTTTATGTAAGTTTGCATGTGTTGATTTAATTTAATATATGTGTGGCTATTATCACTATTAAATCCAAATGTATTTTTCAAAAGCTTATAAATGAATAATAATATATGTTATGACACTAGTTAAAAATACATAACAAATGCATATTCTTATAGCTTAAGTGCATGAATGTTGAGTTCTCTTTCCTCTATTCATGTGTTGATTTATATAAGATTGAATGGTAATGGGTATATAGTCTGGACATCCCGGGAACACGAGGCTTTAGCTAGCCTCAAGGAGGTCATTCAATTACCTCACTTCCCTGGTTTAACAATTGCACGTAACCATTTGATTTCATTTGTATGTATTTCAACATTAGATTGAGCTTTAATTCATATATATAAATGATTCAATCAAAAAAATATATACAATCTTTGCATGGTTTTCTTTCCCTCATTTATGTATACATCCATGTGTTTCTAAGAAAAGCATGTATATAGTATGGACATCCCAGAAATATGAGCTTTAGTTAACCCCAAGGAGGTAATTTGATTACCTCACTTTCCTAGTTTAACAACAACACATACTTGCCTATATTTTTGTACATGTATATGCATATGTGATTAGTTAATGAAAATCACATTTTACATTAAAATTGCATGCATTCATAATTGACTAAGTGGTTGAATTAATTATCCATATGATTTGGAGCTTACTTCTTATGCTCATGTATACGAATTTACATGTGTTTAAATGCAAATGGGTATATAGTCTAGACATCCAGAAATATGAGACTTTAGCTAGTTCCAAGGAGGTCATTTTGATTACCTCACTTCACTGGTTTAGCAATGGCACATCCCTATTTAATTTCATTCTTATGTCCTTTTTGTACAAGAATTTGGATAAAGTTTTAAATTAATATGGTTAAATAATTCAATCAAATAAAATATAAATTATAAACATACACATACATTCATCATTTAAGTGTGCTAAAATATGTTGCACGTATAGATACACTTAGGATTAAATCATATGCATCTTACGTATGGTGGAACATAATGATTTAATATATGTCATGTGGTAGTAATTCAATTAAACTAATCCTAAGATGCCTTCAATTTTTAATAGGATTATTTCAAGTGAACTTATGATTAATTAAATCATTCAATAAAGAGAACTAAATCAAATTAATATACTTTAGAAAGTGACTTAAAGTAGGGGTGATAGAGGGAAATCCTCTTTTCCTCTCTTATAACACTTAGTTTCTAAGTATAATCAAGTGAAATAAAAGAAAACACAAATTAAAATTCTCAAATCAATTAAACTACTTCAAGTGAAATCAACCTTTCATGTTAAATTGAATCCTTCTACACTTAGAAAATACAACACTTATGCCTAACAAGACTTACCACAGAAGCCTTAATACATACATTATAATTCTATCACAACTTCTAGCTCTAAGTTAGGATGGTGTATGATATGATGTATGTTTAGTATTATGATGTATTATTCAAGATTAGATATAAGGGTGTATGCTTCATAAACTAGATGATAGGCCAATATTAGCCAAATCATATTTTCTATAGGGGATTATGCTTACAGGATGCTTAAAAATAAATGTGAATGCTCTTTCTGTAGGTTGCTTAAATCCTTATGAATAATCCACATTAGGACGGGTGGGCTTAGTTACCCATGTGCAGAGTGCTAAGTACAAATTATAAATACAACTGCTTGAGATATATATATATATATATATATATATATATATATATATATATATATATATATATATATATATATATATATATATATATATATATATATTTAACTAACCTCTATTTTGCAGGTGTAGTTAGATTTAGTTTTCCCATATAAATGTAATTTTTATAATAGGAATTAGGATTAGTGCTATGGGAGATTAGGATGAGCAGTGACCAGAAGGCTTTGTCTTGGGGTGCCCTGTGATGCCTTTGAAGCAAGCACCTTAAGTCATCCACAAATGTGAAGACTCAAAGGTTCTTTTTGGGAGCATCATCTCTAAGTCAAACAGTTTATGTAGAATTGGAGATATTAAGAAAGAAGACCCCAACAACATTTAATACAATTATAATTATTCTTTCATATACCAAGATGTATAAGGGTAGATCTCGGCTACCCATCTTTTCTCTCTTCGGGTTATACGGCGAGACTCGACCACACCGGCATTTTATTCTTTTATGATAGTTTATATAATTGTTTGAAGTTATGTTTACATTGTGCATTAGGACAACATGCTTTTCATAGTTTCTTAAATGATTGAAGCTTTAATGTGTGCTTGGATACAATTAGGCTCTTAGAGTAAAAATAACTTTTCTATCCAACTAATCACTCATAACTAAATTTTAAATAACTCATAACCTCATCATAAAGCCTAAGATATAAATAAGATAATTAATTTAGCAACCCCATAGCTTTATGATTGTATGTTTCACATCATGCATTTATATTCTTTCTCTCTTGAACATGAAGGATCTCCATCCTTGCACGATAAAAGAATGCTTGACCTATGATGGCATCCCTTGTGGTGGAGAACAGCTTCTTCTAGCTGATTTGACCCATAACCTATTTAATCATGCATTTAGGTATAAAGAATCCTAAGGCCTCTATCAAAATGATGTGTCTAAAATGAAATAAAATTTAAAAAGATTTTGAATATATAGATTAAGTTATATGCTCATACCACTCTTGCTCTAGTCTCTTAGGGATTGTGTTTAGGAATTTGGTCTCTGTCTAACTAAATAACTATCCTATCTATCATGCAATTCATAAGACTAAACTACATGGTTTTAAAATCATAGGAGTTAGCTGGCGGTGACTCCAGGTGGTTATAAGTCAAGAAGTCGGACAATCTATTCTCTCTTATGGCGGTAAACCCTTATGCCCACTTATCGCTTAGATTAGGTTATGCTTTAGCTCATACTAAAGCTCTCTAAATTTAGGATCTGAGATAGCTATTTCCTTCAGGATATAAGCATTAATCCTCACCTCTTAGGCATTCTCACAACCTTGTGTTGATGGACTATAAGCACTAATAATATAATTAAATTTTAACTCAAAACATATAAATCTCCTTAACTTCAAAATTATAAAGCCCAACCATAAGATAGATTATAATGCTCAGTATGCTTCATAGTATCATGAGCATTTCTTACTTATTTTATTTAGATTCAAAAAAAATAAGTCTTCTCCTTGAACTTTCCCAATTGATTTTCCAAATACAACCAATCCTTTGATAGCCTAACCTTGAAATCTTTGGAGATGATAATTGTCTACTTTAATTGAGAGTATTCTTAAGAAATTTCATTTCCTAAGAAGTGATTAACTATGAAGGTTTTCCTTCATAGGGAACTTAAGAGCCTGGTTTAATATAAACCCTACTTTATTCATTCATGTAAAGTAGGGGAAAAATCTCTGGTACATTCGAAGACTCATCATGCCTTAGGAGTCCTTATTACATGATTAGGTCCATTGTAGGGTGATGTCCCTATCTTTTGAGATAGCAGATCATACCTTAATGTTGTACTTGATCACCTTAAAGAATACCCCCATACATCCAAAATAATCACCACAAGTCCCTCTCGTCTTGTTCATTGAATCCTTTTAACATCATTTTTTATTTTTGGAGTTTGGAGATGTTGATCCTCAAGTAGGCAAGGATTCTTAGAATCATAATATTTTCTAATACACCAGGGTCAACCAGAACTCTGAATAGCCTATATCTACCAACATCCACAGTAATATAAAGAGGTGGTTGTGCCCGGTCATCCCTAAGAGTAAGTCTTCATCACTGAATGTAACTCTAAGATGTCCTTCGAGTGGCAAGCTTCCTCTTAAGTAGTGGTCAGCTAAGCTAAGCATATATCTAGATCAAGTAAGTCCTTGATTAGAGATTCCCTCATATCTTTGGATAAGATTAGGGTGTCGTATATTCTTAACTTAGCTAGAAACTTTCTAAGGTGAGCTAGGACATTGTAATCAACTCTAGCTTAGTCCTCCACAAGCATATCCATGGGTGGAGTATCCTATGGAGGGGCTATCTGCTCACTGGAACCAATGACTTGCTTACCCTTATTCTAAGGTGCTACCCTAAGAGGTAGAACGTTTCCACTGTGTTGATTGACTTCAGTGACTTCTTGGAATGATGACCTTGTGGAAAGTTTACCTTCTCATCAGACATACCTACAGCTTCTCCTATGGGATCCTTAGAGTCAATTGACTCCAAGTCAATATCAAGAGGTGAACCCAATTGAGTCAAAGAAGGATAGTCTTACTCTAAATCAAAAAGAAAAGAATTGGAACTCCTAGAGTATTATTTTTATTTAGACTTGGAGAGCTTTCAATAAGAATAAAATCAAGAGCATCAGTAGTAGACAATATATAAGTAGAATCAACTTTCCTCATTAATTTCTTTTTGGGTGGAGGTATATAGTAGAAATCAAGTAAAGCAAGTGGAGTAAGGGATTTAGTACCCTTATCTATAGATACAACACTCCTACTGGAACAAGAGGAGCTAGCAAAAGAGGTGGTAGCTGCAACAATGGAGGGAGTACTGGACTTAGATAGTGGCTATGCTATTGAACTATCCTAGGCAAGTATGGTGAGCTGCTGCTGGGCTATCACCCTCCCTTAGTTGTCCTTTGCAACTAGCAAACCTTCCTTGGTGTTGGAGATTTGAGCTACTTCAGGCTCCTACAAGGAAAGCTTCTTGATCTTAGAAATGATCTTCTTAGAGGTTTCGGATAAGCAGATATCCTAACCTTCTTTGGTCTTAAGAGGATCACAAGTATCCCCAAGGATTACTCTAACAGAACTGGATGGTTATTCTAATAAGTATTCCTTAGGGATAATTATAGCTCCCAACTTGTAGCTAGGCTCAAGATTATCCTTAAAAGTGAGACAATCCTCTAAGACATGGCCTAACATGTGATAGTAGGGGCAATAGCTAGGATCATTGCTCTTGCCCACTTCCTCCGGCCTTTTAGGCTTTGGTAACTAAAAGTTAAATTTCTTTAAGAGATTCTTAAAGATTTTCTCAACTATCTCCCTCTTGAATGAATATGGCTTATTTAATCTATTGGCAAGAGTACGTGGAAAGGAGCTACCTGGTGATGGATATAAGTACCACTATTGGGTAGGCTACTGAGGTGGTGGAAATGGTCATTGTGGTGGCTACGGTGGCCGATATGATGGCTGAGGTGATGGAAGAGGAGGTGGCAAAGGAGGATACTGAGCTCATAGTCTGCCATACTGAACTCTAGCTGGCTACTTCCCTCTATCCACTGACACAACTATTTTTGGCTTCTTCTCAAACACCTTCTACAGCTTAGGCCTTGATGATTGGTAGGAAAAGGCAACTGTTTGGCTTCCTCTTGTAGGCTAGTTTCCTTGTTGATTAATTTCTCAAATGTTTTGATGGTAAAGCCCTTAAACATGAAGAAGACTGTGCCATGGATATTCTTGAGAAGAATCTCAATGGCATGCTATTTGGACAGCTATGGTATGCATTTCATGCTCTGGTTGTGCCACCTGAGAATCTAATCAATAAGGGAATCATTGAATTTATGTTTCTCTTCAATGAGGTCACCTACAGTCACCATCTGCTGAGCTTCAATAAACCTCTTGATGAAGAGGTGCTCTAACTCAGTAAAAGACTTCACCAAACCATTGGATAGTTTGGCATACCAATCAAATGCAACACTTGACAGACTACTAACAAAAAGGAGGAAGAGGAGTGTGTTGCTTCCACCGGTGTTGCAATAGCTATCTCTAAAGTGTGCAATGTGTTATCATGGGTTCCCACTACCATCAAAGATCTAGAAGGATGGTGGCACAAAATCCAAAATAAAATAGAAACTAAATAATAACCTAAACCTAAAAAAGTAAACCTACAAATAAAACAAAAAATAAATAAAAAATAAAACCTAAACCCTAAACTAAAAAAAACTAAACCTAAAATAAACAAAATAAAATAAACATAAACTTAAACTAAAATAAATAAAACCTAATCCAAAACCTAAAATAAACTAAAACTAAACCCTAACCTAAATTAAATAAAATAAGCTAAAAATAAACCTAAACCTAACCTAAAATAAAAACCTAAAACCTAAACCTAAAACTAAAAATAAAAAATAAAACCTAAACCTTAAAAAAATAAAAATAAAGCTAAACTTAAAAATAAACATAAACCTAAACCTAAACCAAAAAATAAACTAAAATAAATATATTAAACAAAATAAAAATAAAAGATAAACCTAAATAAAAATAAAAAATAAAATAAACCAAATTTAATCCTAAATAAACTAAATAAACCTAAACTTACCAGTTTACTTAATTTTAAAACCCCTAAACCCTAAATCCTAAACTATAAACCGTAACCCTAAACCATAAAACTAATCTTAACCCTAAACCCTAAACCTACAACCCTAAACCCTAAATTAACCCTAAACCTTAAACCCTAACCCTAACCCTAAACCCTAAACCCTAAACCTTAAAACCCTAAACCCTAAAACAAAAACTAACCCTAAATTGCTAAAGTCCTAAACCCTAAACCCTAAACCCTAAAATCCCTAAAACCTAAACTCTAAACTAACCCTAAACCCTAAGCTAACCCTAAACCCTAAACCCTAAACCTATAACCCTAAACCCTAAACCCTAAACCAAAATAAAACCCATTCGTTTGAGCATCTTCTCTTTCCTTCATGTTTTTGGTGCTCTAGTGAATTTCATTTCCCTTATGGAGGCACGTCCCCTCTGTGGCTTTTTCTGAGGCAATTTTGGTTGTTGCTTCCCTTTTTGCAAGTTCAATTAGGATTTAACTTCTCCTGTCATGCACCGCTCTTGATCATGGTTGTGATTTCTACATCCCCGTGGGGAAATCTTGATAATCTGGCTACTCCCGCTAATGTTTTTGGTTCTTTGGGGGTTTCTGGCTTAAATTTATCATTGGCTTCAAATTCATTCAAGGATGTTCTTGCTAGTAAGGCTAATTATGTTGGTGTGTTTGTCAAGCTTATTTCGACTTCCTTTTGAGGTGTACTCACAATAATATGTTCTGATTTAGTTATGGAAAGGCTTGCGATGCCTTTTGAATTTATGTTGGTGGGTAAATTTGCTTTGCGTCATCCTACTTTGGAGAATATTCAATCTTTCTTCCATAGCTTGAAACTCTCTAGAATTTTTTCTATCAAATTGATTAATTCCCATCATGTAATGATCGAGCTATCTAATGATTTGGACTACTCTCAAGTTTTTTCTTGTCGCTCATATTTTATTTTCAATTGTCAGATGAGATTGTTGAAATGGATGCCTCTTTTTGATATTTAGGAGGAATCTCCTATTATTTTAGTTTGGATCTCTCTTCTCAATTTGTGTGTCCATTTCATTAATCATGAATTTTTTTTTGCTCTAGGTGTGATGTTCGGTCGTCCTCTTCAAGTTGATCAGACGATTGCTTCTAATACTCAGCCCTCTGTTACTCAGATTCCATTCAAGTTGGATATAACTAAAACATTTCCTAAGAAAACTTGGCTAGGATCAGAGAAAAATGGATATTTGTAAAAATGGAATTTGAGAATTTTCTTAATTTTTGTTCCCATTGTAAAATTCATGGTCATGTGTTTTTAGATTGTTTTGTGGTTCACCCTCACCGTAAGAAACCAAATCGGTTAATAATAATTTCAATCCCAACTTTAAGGTGCCCTCAGTTAAAGCATAAAATTTTGTTCCTATGGACATTTCTTTACCTAAAATTGAGGGACATTGTCTTGATCCACCCAACGGTTCTTAAGTGGATGTTAATGTTCCAATGAATATTCTATTGAATGGATATTGGTAATAATATGAGTAATAATATGTTTTTGAAACTTATGGATGATGATTCTATCTCAAATGATTCAATTCTTGCTTCTATGCCATCATTAATTGATGAGAATGTGATCTTAGATGAGGGTTTGAATGGTGAGAAAACTAATAAAAAGGCTTCTATTTCTGACTTGGGCACTTGTGCTTTAAATGGGTCTAATCCCTTTCATTCCTCCTCTTCTAATGTTGAATTGATTTCTATTTTGACATTTTAACCTAATACGGATTTGGAAGAGGGTGAAGTGACTTGCAATGATGCTTTAAATGTGCAAATTTCCTCCAAGAACAACCCTGAACAATCTCTCTTGGATGGTGATGTAGTGGATATGAATAATAAGTTCCAAACTATTTTTGGAAAGAAAAATTAAACTCCTAAAACCAAACTTCTTAATTTACGATTTACAGATTTGGCTCTTACCCAAAAAATAAATGGTTTCTTTCTTAATTTGGAATGTGAGAGGGATTGGTACCTTCTCTATTAGAAATAAAATTAGAAACTTAGTTCGTACTCATAACATTTCCTTCTTTGCTATCTTGGAACCATTTATTCTTCCTTCTAACATTTCTTATGTTCCTAGAATGATTGACTTTAGAAATTTTTTTGCTAAATCTATCAATAAAATTTGGAATTTTTGGAATAGTCCTTATGTTATGCAGATTTTAGATGATTTATCCCACATTGTGAATGTTAAGATTACTTATGATAATTTTAGTTATTTTTTTTCCTTTGTTTATGCTTCTTGTAATAAAAATGGTAGCCACATTCTTTGGGAGAAACTTATTAGTTTTTCTTCTTCTATTGACGCTCCTTGGTTTATGGGTGGAGATTTTAATACTATCTCTTCTTCCTATGAACATGTTAGTGGAAATACTCCTAACTTATTTTCTATGGAAGATTTTAATAACATGATCCTTAAATGTCATCTTACTGACACTGGATTTACTGGGTCTTAATTTACATGGAGCAATTATAGACTATGGAAAAGGCTTGATAGGGTTCTTTTTAATCATCCGTGGATTAATCTTTCTCTATCGGACCATTCTCCCTTGCTTATTAATGTTAATTTTAATGCTAACAAATCCTTCTCCCCTATCCCTTTTCATTTCCAAAATATGTGGCTTATGGATGATATATTTTTCAATGTTGTTTCTAGTAACTGGGGAGAACCTCTCCATCCTAATGACTCTATTTTTGGGATGAAGAATTGTGGTTCAAATTAAAAAGACCTAAACAATACCTTTCTTGGTGGAATAAACACGTCAATATTAATAAAATGGAGACTGATGTGATCGCTTTGTAAGATGCTATTGTTAATGATCCTTTTAAAATTCAGATGTTGGCTCAAGCTAAAGATAGGCTGACATGTTTTCAAGATATGGAGTAGACTTATTGGCTGCAAAAAGCTTCTATGAAATGGATCTTTGATCGTGATCACAATACCAAATATTTCCATGTCATGGTTAAAAATAAAAAAAGCTATAAACCATATTCATAAAATAAAAACTAATGATGGAGTTTGGTGTTTGGATAAAAAAGAGCTTATTGAGTCTGCTATCCTTTTTTGTAAAGAGCTTCTGAATAAAAATATTGCTTATGATGATATTCTTGGTCAAGTTATTCTAATTTTATTTGGATGAGGATAACAATATGCTTTCTTCCTTCTCGAGATCAAAATTTTTAATATTTTGCAGAGTATAAATAAAGACTCTATGGCTAGGTCTGATGGTTATACTACCCTTTTTTTTTCGAAAATGTTGAATTGTCATTAATGACAACCTAATTAAAGAAGTTCCTGATTTTTTTTAAAGGGCAGTATCCTTCCCAAATATTTTGCTAGCACCTCCATTATTTTAATTCCTAAAAAAGACAATCCTGAAGTTTGGAGTGATTTTAGGCTGATTAGCCTTTGCTCTTTTTTTTAATAAATTTATCTCTAAGATTTTGGCTAAAAGATTGAGTATCTTGCTCCCCAAAATTATCTTTCTTAAGCAAACTAAATTTGTTAAAGGGATATCCATTTTTGATAATGTTCTTTTAGCTTAAGAGATGATCCATGATTTGAATGCCAAAGTTTGTGGTGGAAACTTGCTTTTTAAGCTTGACATTTCCAAAGCCTATGATAATATTGGTTGGGATTTCCTACATAAAATTTTGGCTTTATTTGGTTCCTCTAATCAATTTACTGCTTTAATTAAGAACAGGATTGAGAATTCTTAGGTTTCTATGCTTCTTAATGGTGAAGTGCATGGTTTTTTCTCTTCTTCTAATGGGCTAAGGCAAGGTGACCCTCTTTCTCCTGCTCTTTTCATTATTATAGTGGAATATCTTTCTAGATGTCTTGAGCATATGTTTAGTTGAATGCCTAACATGTTCTATAGAACCATTGGTGGGGTTTCCATTTCTCACCTTAATTTTGCTTATGATTTCATTATATTTTACGATGCCTCCACTCATTATATTAAAAAATTATGTAAGTTCTTAATTCATTTTGGTAGGGAGAGTGTCTTGAATATCAACCCTGATAAAAATTTTTTTATTAGTAGCTCTTCTAACTCCTTATCTAAGATCAATGTTATCAGAAATATTATGGGTTTCTTTCATCAAAATCTCCCTATCAAGTATCTTGGGACTCCCTTATATAGAGGCACAAAAAGATCTTCTTTATTTGATGAAGTTATTTAGAAAATAAATAAGAAAACCTCCTCTTGGAAAGTTCATTTACTCTCCTGGTGCTAGATTTATCTTGATCAAAAGTACCATTTGCTCTATGACAATGTATCTCTTGTCTACTATTGTCCCTACCCGTTTTATTATTAACAGGATATATAGACTTTTTAATAAACTTTTTTGGGGATCTAATACATCTACCAAAAGATTACATTTTGGCTAATTGGCATAACTGTTGTGGCACTAAAAATGAAGGTGGCTTGGGCTGCAAAACCTTAGAGGATACTATTAATTATTTTTCCTATAAAATGTGGTGAAAATTTAGAAATAAAGATAGTTACTGGTCGAAGTTTATGCTTGCTAAATATTATCAGGGCAAACACACACTCATTAGTGCTTTCAAATATGGAGATTCTCCTGTTTGGAGAAGGCTTTGTAGTATCAAATGGAGTGCTAAGAATTTACTTTCTTGGGGCATCAATTTTGGTTCTTCATTTTTTTTGGCAAGACGATTGCCTTGGCCAGGGCTCTATTGACTCCCTTTTTAATATTCATTCCACTATGGTGCTTAAGGTTCATCAGTTAATTATTAATAATAATTAGGATGTGGCTTAATTGAATAACCTTGTCCCTAATGTGATCATCAATAAAATCCTTAAAATTTGCCATCACCCTAATGAACCTGACCAAATTCTTTTCAAAATTTCTTCTTCTGGAGATATTGTTTTTAAGGATGTGTGGCATTTTATCAGATTTAAATATTAAGAGTCCTTGGTTTTTACTAAAATCTAGAATAATATTATGCCTATGTTGTTCTCGATCTTAACTTGGCACCTTCTTAAGCATCATATCCCTGTGGATGCTACTCTTTTAAAAAAAGGTTTCCAACTCCCCTCTAAATTTCACTATTGCTATCACATTGAAAGTGTGGATAATGTTTCTATGAATGGCCCTTTTGCTGCTAGAATGTGGAACTGGTATGATAATATTTTTTATATTTTCCACTTTAATGGTTCATTTTCTATTATGTAACTCCTTGAATCATGATTCTCTCATACTTCTAAGGGTCATGTTAAAATTGCATTAGCTATTACTATTCTTTGGTATATTTTGATGGATTGAAATGATGAAAAGTACTATAATATTCCTAGAAATTATAATCGTATCATTGCTAGATCCAAATATAAAATTTTGTCTCTTTTCAAATCCAATCTTCTTACTCACTCTAATTTTAAAGGGTACAAGTCTGTGGCCTTAAAATTTGGGATTAACCTTCCTCCTTGTAATGTCTGTCATACCAATAAAATTATATATTAGATTAAACCTAATTATCATTACATTAAGGTTAACACTGATGGCTCGATTTCTAATGGTTATTATGGTTGTGGTGGGATTTTGAGAGATCATGGTGGCAAGGTTATTTCTGCTTTTGCTGCCCCTTTAGAGCTTTGTTCTATTTTATTTGTTGAACTTAAAGGCATTCATCATGGCATTTTTATTTGTTTACAACAAGGTTTTAATAAGATTTTGTTTGAAGTTGATTCCCTCCTTCTTTTAGATTTACTTAAATTTAATTCCCATGGTAATGCTGAAGTGTTTTATTTGCTTAAACTAGGAATCTTCTTGCTAACCTAGATTTTTAAATTTCTCATATTTATAGGGAAGGCAATTCTTGCGATGATTTTCTTGCAAATTTGGGTGTCAAGTCTTCTTGTTTGCAAATGTTTTCTAATGATACCATACCTTTCCATTTAAGGGGTCTTGTGAATCTAGATAAAACTGGATTACCTTACCTTATAGGCTTTTAGCTTTTCCTTCCTCCTTTGGGGCTTTGGCTTTCGATATGGTGGTTGTTTTCTTAGAACTGGTTATTTCCTCTGATGGTTTGGTCTTGAGTTTTCTCTTCACCTAAATCTATTTTTATTCTCAAGTTTGGGTTCTTCCTATCTTTTGGATTGGTTGGGGTTGTTTTCCTTTTTTGGCTTTCTACTACAGTTTTTGGTTTCTGGTTAGTTTTCTCTCCCGCCCTAGTGGATGTGTTTGTAATAAGTGGAGGCTGTTGGGTTTTGCTTGTCTTCTGGTTGGTGTGGTTCTCTTTGTTAGTTGGCTCTCTCTGTAACCTAGTTTGTTTGTCTTGGACTTTCTGGTTGGCTGGTTGCTGGTGTTATCTGGAAGTGGGTTTTTTCCCTTCCTAGGTGTTGCTCACTTTGGATTTATTATTTGCCTTAGATTCTGGCTCTCTTTTCTGGTGGTCATTTTTTGAAGTTTTTCTAGAATGGTTGTTATGTGGCTGGATGACCTTTCACCTAGTTATTTCCTAATTAGGGTGGTTATTCCTGGTGCTTTTGGTTATCCATTCTCTCATGAGTTTCACCCTTCTCACCTACTCTTATCCTTTTGGGTTTTTCTTGTGCTATTTGGGGTGCGAGTTTTTTGGTTGGAGTTTGATAATCGGATTGTGGCTTTTAGCAGCCATGTTTATATGGTTATTACTCCTACTACTAAGAGGGGTTGGGTGCCTTTGAGGGTTATTTGATGCTTTGTTGTTGCTTGGAGAACAATTTTTCTACGGCTCTTTACCCTTTCTTTATTTTGGTTCTAGATTAGTTTGAGGATGGATGTAATTGGATTGTTATATCTTTTGAATATGGGTTTGTCCTCCCCTTGTATTACTGAGGTTTTGGTTTTTAGTTTTTATTCTGAACGAGCAGGCTGAAGACTACTGGTGGGCTATTTTTTGGCCTTGGGTGATGGTCATTCTGTTGGGTTTCTGTTTTATTTTTGTTTCTATTTGTTGGATTGTATTTGGTCCTAATGGAAATTTTCTTTTTCTTCCATTGCCTATTGTCTCTATCTTTCTGGACTAAATTCTCCTTTCCTTGGATTGGGATTGATGGCTGTTGACTATTTCTATCCCCCGGGATATTTTCAATGTTTATGATTGGATGACTATTGTTGGCTTTTTTATTGATTGTTTTGGGTTTGATGACTTGGATCCTTGGCAGTTATGGTGGCTTGTGGGGTGGTCTTCCTTGCTGGTTGCTTGGATTGGTTGTTCTGGTTTGCTGGGTTGGTTAAAGGAGTATTTATTTTGGTATAATTTTCCTTCTCCTTTGGAGACTATGCTAGGAACCGAATGCTTATCTTTCTATCATTCTATTCTTCTAGTTTCTTCCTGTTGGGATTTTTCATTCTGGGTTGTGGCTAAACCTCTCCCCTTTCCTATTTTGATGGCTGCCTTGCTACCTAACCCTCTTGCAATTATTCTTAATGTTAGATTGAGTATTATTGCTTTGGGCTCTTTGCATGTCCTTTCAATGATGGATCCTACCACCTATGTGTTTCCTTTTGCCTTTGTATTGTCTTTATTTAATGCTTTTTCTCATATTCTAATGTTTATTCCTAGTGAGTTTGTTAGCCATTTTTGGTAGTGGCTTTGGTGATGCTCCCTCTGGTCTGGTGCTATCCTGATGGTTTACCTCCTTATCTATTATATTGAACTTAATATCTCTGAGTGCTGGGTGTTTGGAGGTTATATTTGTTGTTTGAAGTTTTATACAGGTTAGTGATGATCATCCTTAAATAAGATGCTACAAGAGGTATGCTGGCAATGATGGCCTTTATGTTTCCCACTCTTTCATCTTTTGGTATATGTATGTAATTGTAACCTATCACCTGAAGTTTGGATGGTTTCATATAGTGTTGCTCCTTGAGACGATTGTAACTAAGCATAACCATTTTCTTTATCTTATTCCTTTTATCTGCTCTTACTTTTTATTCTTGATTAATTATTAGATTATTTGTACTCATCCCTTTAAAAGTATGTTGCAGACCTCTTTTACAGGTTGGGAGACTACTGATGGTGGATCGTGCTAGTTTCAAAAGGAGCCGAGGAAGTTTGCTACTGCATACATGGACTTTCTTTTGTGGGTTATTGTTTTTATTTTCCTTTGCTCACTTTCCTTAATTATGCGTTAGTTAGAGGGCTTATCTCGTTAGGACTTTTTGTAGCTCTTTGAGCATTAGCTTAGAGATTTTTCCCATCTAAGGACTTTTTACCTTTTCTTTGAGCAATAAAATTTCCCTGAATTTCCTATAAAAAAACCCTAAACCTAAAACCCTAAATCCTAAAACGTTAAACCCTAAACCTAAAACACTAAACCCTCAAACCCTAAACCCTAAACCCTAAACCCCAAACCCTCAACCCTAAGCACTAAACCCCAAACCCTAAACCGTAAACCCTAAAAACCTAAAAACCTAAACTTAAACTAAATAAAACCTAAAAAAAATAAATAAATAAACCTAAACCTAAATAAAATAATAAAATAAAAACCTAAACATAAACCTAAACCTAAAAATAAAAAAAGTAAAAAATAAAAACTAAACTAAAATAAAATAAATAAAAACCTAAACTAAACTAAAAAATAAAATAAACTAGAAAAACAAAAAACCTAAATAAAATAAAAACTAAATGTAAAATAAAAATAAAATAAAAACTAAATAAAAACCTAAAATTAAAAAATAAACCTAAAAATAAATAAAAATTAAATCTTAAACCCAAAACTAAAAAAAAAAATCTAAACATAAAATAAACAAAATAAAATAAACCTAAGCCTGAACTAAAATAACTAAAACCTAAAATAAACTAAACCTAAACCCTGAATTAAATAAAAGAAAATAAATTAAAAATAAACCTAAATCTAAACTAAATACTAATACGTAAAAATAAACCTCAAATAAAAACCTAAAACCTAAACATAAAAAAATAAAATAAAAACCTAAACCAAAATCTAAAAATAGAAAATAAAACCTAAACCTAAAAAACAAAATAAAAATAAAACTAACCTAAAAAATAAACCTAAACCTAGAAAATAAACTAAACTAAATAAAAATAAAAATAAACCTAAGTAAAAATAAAATAAATTAAAATAAATAAAAAATAAACTAAATAAACTTAAACCTACCAATTTACTTAATTTAAAAATATAATAAAAATAAATAAATAAACCAAAAGCCTAAACCCTAAATGCTAAACTCCAAAACCCCAAACCATAAACCATTAACCTTCAATCCAAAATGCTAAATCCCTAAACCCTAAATGCTAAACCCTATACCCTAAACACTAAACCCTAAAATCTACCACCCAAAACCATAAACCCCAAAACCTAAACCCTAAAGCCTAAACACTAAACCCTTAACCCTAAACCATAAAAACCTAAAAATTTAAACCTAAACTAAAAAAAACCTTAAAATAAAAAAAATAAAAAAACAAAAACAAAAATAAAATAAAAAATAAAACCTAAAAAAATAAAATCAAAACCTACACCTAAACCTAAATATAAAAAATAAAACCTAAACCTAAAAAATAAAATAAAAATAAAACTCAACTAAAAAATAAACCTAAACCTAAAATAAAGTAAATAAAAAAAATCTAAACTCAAATAAATAAACCTAAAATAATAAAACTAAACTAAATAAAAATAAAAAATTAACCTAAGTAAAAATAAAATAAATTAAAAATAAAACTAAAACCTTAACTAATTTTTTTTTAAAACCCTAAACCCTAAATCCTAAACCCTAAACCCTAAACCCTAAACCAAAAACCCTAAAACTAACCCTAAAACCCAGACCCTAATCCTACAACACTAAACCTACAACCCTAAACCTTAAACCCTAAACCCTAAACCATAAACCCTAACCCTAAACCCTAAACCCTAATCCTAAACCCTAAACCCTATACCCTAAAACCTTAAACCCTAAAACCCTAAACCCTAAACCCTAAACCCTAAACCCTAAACCCTAAAACCTAAACCTTAAACCTTAACGTCCAAAACCTAAACCCAAAACCTAACCCTAAAACCTAAACCCTAATAGTGAAACCCAAAACCTAAACCTAAAGTAACTAAATATATGAAAAAATAAACCTAAACCCTAGAACCTAATAAAGCTAAACCTAAAGAATGGGCAGAACCTTGATGCCGTGAACATTAGACAGAACCTTGATGTCACAAATGTCATCGTCAACTAGGCTCAGTCTTGATTAGGCGGTGGAGCCAGAGGCAGAGGCGGTAGTTATCGCAGTGGTGGTGGGGGATTTGGAGGTGCTGCTGGATATGAAGTTGGTGGTCAGAGCAGTGGTGGTTATGGATGCGGGAGGAGTGATGGAGGTTACAACCATAGTGGTTGTGGAGGGATAGCTCAGAGACATGATGGTGGATCCCGCTACTCGAGAGGTTGAGGTGGTTCTGATGGGAATGGGAGAAACTGAAGAACGATTGATCCAAGATGCTACTTATGGAACTGTCTTTATAGTAGAGACGGTTCTAAATTTGTATTTGCTCTATGCGAACTCATTTTTTATCTCTTTCGTCACTTGTGTCTTAGAAAATTTGGTGTCAAAAAGAAAAATTGTTGAATCTGAATTTGTTCTCTGTTAAAAAAAAACCAAAACCCCAACCAGAATCCAAATAAACCAACATAAATATAAATAACCCAACCTAAACCTAAATCCTAAACCTAAACCTAAACACTAAACCTAAACCTAAACCCTAAACCCTAAAGCCTAAACACTAAACCTAGACTAAACCCTAAACTTAAAACTAACCTACACCTAAACCTAAACTAACCTAAATCTAAACCTACAACCCATCCTAAACCTAAAACTAAAACTTAAACCTAAAACCTAAAACCTAAACCCTAAACCTAAAACCCTAAAACCCTAAACCTTAAAGTTAAATACTAAACCTAAACCTAAACCTAAACCCTAAACCTAAAACCCTAAACCTAAAACCCTAAACTAAAACCTAACTAACCTAAACTAAACCTAAACCCTAAAAGCCTAAAAATCTAAACCTAAAAAATAAAACTCAACTAAAAAATAAACCTAAAAAATAAACTAAAATTAAAAACCTAAACTAAAATAGATAAACCTAAAATAAACTAAATAAAAATTAAAAATAAACCAAAATAAAAATAAAAAAATAAAAAAACCTAAACTAAATAAAAAATAAATTAAATTGACTAAAAAAATCTAAACCTACTCGTTCACTTAATTTTAAAAAAAAACTCTAAACCTTAAACCCTAAACACTAAACCCTTAATCCTAAACACTAAACCCTAACCCTTAATCCTAAAACTAACCCTAAATCGTGAACCCTAAACCTTCAACGCTAAACCCTAAACCCTAACCCCAACCCTAAACCTTAAACCCTAAACCCTAAAACTAAAAACCATAAACCCTAAACCCTAAACCATAAAAACCCTAAACCCTAAACCCTAAATCCTAAACTAATCCTAAACCTTAAGGTAACCCTAAACCCTAAATCCTAAAAACCCTAAACCCTAAAGCCTAAACACTAATCCTAAAACCCAAAATATTAAACCCTAACTCTAAACCCTAAAACCCTAAACCCTAATCCCAAAACCCTAAAAATCTGAAAACCTAAACCTAAACTAAACAAAACCTAAAAATAAAATAAATAAAAAACTAAACTTAAATAAAATAAAATAATAAAATAAAATAATAACCTATACTAAAACCTAAACTTAAACCTAAAAATAATGTAAAATAAAAATTAAAAATAAAATAAAGAAAAACTTAAACTAAACTTAAAAATAAATTAAACTTAAGGATAAAAAAACCTTAATATAATAAGAACTAAACATAAAATAAATATAAAATAAACATAAAAAATAAAATCTAAGTAAAAAATAACCTAAAAGATAAACCTAAAAATAAAACCAAAAAATAAATAAAAAATAAAACCTAAACCCTAAACTAAAAAAAAAACCTAAACCTAAAATAAAAATAAAATAACAAAATAAAATAAACCTAAAACTAAACTAAAAGAAACTAAACTAAAATAAATAAAACCTAAACCTAAACCTAAAATAAACTAAACCTAAACCTAAACTAAATAAACTAAAAATAAATCTAAACCAAGACTAAAAAAATAAAACCTAAAATAAAATTCTAAAACCTCAACCTAAAAAAATAAAATAAAAACCTAAACCTAAACCTAAAAATAAAAAATAAAACCTAAGAAAATATAAAATAAAAATAAAATTCAACTAAAAAGTCAATTAAACCTAAAAAATGAAAAAAATAAAAAACCTAAACTAAAATAAATAAACCTAAAATAAATAAATAAAACTAAATAAAAAGAATAAACTTATATAAAAATAAAAAAAACTTAAATTAAAATAAAAATAAACTAAACTAAAATAAATAAAAAATAAACTAAATAAACTAAACAAACCTAAACTTGCCGGTTTACATAAATTAACAAAAAAACCATAAACTCTAAACACTAAACCGTAAACCCTAAACCCTACAAAACCCTAAACCCTAAAAACCCTAATTCCCAAACCCTAAACACTAATCCCTAAACCCTAAATTGTAATCCTAAACCTTAAACCCTTAATGCATAAACCCTAAAACCCTAAACCCTAAATCTTAAACCCTAATCCTAAACCCTAAACCCTAAAAGCATAAACCTTAAAACCCCAAACCCTAAACCCTAAACCATACACCCTAAACCCTAAACCTTAAACCCTAAACCTAAGCCCTAAACCCTAAACCTAAACCTAAAGTAACTAAATGAATTAAAAAATGATCCTAAACCTTAAATTCTAATATACCTAAACCTAAACTTAAACCTTAAGAATGGGCAAAACCTTGAAGGTTGGAACATCACAGTCAACCAGGCTCAGTCTAGATCTGGCGGTGGAGGTGAAGGCAGAGGTGGCAGAAATCACAGTGGTGGTGGGGGATTTGGAGGTGCTTCTGGATATGGAGGTGGTGGTCGAAGCAGTGGGGGTTATGGAGGTGGTAGGAGCAACGAAGGTTACAACCGTGGTGGTGGCGGATGGAGAAATCGGGGATATGATGGTGGATCCCGCTACTCGAGAGGTCGAGGTGGTTTGGATCGAAACTGGAGAAACTAAAGAATGAACGTTCCGATCTGCTACTTATTGAATTATATCTTTGCAGTAGCGATGATTCTAGTTATCTAGGGTTTTTTATTTGCTCATTGTGTGCTCATTTTTTATTTTTTTCATCGCTTATGTCTTAAAAAAGTTGGTGTGTTACTTGGTTGATGAAATCGAAAAGAAGAAATGTTGAATCTTAATTTATTCTCTATTAAAAAAACCCAAAACTAAACCTGAACCTTAGAAGACTTAAAACTGAAGGCCTAAACCCTAAACTCTAAACCTTAAAAATCCTAAACCGTGAACCCTAAACCCTAAACCCTAAAACCTTAAACCCTAAATCCTAAACCCTAAACCCTAAACCCTAAACCCTAAAACACAAACCCTAAACCCTAAACCATAAACCCTAAACCCTAAACTCTAAACCCTCAACTAACCCTAAACCCTCAACTAAAAACATAAACCTAAACTAAATAAAACCTAAAAATAAAATAAATAAAAAAATATAAACCAAAATAAAATAAAAAAATAAAATAATATAAAAACCAAAACTAAAACATAAACCTAAACCTAAACTTAAACCTAAACCTAAACCTAAAAAGAAAAAAAAATAAAATAAATAAATAAAAACCTAAACTAAAATAAAAAATAAAAAAACTAAATAAAATAAAAACTATACCTAAAATAAAAATAAAATAAACTTAAAATAAAATAAACTTAAACCTAAACTAAAATAAATAAAACCTAAACCTAAAACTAAAATAAACTAAACTTTAACCTAAACTAAGAAAATAAAACCTAAATATAACCTAAAATAAAAACCTAAAGCCTAAACCTAAAAGAATAAAATAAAAACCTAAGCCTAAACTTAAAAAAATAAAAATAAAACCTAAACCTAAAAAATAAAATAAAGATAAAATTGAATTAAAAAATAAATATAAACCTAAACCTAAACCTAAAAAATAAACTAAAATAAAAAATATAAACTAATATAAATAGACCTAAAATAAATAAACTAAATTAAATAAAAATAAAAAATAAACCTAAATAAAAATAGAAAATAAAATAAACTCAAATAAACAAAAATCAAACTAAATAAACCTAAACCTACTAGTTTACTTAATTTAAAAAAAAATCTTAAACCCTAAAACCCTAAACCTTAAACCCTAAACCCTAAATCCTAAATGCTAAACCCTAGAACCCTAAACCCTAAACCCTAAACCCTTAACCATAAACTAACCCTAATCCCTAAACCCTAAACTAATCCTAAACACTAAGAATGTGTAGAACCTTGATCATAGGAACATCATCGTCAACTAGGCTCAGTCTATATATGGTGGTGGAGGTGAAGATAGAGGCGACGATTGTCCTAGTGGTGGTGGGGGATCTAGAGGTGCTAGTGGATATGGAGGTGGTGGTCGGAGCAGTGGTGGTTATGGAGGCAGGAGGAGCGATGGAGGATACAACCATGGAAGTGGCAGTGGCAGAGGATAAGATCGGGGATATGATGGAAGATCTCACTACTCGAGAGGCTGGGGTGGTTTTGATAGAAATTGGAGAAATTGAAGAACGGTCAATCCAATCTACTGCTTATGAATCTGTGTGTTTGTAGTAGAGACAGTCTACTTATCAAGAAATTTTGATTTGCTATATGGGTGCTCATTTTTGAACTATGTCATCGCTTGTGTCTTAAAAAACTTGGTGCGCTACTTGGTAAATGAAATTGAAAAGATGAAATGTTGAATCTAAATTTATTTTCTGTTAAAAGAAAAGACATTAAACGTTAAACTTAAACTTAAGCCCTAAACCTAAAACCTAAACCTTAAACCCTAAACCATAAACCCTAAACCCTAAATCCTAAACCCTAAACCTTTAAAAGCTAAATGCATAAACCTAAACTAAATAAAACTAAAAAATAAAATAAATAAAGAAACTTAAAGCAAAATACAATAATAAAATAAATTAAAACCTAAAACTAAAACCTAAACCTTAAAAAAATTAAAATAAAAAATAAAAACTAAACTAAAATAAAATAAATAAAAACCTAAACTAAACTAAAATAATAATAAACCTAAATTAAATAAAAACAAACCTAAAATAAAATTAATATAAACCTAAAATAAAATAAAATAAAGACTAAATAAAAACCTAAAATTAAAAAATAAACCTAAAAATAAAAAAATAAAACCTAAACCCTAAACCAAATAAAACTAAACTTAAAATCAAAATAAAATAAATAAAACAAAATAAACTTAAACTAAAATAAATAAAACCTAAACCTAAACCTAAAAAAACTAAACCTAAACCTAAACCTAAACTAAATAAAATAAAATAAACTAAAATTAAACCTAAACCTAAACTAAAAAAATAAGAACTAAAATAAACCTAAAATAAAACCTAAAACATAAACCTAATAAAGAAAATAAAACCTAAACCTAAACGTAAAAAATAAAAATAAAACCAAACCTTAAAAAAGTAAAAATAAAACTTAATTAAAAAATAAACCTAAACTTAAAAAATAAACTTAAATAAAAAGACTAAACTAAAATAAATAAACCTAAAATAAATAATCTAAACTAAATAAAAATAAAAAAATAAACCTAAATAAAAATAAAAAATAAAATAAAAAATAAACTAAATAAACCTAGACCTACTAGTTTACTTAATTAAAATAAAAGCCCTAAACCCTAAACCCTAAACCCTAAATCCTAACACTAACCCTAAACCCCAAACCCTAAACCTACAACCCTAAACCATAACCTTAAACCCTAAAACCCTAAACCCTAAACTCTAAACCCTAAACCCTAAACCCTAAACCCTAAACCCTAAACCCTAAAACACTAAAACCCTAAAACCTAAACACTAAACCCTAAACCCTAAACCCATAAATCCTAACCATAAACTCTAAATCATAAAAATACAATCCTAAACCTTAAACCCTAAACCCTAAACCCTAAGAATGGGCATAACCTTGATGGCAGGAACATCACCGTCAACTAGGCTCAGTCTAGATCTGGCTGTGGAGGCAACGGTGGAGGCAGTGGTTATCACAGTGTTGTTGGGGAACTAGAGGTGCTGGTGGATATGGAGGTGGTGGTCAAAGAAGTTATGGTTATGGAGGTGGGAGGAGTGGCGGAGGTTACATTCATGGTGGTGGCGAAGGGAGAGATCAGGGATATGATGGCATATCCCACTACACAAGTGGCT